>QEPC01014177.1:97276-144009 GCA_003113815.1 Sphenodon punctatus | reverse complement strand
CTGCTGACTGCTGCTACCGACCACCTTGTAACCAAGCCAAGTACATGCACCTGAGACTTCGCATCCGCCTGAATGTTTGTTTGTCTTCTCCCATGTCTCTCCCGCTGTCCCCTCTCCTTGTCTCCCCTTCCTTGTCTTTTAGATTGTAAGCCACAGGCAGGGACCGCAGCTGATTCTATGTTTCTGCACAGCGCCAGGTTGTTACTGGCGCTTTATAAATGTTTAATAATAATAATAATAATAATAATTAAAAAATAAGTAAAAGGGCAGAATTCCTGTCCCCACCCCACCCTATTCGTCTCCCTCTCCAAAAGCCCGGCGGAACAGCTAAGTCTTACGCTGTTTACGGAAAGAGGGGAGGTCCGGGGCCAGGCGGGCCACCGTCGGAAGGGAGTTCCACGCCTAGGAGCAGCCACCGAGAACACCCTCCCCATTGTCGCCACCCGGGAAACCCGGGGGTCGGGTGCCCCCGGCCGACCACAGGGACCACCATGTAATCTGGGGCCTGAGGTGTCCCGCAGGTAAGCCGGGCCCAGGCCATTTAGGGCTTTGTAGGTCATTACCAGCACCTTGAATTGGGCCCAGAAGATAATAGGCAGCCAGTGCAGAGAACGCAGCACCGGTGTAATGTGCTCACGGCGACCCGTCCCTGTTAAGAGATGAGCCGCCGCATTCTGCACCCGCTGCAGCCTCCGGACCGTCCCCAAGGGCAGCCCCATGCAGAGTGCGTTACAGTCGTCTAGAGGTGATAAAGGCATGGATGATGGTGGCCAGATCCAAGTCTGAAACATACGAGCATTCGCATAATTGGCGAAATGCTCCCTTTGCCACAGCCTCCACCTGGAGATCCAGGTGGAACTGTCAGTTGAGGAGCACTCCCAGGCTACGGACCTGTGTGGCCATGGGGGGGGGGGAAGACCCCATTGATGATGGGAGCCACCCCCCACCCCTACCCACCAACATCACCTCCATCTTGTCGGGATTCAACTTCAGACGACTCACCCTCATCTAGTCCCCACAGCTGCCAAGCACTGGGTGAGCACCAAGACTGCCAGGTCTGGGTCTCCAGAAAGCAAGAGGTAGAGTTGTGTATCGTCAGCGTACTGAATCAGCGAACCCTCTCACGACCTCGCCCAGAGGCTACATATACACGTTGAACAGGAGGGGGGACAGAATAGAACTCTGCGGGACTCCGCATGTGAGGTCCCGAGGAGGTGAAGTACATTCCCCGAGAGCCACACGCTGAGTTCTCCCGGCTAGGAACAAGCGAAACCATTCAAGAACAATTCCGCCCACCCTGTCCCGGTCCCCCACCTGTTACCTGCACACTCCCAATTTACTGTAACCAAGCCAAGCACGTGTACCTGAGCTCTCGCAGCCTCATGAATGTTACATCCCTTGTCTCTCCCTCTGTTCCCCCTTCTCTGTCTCCCCTCCCCCTGTCTCTAGACTGTAAGCTCTCAGGCAAGGACCGTGTCTATCTTATTCTTTGTAAAGTGCCAGGTACATCGCTGGCGCTAGATGCATCCTTATAATAATTATAATAATAATAATAATTTGTGGTCAACGGTATCAAATGCAGCCGACAGATCTAATAGAATTAAAATAGAAGATCTGCCCTGGTCTAATTCACGGCGCAGGCCATCAACCAAAGCCACAAGCGCAGTCCCCATGCCAAACCCAGGGCGAAAACCAGACTGTGAGGGTTTAAGGAAACTGACCCGATCTAGATGCCCCTGAAGCTGCCGAGCCACCCCCCGTTAGAGACTGGCTGATAGCTGGCCGGGGAGTCAATGTCAAGAGATGGCTTCTTGAGCAGAGGCCGCACCACCACTTCTTTGAGGCGGCTCGGCACCCTGCCCTCTCTAAGGGAGGCATTGACAATCCCCGCCAGCAACGGCCCTAATGTCTCCCGGCAGGCCTTGACCAACCAGGACAGGCACGGATCTAATTCACAACAGGTGGCCCTTGCAGCCCCAAGGACCTCCGCCGCATCAGTGGGCGTCACCCACTGAAACTGATCCCATGAAATCAGTCAAGGCGAGTCCTCCTCTTCCTCAGTTTCACCTACTGTTATAAGTGCAGCATCGAAGTTGCGGTAAATCTGAGTGATTTTATCCACAAAAAAGTCAACAAACATGTCACAGCGGGCACTGGAAGATTCCAGTTCCAGGCGGAGAGAGGTCGGACCGACCATCCACTGCACCACCCGGAAAAGCTCTGCTAGACGTGACTTTGCGGATGCTAGGAGGGTAGCAAAGAACTCTTTCTTTGCTGCCCGCACTGCCACAGCATAAGCTTTTAAACTAACTTTGTCGCAGTCGATCGGTTTCAGCACGACTTCGGCGCCTCTGCCACTCCAACCGCCATCCTTCCCGCTTCATCCGGCGCAGGGCCTCTGTAAACCAAGGGGACCCACGTCGTGGGCATTCCAGAAGCGGATGCCTGGGAGCCGTTCGGTCAATGGCCTCACTCAACAAGTTGTTCCAGAAGACAATGAGGTCATTGAGCGAACGGTCATCGAGATCAGGAGGCAATTCCCCTAGGGCATTCCGGAACCTCTCTGGTTCCATAAGTCTTCAGGGGTGAACCAGGAGTTCGGAAATCAGCTCTGAGAAGGGAATAAACAGACCCTTAAACAGAGTGTGTTACGTTTGTTGTTTTAGTTTTAATTTCGGGCCAGTGAAAGTGCCAAAATAGGGCTGCCAAAGCGTTTCTCCAAGCTCTTGAAGAGAGAATTGGAAAAAGAGGCACAGGCCAGACACCTCCAAACAGAGGGAAAAACAAAGCAGCAACTGAAACAGCTGATCCGGGATTTTGAAATGAGCACGGATGGGAGTGGGGCAAATCCCCCCCCCCCCAGGTTCCCCTCCACCCAACCTGTAACCAGCAGATGCAGATGGAAATGCACCGCCAAACGGGGCCCCAAACCCCCCCTCCAACTGACCAGCAGCCAGGGGGACAAGACTCAAATTCTGAACTCGCAATGGCCAGAATGAAGATGGAACATGAACTCAGGATGGAAAAAATGAAACAGGAAGAACAAGAGAGGGAAAGAGAATGGGAGAGACAGCACCAGATTGAATTCCTGAAGACACAGGCATCCCTAGGAATGCCTGTGTCAACTTCCTCCACTAGGCGACACGGGAAACAACGCAGAAGGCAGAATTCGAGACTACGCTGCATTGATCCCACAATGTGAGGGAAACCAAGGCATAGAAGACTACTTCACAACCGTACATCATGTTTTTCTGCAAGAACAGATCCCGAAGGGACTGTGGCTCAAATTAGTGTTACCTAAACTTCCAGCGAAGGCAAAACAAGTTTTCAACACAAAGATGGAGGAATCTCCAGGACTGACTTTTGATGATTTCAAACAGGCAGTTCTTGAAGCATACAGAATCACTCCAGAAACTTTTCGCCAGAAATTACGCAGCTTCAAGAAGGCAGAGGGTACGTCTTATTCAGATGTTTCTAATATCTTGAAACAATATGGTGTCAAGTGGCTAGATCCAGGTGGGAATGCCACTAAGGAACAAATTATTAACTCTGTATTGCTTGAACAGTTCTATACTGTGTGTAGCCCAAATTTAAAAGCACACCTGCTGAATAAGGAGATCACAAATCTCAAAGAGGCAGGAACAAGTGCTGATGCATTCACAGAAAATGCTATCTTAGCTTATGGTGAAAGAAAGCCAAATAATGGGGAAAAGAAACCACATAATGGGGAAAAATACAAACAAGGGTTTCACCATAAGCAAACTGAGTACAATCCACATTCTGAACAAATTAACTTAACCCAGAACAAGCCAAACGAGAATGGGGGTGGGGGGAGACAGGGATCACCCAGACTCCAAAGAGCACACACCTCCCAATTCCCTACTAATGATCCAAGACAATGTTATAATTGTAAACAAACAGGGCATATGGTAAGAGAATGCCCCCCAAAAAGAGTGTTTCATAGCCCTAACAGAGAGGCTGAGATTATTGGGACTGTTAGTGCAAATTTTGTGTCTGTACTTAAACCAGTCCCCAGAGCTGTTAATGAGTGCTATACGGCTCCTAACACACCCACAGCAGATCAGTTACTACGCAAACCTGCTAAAGTTAATGGAATAAACTGTGTGGGGAGAATTGACAATGGGGCACAAATTGTTATGGTGTGGGAAGATTTGATCCCAAAACATAAAATAAACACTCATAGAAAGATTGTGGTCTCACTGGCAACGGGGATCACAGATATTTTGCCCACTGCCACTGTAGAATTAGAATGGCAAGGTGCAAAAGGACCAATCCAGGTGGCTGTACTCCCGAGAAAGGCACAAAATGAAATGCTAGTGGGGAATGATATAAACACATGGATGCAGAAGAGCAACCCGGTAAGGGAGGGGGAGGGACAACAAGACTCTGTTGCACCTCTACCCCTAAACCATGGGGAGACACAGAACAACCCTAGTGGAGGGGAAGGGTTACAGGAAGGCTTTACAGGTCCTGTACCCCACCTGGAAAACTCCACTCAGGGGCAGCAAAACCCCAAACAGGAGTCCCCAAACCAGCCAGAAGGCAGGGGAGGACAAGACTCGGGGAGTGAACTGCAAATCTCTGTCTCACATGGGGAACTGCAGGAAGTGAAGCAAATGGGTCAAACTGATTCTGAAGCCCAGGACCTGGCAACCCACCTTACACAGGAGGGACCCAATCCTGCAGAATCAAACAGAGTAACCACCGCAGGGGGAGAGTCAGAGGCTGAAAATGCTCCTACTCAAACCAGGGGGTTGCAGAATGACCTGGAGGTTTGTTGTCCTACCTTAAGAGAAGGTGGGAAGCGGCTAACTGAACCCAAGGGGTTACAGGCAAGCCGGGAGGTGGAGGATTCTACCTCAGGAGGAGGCGGGAAGGTACAGGAAACTTTTCCCGGGATGGAGGGGGGAACGAGGGATATCTCTTCCCCAGGGATAGAAATGCAACACCCTGTAATCCTACAGAGCCAGGGGCAACAGTCTAAGAGTGAACTGTGCACCTCTGTCTTACCTAAGCAGGAGCAGGGAAAAACCGCTGAAGCAGAAACTGGAGGTGAGGAAACGGTTTACAGAGTCCAGACTCAAAGCGCTGCACTCAACAACCTAAGTCCTCCGGAGGTTGGTGTGGGAAGGTCTGAAGGGATACTTGCAGGTTCTCACACCCCGGTCACAAAGTCAGACTCCCCAAAAGGAGAAAGACATGGTTATACAGACCCAGGGGATCCTGGGGGGACAGACAGAGGTTGGGGGAAGGGCACAGGAAAACCTGCTCACAATAGCCCCTCCACAGACACAATCTCTGCCTGGGCTATTGGCTGGAATGCAAAGCCATCAAGGCACAGCATCACAGCCAAAGGGGAAATAAGAATGCCACATGGCAACACTGGGAATGACAACATTAATCCTGGTGAAAAGTGTTTGGAAATGCAGAGTTACACAGACAACAAAGGTGTGGTGCTCAGTAGTGTAAAAATTACTCCACACTTCCTCTGTTGTATCCTACTAATACTTCTGATGGGCACAGACATACAGCCAGTAAGAAACAGGCTGCCAGATAGTCTGCAAAGATGGCCAAACTTTGTGACTGGGGAACAAAGGTTGTTAACATGGCGTTCCAACCCATTTGTGTCAGTCTTAGGCAAACGCTTACTGAGGTACCTTGCAGGGTACCATCCACAGTATTACTCCACTACAACATGGTGGAAAACACGGGAACACGATAGCCCGACACAGCTGACAGAAGGTTTGAAAAACCAAGGGTCTAAGTTTAATGCCACCACATGGAAAGGTACGGAGGGTGCAGACCCCTACACGCACCGAAAGGACACGCCAGACGCCAGCCTCAGCATGTTGCGAGACACTGATGTGTCTCTTCATGATGCAATCTTGCGGGGGGGCTGTCACGGAGAAACATGGGGTCACATGTGTAACACAGGACTACATGTTTGGTAAATGTGCGGTGCCAAGGGTTTCACATGCATGTAATGTTACTATACATATACTATGTAAGCTTCCACATGTTTGTAATGTTAACTCTGAGAACTGTAGAACTCAAATTAGGCCTCTCACACGTCACCAGTCTACAGGAACTACAAGAGATAACAGAAAGTGTATTCAAAACATCTGGCTTGCTAGACAGTCCTGTTTTATGAAGAAGTGGTGGTGTCTAATATTGGAACACAAGTGAGCTACAAGAGCCCTCAAGCTCTTGCGAACCCAGAGAGTGTGTATAAAGATGAGCTGCAAGACTCGCCCTGATGGATGGCCTTTGTGTTTTCACTTGGGGAGCCCTGGGAACATGCAGGTCTGTCCCTGACTGCTTGTGCTACTCTGTAGAAGATAAGAACCGGGTGTCAAGTGAAGAGATGGGGAGGCTGGTCCTCGGAGATGCTTTCTCCCAAGTGCGTTTAAGAAGTTTGAAATAGTCAGAGAAACAACATTTCCGTGGCTAAACTCCATGTCCTTATGATGTCGCATTCTCCCAGGGACTCCTCTACTGTGCAGCTCTGCTCCGACTTCTTAGCATACCCCTGCTGATGCCCCTCGGGCTCCCTTTCCTGTCTCTTTCGCCCCTGCCCCTCTCCTCTTCCTTCTGCTGTAACTCAAGTACTCGGGAGTGGCTGAACTGGGGAGATATGCTTGCCAGCATCAGGACCCCCAGCTTCTGGAGCACCAATCAGGATTCATGTTACAGAAGTGGGCAGGGGCACAGACATCTTGGGAACTCGCTTAACTCCATCCGATTGGCGCTGGGGTTTTTGCAGCGGCATCCTCCTTGTGTCTCCTAGGATCCGTTCTGCACCCTGGGGCTTCCCCCTGCTTTAGAAATGCTGTGAGGAAAAACAATCCTTTTTATTTTTATATAGCGGCCCCCCCACCCCCCGCCCCGCCATGGCACTCAGAACTAATGAACACTCCACTCACTCTTTTATAAACATCGGTCGTATCCTCCGGGAGCCGTTCCAGACCCTGGATCATTTTTGTTGCCGTTTCTCTGCACCTTTTCTAGTTCTACCACGTCTCTTTTGAGATGGGGCGACCAGAATTGCACACCATATTCCAAGGGCATCACACCATAGATTTATAGAGGCATTATGATATTTTCAGTTTTATTTCGATTTCCTCAAGTATCTCTCATGAGGACTTTATCGAATGCTTTCTGAAAATCCAGATACACGGTATCGACCGGCTCCCCCTTTGTGTCCCCATTATGTCGTGTTTATCAATACGCCCAGTAATTCTGTTTTTAACAACCATTTCTAGCAGTTTGGCACTGGCGTCAGGATCACTGCTCTGTAGCTTCCAGGATCGCCTCTGGAGTCTTTTAAAAATATTGGTGTTACTTTCACTATCTTCCAATCCTTGAGTACGGTGGCAGGTTTTAGTGATAGGTTACAAATTACCAGTGTGTACAGTTTCATACTTGAGTTCCTTCAGAACTCTGGAACAAACACCCTCTGGCCCTGCTAACTTGTTTGGTTACTATTCCGTTTGTCAGTTTGCTCTAGAACCTCTTCCAGACCGTAGGGTGGCCAGACCTTCCCCCTTTAATCCAGGAGGCTTATGGAAAATACATGGTGCAGGGCTGCACTGGTCCCAATGCAGCCCTGCACCATGTATTTTGCATAAGCCTCCTGGATTAAAGGGGTGGTATGTCAACCCTATTCCAGACCCATCCCCTACAAAGTAGTTCCGGCGTGGGTATCTTCCGAACATCCTCTGGAGTGAAGACCGAAGCAAAGAATTCACTCAGCTTCTCTGCAATGGCCTTATCCTCCCTGAGCGCCCTGGTCATCGAACGGCCCAACCCACCCTCTAGCAGGCCTCTTGCTTCTGATGGACTTGAAAAAGTTTTTATTATCAGTTCTTACGTCTTTTAGCAACTTGCTCCTCAAACTCCCTCTTGGCCTGCCTTATTAATGCTATACTTTTAATTGGGCAGTGCTCATGCAGTTTCCAACTTTCCTCATTAAAACTAGCTTTCCATTTTTTAAAAGGACGTCTTTTTGGCTTTAATATCCTCCTTCGCCTCCCCATTTAGCCACACTGGCAGATGTTTGGTCCCCTTGCTATGTGAATACATTTCATCCTGGCTTCCAAGATGGTGTTTTTAAATAGACTCCATGCATCTTGCAGACATCTATTCCTTGCAGCTACTTCTTTTAGTTTCCCTCCAGCTAGTTTCCTCATTTGTACATAATTCCCCTTTTAAAGTTAAATATTACTGCAGTCGTTTTGTTATTCTCTCTCCTGTTGTCCATAGTTCTTGCAATCCGAGACGGTAAATATGGCTTCCCTTTTCTCAACACTGTTCATGTTCTGTCTGCCGCCGTATCCCTCCCTCTGTAGTTGTCTCCTTCCAAAGCAGAAGGGCAATTCCCTTTAAATCTCTCCTTCGACTGAAGCCATCCCTTGCCCTTAGTATGCTTCTGTTTTTAAAAAAAGAAAGAAAAAAGACCAAGTAAAGCTAGCAGAAGAAACCAATTGCTACTCCTTTTTGAAGTCCTGTATTTTTCTGAATTGCATTTTCTTAGGCTGCCGAGCTCTGTGATGAGAGTTTTGCCCCTACTGTTTTCTCCACTAACCGTACTGGAACGAGGCTAAAGCCCGGGCTTTTCTGGGAGGCTGAGAGAGTTTCAGGTCACTTGAAGTAGAAAGCTGTTGACTTCAGTTCCAGGAAATCCCTTTCCACAAGCAGCACCAAAGGCTTGCTGCCTGCAGGGCATAGATTGTCCGGGCCAGCTGAATGGCTTCTACACAGTACTGGATGCAGTTTGTGTGCTGCTTCTCAAATCGCTTTCCAGGCCAATGAAATCGATCCGGTGGCAGAGACTCCTGCTTGCAGTAGCCTGCTGCACGCTCAGCAGATTCTTGAAAGTAGCTTGGAACAAATGCATCAGTCCAAATTAGTCTGTGGTAGTTTGGGGAAGCCTTGACTATTGCTCTTCTAATCGTTACAGAGTTCCTTAATAGCTTCAGTCAGACCAGTGTCTGTCCCCCAAGGCTGGTCCTCACCGGGCCACTGTTCAACTCCTCTTGAGGGATCAACTCAAGTTTATAGGTGGGACTTAAGCTGAGAACTTTGGAACTAAAAAGCCAGTCCCCAACATCTATCGTGCACCGCTTGATCCAGCTTGTGCGGTTGGTGTAGTAGGGAGAACACGCCCCTCAGCACACTTACCTCTTCTCCCTCTCCGTTGGAGTCACTTTGGATTGTGAGTAGGAGGAACAGTAATAAATAACTTATCGCTAAAATCCACCTCCGTGCCAGAGGATTGGAGGTTAGTAAATGTAACCCCAGTTCTTAAGGGTTTCAGAGGTGACCCTGGAATACAGACTGGTCAGCCTGACATCAGTACCAGGCAAACTGGTGGAGACAATTGTTAAAAACAGAATGACTAGGCATATTGACAAGCATGATTTGTTGGGTAAAAACCAGCATGGCTTTAGCAAAGGAAAGTTGTGCCTCACTAATCTATTAAAATGTTATGAGATTGTTAATAAGCATGTGAATAGGGGTGATCCAGTAGATATAGTGTGGTTTGGATTTTCAAAAAGCATTTGACAGATTCCCTCACCAGAGACTCCTGAGTGAACTAAGTAGTCCTGGGATAGGAAGAGTTGTGTCCTGGACTGGTATCTGGTTAAAAGATAGGAAGCAAAGGGTAGGAATAAATGAAATTTTTCAAGTTGGAGAGAGGTAGACAGTAGGGGGTCCCTCCGGGGTTAGTACTGGGACCAACTGATTCCAAGGGTAACTGAATCACCCATATTGCTACTATTACAGTTACTGTAGCCATGATATTATATACACCCACAGGCAAGAGAACATATCATGCAAAAAGGCCATATTAAAAAAACACAAATATTATAGACCGTGTCTGAAATGTTCAAAATACTTAGGTAACGAAATCACCTGTTTTGGACGTCCCTTTCTTCACTTAGTGCAATCATGTGCAAATTCTGCCCAATGCACAATCTTGGACAGGTGATTACTTTTTCCTGTAAAATAGACTTAATGTTCAAAGTTGTGTATTCATTAGTTTGTCTCTGCATATTGTCATTTAATTCGAATAAAAATAAACATACAAGTAACGGAATCAACTTGTGTGGAAACGGAATTATTTTGTAGCGTAAGCTTGCTAGCTGTCAGGGTAATTCATTAAAAGGAAGAAAAGCAGGTAAATCATGAAGCACATGTATCTATTTATTAACATTGAAACATTTAGTTAGTTAGAGTTGGGGTAAGGTATTTGGAAAATTGGTGTGCGGTTCAGCTTGCATGATGGGTGTCAAAAAATGGAAACTGTTTCTGAAACCAATGACAGGATCTGGCAATTTCTGAACTACTTGCTCTTCCTCCACCCAACACTGATCTTCCACCGGGGGAAGACAGATACCATCCCATTTGTGTTATGCTTCTGAAGAAAAGAAACGTCCGTGTCTGGCTTGAACACGGAAACAACATGACCAACATACATTTTTTTCAGTTTTCTTTTCTGAATACTGTACAAGAACAAAATCACCAGGTGACACTACCAGTAGTCCCAGCTCATGTGCTGGATTAGTATTAGGTATGGACTGATTTGAGGTGACTTGGTCATTTTTGACACTTGTCAGATCATCGTCTCCTGATTCCAAGGTTCGGAAAACATGTACGTATTTATGGGAACAGGAGAGTACAAGTTGTACTCAACAACATGATTCCACTGGATGGATAAAATGTGTAGACAGTGTATTAGGATGTATTTGCAGATGTATTTTGCCATCTGTTATCAAGTTTTTCTCGTTAACCATCTGTTCTTTCCCAATGAAAATTACATGGATCTTTGGTGCTCTTTTTGCTGTCACTTCAGCAAATTCTTGGACAGTGCTACTTCCTTGCGATACAGCTCTCTTTAATGAGCCACCTATACCATCCACAACTCCTTTTCTGGGGCTAGTGGCAAAAAATAAATGCCAAGACGGCCAGTCCATAGTCCTTTTCTATGAGTGCGAGGTTGATGAAAAGAAACCACTGCTTAAGCTGTGATGCTGCTCCGTCGCTGAAAAATACTGCCTCAAGATCAGGATTGTTATGTTTGAGCTCTAGAAGAAGCCTATCCAAGAAAGTAAACAGAGTACTTGTGGTCCAACTCGCCGCTTACAGACGCATACGCCTGTTCGGATCCCATCCTGGCACACAGTGTGAAAACAGTCACCTGCTGATTTGACCAGTGTACACTTTGCGCTTCACATTGGGGTTTAATGCTGTAGTTTTCCGCAAAGTCCAACTGCTCAACAGTTCAGTTGGATGTCGTGCTTTTCTTTGCCTCCTCAAAAAATCACTTTGTTGACGCTTAATATAGGTATGTTTCAAAACCTGCCTTAGTTGATCTTGTAGCATTCAGTGACCGACTGCTACGTTTCCTGACCTTGGGAGCTTGACCGTTTTTTGGTTAACTGTTTCCCACTGGAACCATTTCACGTGTGTTGACTGTGCATCGGGTAAGTCAAGCAAGTTATACTCTGCAATATATTTATCACTGCAATCTGGGCAGTTACCAAACATGCAAGACTCTTTATTTTGGTTGCGCACAACAATGTCCATGAACTCGCTGAACTGTCTCAGCATTTTAGGAAAATAGCTGGAAAGGGACACCAGCAAAAGCCTGACATTTTCATGATAGGTGCAAACACACACAACAACCACCCTAAGACCAGGCGTGGAATAACCATTACCTCAAAGTATATAACTACTACGCCCAAACATACAAAACATTTGTCTTAGCATAATAAATATAATATTATTATTATTTATTATAAACATTTATATAGCGCCAGTCATGTACTTGGC
Source organism: Sphenodon punctatus (assembly GCA_003113815.1). Taxonomy (NCBI): domain Eukaryota; kingdom Metazoa; phylum Chordata; class Lepidosauria; order Sphenodontia; family Sphenodontidae; genus Sphenodon; species Sphenodon punctatus. The sequence continues at coordinate 132,153 of QEPC01014177.1, read as the reverse complement.
GCTGTGCAGAAACATAGAAATAGATGCGGTCCCTGCCTGTGGCTTACAATCTAAAAGACAAAGTTGGGGAGACAGGGAGAGGGGACAGTGGGAGAGACAGGGGAGAAGACAAACAAACATTCAGGCGGATGCGAAGTCTCAGGTGCGTGTGCTTAGCTTGGTTACAGTCAGGTTGGTTGCAGCGGCCTGCAGAGGAGGGCAGACAGTAGGTATATGGGGAATGACTAGCAGGTAATGGGAAAGGCAGCAAGGAAAAGGTGGGTCTTGAGGAGGGATTTGAAGGAGCGGAGGGAGGGGGCAAGGCGGATGTGGGCAGGGAGGGAGTTCCAGGCATGGGGGGCAGCGAGGGAGAAGGGTCGAAGGCGGTTAGGTGAGGAGAAATGAGGGAGAGTGAGGGAGGGGACAGAGGAAGAGCGGAGAGTGCGTGCAGGAGTACGTAGGGAGATTAGGTCCGAGAGGTAAGGGGGAGCTTGGTTGTGCAGTGTTTTGAACGTGAAAACCAGGAGTTTAAACAGGATACGTTCAGGAAGGGGGAGCCAATGGAGAGAGAAGAGGAGAGGCTGCACATGGTCGAAGCGACGGGCAGAGTGAATGACCTTGGCAGCGGAGTTTTGGATTGCAATATAAGGTGGGACAGGTGAGAGCGAGGGAGGCCAGCAAGGAGGAGGTTGCAGTAATCGAGGCGAGAGATAACCATGGCATGAACAAGAATTTTGGCCCAGGAGATAGAGAGAAAGGGGCGGATCTGAGCGAATCGGCAGGATTTGGCAACAGAGTCAATGTAAGGTTTAAAAGAGAGGTGCGTCTCAAAGATGAAGCCCAAGCTGCAGGCTTGGATAACAGGATGGATGGTGACTCCATCGATGCAGATATATAAATTTTCCATTTCAAATCAAACCCAGCTAAGAAAAAATAAATAAATGCAATTATAAGTCACAGTATCTAAAATTAAATTCTAAACTGGGCAAATTAAATTAAAGCAATATGAAATTTTGTACATAAAATCCATAAAGTAGCGATTAATGGATACAATTATAATCTTGAAAATCCAGAAAGGTTGCCCGCGCCTTAATGGCTTTATATAAGAATTTAGCCAAATCTCCAACAGGGCATAGTCCTGGGTTGAAAACAACATCTGTAACAGCTTAGAGTTAGCTCTTCCTGGGTGTTTGTCCAAAAAGGATTGGAGAAACTGTTGTCCCAATTTAACATACAAAGTACATTCCAGGATAACATGGACCAACATCTCAACCTGAAGATAATCAAAAGGGCAAAGACGTTCATCGAAAGGTATCGTGTCCCTACGGCCTTCAGTAACTTTGGATGGAAAAACATTCAGGCAGACCATAAATAAACACCTCCCCAAAGCAGAGGGCACATCCAATTTCTTATAAGTGGCCATACTCCCCACAGCGGGCAATAAATCCAGGTAGTTATGCAAAAAGAGTACTTTCCTGGCTTCGGCAATGTCCTCCTGCCTTGCAACGTCGTTGATCCTTGCAAGAAGTTCACTCCTGACTGCCCTAAGGCCTTTCGTAGGAGAGGTAGTCAACTGAAAAGCCCAGATGGGTTATTCTATCCCTTAGCTTACTTCTCCAGGAAGATTGAAAACTATCCTTCGCTAGCAAAAGGAACATCTCAGTCTGGGGGTGAAGCTCCACACGAATCCACAATGAAAGGGCATTTTTTATTTTTGAAAAAACTTTTTATTAAACGTTTCACTTAACATTACAGTGTATGACAATTACTTCTTATTCATCTATTGCCCTTCCCTCCCACCGCCCCTGGCCAAGTGAAAGGGCATATTTTAACACCCTCATGTTCCAACTTATTGTTCCATCCTCAAGCCTGGGAGCCACCGATGGCGTCTCGGCAGGTAAGTGAAAACACTTACGGAACAGCGTTGACTGAAGACTATTAAGGTCAACTGAGCGAATCAAAGCCCAGACCACAGCACCATAGAGTAATTGGGAGGCAACTTTGGCCTCCAGCACCCTCCGCGCCATGATCTCCCTCCCCATCCCTTTTTGTTGGAAATAGCTCAAAATTGCCATCCCTGTGCCCCTGGCCTTGTTTAATGCTATTTTGGCCTGAAGAGCGCAGTTGCCCCTTCTATCCAGTGTAATTCCCAAATATTGGAAACTATTCACTTGTTCAAACTCTTGGTGGCCTATCTTCCAGCTATATTGTTTCCTACTTTGACCAAAAACCATAATTTTGGTTTTACTGTAATTGACCTGAAGAGAACTATCGGTACAAAAATCTAGGACAGCTCTGAGCGGTTTCACCAACCCTATTATTGTCTGCGATAGTACCACCGTGTCGTCGGCATACAACCGGGCTCCAATTGCCCTGGTTGCCAAGCGCGGGGGAATAAACTCATCAGAAGAAACTATGGGTACCAAGTCATTGAGGTAGAAATTAAATAGGGGGGGGGGCAACGTGCACCCCTGCCTTACCCCGACTCGGACAGGTAATTCACATGTCAATTCACTAGTTGCCTGATCAAACTTTACTTGCTACATATTATTAGTATGGAGAGCCCTGATTAAATAGTACAGCCTCCTATCCACCAAAGAAGCTTCTCATTTTTTCCAAAGACAGTTACGGTTAACTGAGTCAAAAGCAGCCCTTATATCAATAAAGGCTGCAGACAGCTTGCCATTCAATTTTACATATTTTTCCACCAAATGGGAGAGAATTAGTACCTGGTCATTCATTGAGTGACCCCTCTGAAAACCTGCCTTCTCAGTGGCAAGAACCTTCTCCTTTTGTAGCCAAACTTCAAACCGTTTCGCCAGGCATTTTGCGTATAGTTTTCCAATAACTGATGATAAACTAATTGGGCTATAATTTGCCACATCGCTATTTAGGCCTTTTTTATAAATGGGTACTAGTATAGCAGCCCGCCACGCCCTGGGTGTATTACCTTCCTCATTTATCCTGGTAAACAAGACTGCTAAGAAGGGAGCCCACCAGTCCTTCTGAGTTCTTAAAAGATCGGTGGGAATATAGTCAGGGCCAAGGGCTTTACCCGGTTTCAATTCATCTATCAGTTCCTTTACTTCTACTAGACCTATTGGCGGCCAGCTGGGGGTCTCATGAATACAAAATGGTATATCCAGTTCTTGATGGTAAGCGAACTTGGATATAAAAAAGGATTCCCAGGCTTCTTTAGGAATTACTGCTCTCATCATTGCCATTTTGCCACCCAATGATCCATTTAAGATCCTCCAAAAACTACGAGAATCAGCATCTAGGGCAGCCACACACATACACAGTTTGGGGAAGTTGGTTTGTTAAGCACACAGGTGCAGGTCTGAACTCGCAAAATTTAGAAAAGCCAACTTTCATGTCCGGGTTTTTCTCAAGAAATAGAGCATAGACTTCACAGAGGGTCATCGGGAGGTAGTGTTTCTGTACATACTGCTCTGCCTTACCAGTGTGAATAACAACATGGTATTTTCCCCCTGGGGCTTGCCATGATCTGTCCAGGCTTCGGTAAAATCCTACAGTTGTTTTTACAAGAGTGTCTGAAACTTGACAAGAGTGAGGCTTTGTTTTCTTGCACGTCAATATCAGAAGGCCAATTTTCACAGCCAACAACGTTAGCTTCCGAGGGCTGGCTGGTAAGGATGCTGCTGATATGGGCTCTCTGATTGGCTGCCCGTTATGGTTTCCTCTGAAGGGGGATTTTTGTTTTTCAGTTTGTCCTTGTATCGTCTCCGAGCCTGTCCGTGAGACTCTGAAGCACTTCATTTGGTTTGGAGTCATCTTCTTCATACTAGCTGCCTTGCATTCACAATCCTTCATTTTTACCTCTTCATAACGGTGGGTAGGGGGGGAGTTCTTTCAATCTTTGGCAGTACTGCCTCAGTTTTTCAGTAGGAATAAGTGGCATAACTGTTCCTTTACCTTGCCCGACTCCTGGTGCGGTACTCCTTTTTTCAGCAGCCTCTCCTTATCCCCCCTTTTCCTCAGCCTGTGAGACTGACTTCAGTTGTTACTGAACTCCTTTTACAGCTGCTTTCTACCTGCTCCAAGCCCTGGAGATTACAGCTGGCCCTATCAATAGTCTCCCCTCCAAAATGTGGGGCACTCCAATGGCTCTCCTAAGCTGTTCCATTTCTCCTGCTGGGGCCTCTGAATAGGGTCTGCAGTGTTAATTTAACCCTTGGTATTCAGAACAATTTATCCCATTTCATTCATTCCTTCCTGCCTATAGAATAATGGCTTTTACATAGACATAGACATAGACATAACTTTAACACACACACATTTACACTCGCGGAACTCTTTTTAGAAACACAGTGAAACTGCTCCCCCACAAATAACGAAGTATGCAGGTAGGCCATTGTAGCTCAGTGCAGAATGCTGGCTGGTCGTGAGATTGGCGGTCCGGTATGGGAGACTGGCATGAGCTTGCGCAGCCCGGCAGGAAGAGGTCAGACAGGAAGTGCTGTACAGCACTCGCATGACAAAAGGATTACATAGACAATTCAAAAAACAAAAGAATGAATTGCATAACACAAGTGAGTTTTAAAGAACATGTCTATAAGCAGACCTTGAGGTTTAACCATATTTATGCATTCAAGCTGTCTGTTAAATCATTAGAACTCCCAATAGCCGATTCTGTTACTAAAGCTGCAGGGATTCTGTTATCACGAAAAATGATTACCATGTATTTTGGAGAGAAGCTAAAAAAAATAAAATAAATGCAAGTATTGTGGCAAGTTAGGTCATGAAAACTGTCTTTGCTTACAATGACTTGTATTTTTCTTTGCACCAGTGACTCCTTTAAAGAACGTAGGCACTTTTTATGGTAACGGAATCACTATTTAATTATTTACCATTTACATAGTGCTCACCCCTCGTGCATTTTTAAAAAAACTTGCTAATTGGAGAAAATAAAGCCCTAAGTGCCCTCTTTAGCATACATTATGCACATTTACTGTCACTTAATTATTTCTCTTTACTATCCCTATTTTAATAAGTTGGTTCTTTGAAATGGATGACAAAAATGCAGTGTTCCTGGACAACAGACTTCCTGACTGATGATATGGCCAAGGCAGGGATTAAACATGCATGAATTATTAATCTTCAAACATTTCTCTACAAAATGAGAACTAGGGTCACTTTGCACCATTTTTTATTTTTCACCTCTGTCCCTGTTTTCATGGAATTACCCTCGGTATTGTTTAACATGTTCATTAATGCTCTGGAACAAGAAGTAAAGAGCGAGGGGGCTACGTTTGCAGATGGCGGCAGATTGTGAAGAACTACAGAGGGATCTTTCATGACAAGGTGAATAGGCAATAAAATGGCAAATGGCAATGTCGGTAAAAGTGCAAGGTGATGCACATAGGGAAAAATAATCCTCACTTTACATACACGATGCTAGGTTCTGATCTGGGTGTTACCACTCAGGACAAGGATTTTGGAATCCTTGTCGATAGTTCCTTGAAGAAATCAACTCTGTGCAGCAGCCGTCAAGAAAGCAAAGCAAATGCTAGGCATTATTGTGAAAGGAATGGAGATTAAAACGGAAAATATCCTAATGCCTCTCCATTAAATCTGTGGTACGACCCCCACCTTGAATATTGTGCGCAGTTCTGTTCGCCTCATCAGGAAAGATATGATAGAATTGACACAATTTCAGAGAAGGGCACCAAGGATGATAGAAGGGAGGGATCGAATTCCATAGGAGGGGAGAGAGGCTCAACAGGTTGGGGTCCGTTTAGCTTGGAGAATAGGCGATTGAGGGGGAGATAGGTTAGAAGTTTATAAAATGAGGGATATGGAAAAAGTCAATAGGGAACTGTTTGCCTTTCCTCTGAAGTTAAATGACAGCAGATTTAAAACAAACAAAAGTACTTTTTCACATAGCAGACAGTACAGGTGTGGAACTCAGACTAGAAACATTCTTAAAGAATAGAGCCGTACATGCTTACTAGTTGGGGCTTAAACCCCTGGCTATTGGTAGTGGGAGTGGTTAGTAGGAGATGGGTCACACCTTCATGACCCTTCTCTGGAGCTGGCCACTGTCGGAGACAGGATGCTGGGCTCAATGGACCATGGGTCTGAGCCAGTACGGCATTTCTTATCAACAGGAACTTGGAGGAACCTGATTTCAGGGCCATCCTGACCTTGGCTGTTTGGGGTGGCTTGTCGGGGAGGGTAGGCTTGACAAATGTCAGCTGTCATGGGAAAAGGCAGTGACTGGTCTATGGAGTGGGGAGCTGATGTGGTAGGGCTTCCCGGGGAGGTGGGCTTAGAACCATGAACTGAAGAGTAACCCAGTGCCGTAAACAGGCCATTAGTAACACAGGGTTTAACTTGGGGAAGAGTTTGCCTTCATTTTTTATTTTTTTTATCTGAAGGAGTCTTTGCATTGTTTACTCCTGAGAGTAGAATGGAGTCGGTGTTGCACCCTTCCACTTTTAGACTCTTCATTCCAGCCCACACCAACTGGCGGTGTCCAGGAGCTTCCCATCAGCACTGGCTCCTCTCCCTCACTGGTTTCGGGGAGCTCTAGCCGGGCACCAGGAAACCACCCTGTGGCAGGGAGGTTAGAAGGCCCAAAGGCAGCCAGAGGACCGGGTGGACCACTGCAGGGTCATGTGGCGGTGGGAGGGTGGCGGCTACCAGATGTGGGCTAGGTAAGTCTTTCCAGGAGAAATTCCTGTGGAGCTGTCCTTACGAAGATGAACCTTGGCACCTTTAAGGGGTCCATGGCTGAGAGGTCCAGGGAAGGGTTCAGAGCCGGGCACGGCAGGAAGCTGCAAGGTAGATGGCAGCAACAGACTGATTTGGGCTCCGAGCAAGGACAGACAAACACACCAGGGAGAGGCAAAAGCTGGAGGCTTTCCTTTGGGCTGGGTCGTGCCTAGGTCCTCCCAACCCTCAGTAGGGAGATTGCCAGGGGGCCCAGGATTGTCTGGACAGGAAAGCCCCTGGGAGCCTGCAACAAGAGAGACCTAATGTATATGAGAAGCTGCCCCCCCCCCCCCCCACATGGAGGAGGTGCGACTTCTCAGTTTCTGGAAGCTGTTTGGGGGACCTTTGCTTTCTGAGTTGTGGTAAAGAAACCAGGGACACCTGAGAAAGTAAGCTGGGGTGGCTGATTTTGGGTCTGGATCCTGCAGTGGCTTAGTACTGCCGGTGTATAGTGCAGAGGGGCTCCCAGGTGCCATGCTGCCTGCAGACCCGGCAGCAGCATGGCGGGGCATTCTCGTAACACAGGAGCAGATCAACCACATGCTATCGCTGAGATAGCGGACGGTGTGTTTTATTCCTTTGATTGATAAGCCACCCTATCCGAAAGAGGTTCAAGGCAGCCAACAGTGATTCAAAATGTAAAAGTCAAATGATACAAAGACACTTCCCAGCGGTCAACATGCCATCCCTCCCACTTCCACACCCTCCTCCTCCCGCACAGGATGCACCATGGAAAATATCTGTGGAGCCTTTGCCACTGATCACCTTGATGATACCCGACGATAGACTGCTAGGTTCAGATGTCATGGAAAGTGCCCCCATGAAGTAGTCGAGGCCAAGGTGGCACAGTTGAGGTTTGTTGGAGCTTCTTGTGAGTGATAACTAGGAGTTAACGGGCTACTGGAGACTCATCTCCCCTCTTTCTATCAGATGCATCACTGGTATTGGGGTGCCCTGGAAAGGGTTGTCCTGCCACTGCTCCATGTTAGCTTTGGGGTCTGGCATTATTCCCCACTGAGTCATATTTCGAGAAACAGCTCATTCTCTCGTTCTTGACCCAACCTTGGTGGGAGAGCAGTCATTGAAAACCTTCTTGCAAGATCTACAGACCAGCGCTGAAACAAGTATCCACACCGCTGGGTATACTTGTGGAATTTCTGGTACCCAGCGTTTGGGTACTCACTGCTGCCCGATTCAGGTATCCGATTTCCCAGAATATCGACTTCCTGTCGTTATTTACCGATACTTAATCTGAAAAAATCAGTAAATCACTAATGGAAAATAGTTTTCCATTGGGTTACCCAATTGGTGATTGAGCAGCCCATCAAGTCCCCAACATGGTGCTCAGAAATGTGGGTATTGGCTGCAGCCACTAAATTGGGTGCCCGTTTCCACTCGACCGCAGACTGATGTCAGTGTTTTGCACCTGCCTGCCGGACTATGCTAGTTCCCGGGTCTCTTCTCCCAGCGACAGGCCGCTCTCCAGACACTGCTCTCGGGAGACGCCGTAAACAGCAGCTTGGGCCTTTGTGCGCTTGATAGACTCCTGATCAATCTGTGAAAATGTTGATAGTTTTCAGGAATTGTAAGTACATTTCCTAGCGTTTCTTGCCTCTTTGCTGCTGACGAGTGATGCTGCTTTATTGTCTTTAGTTTAAACTAGATGCCAATGGATCACAGGAGACCAAGTCATGCTGTGTGCCAGCGGATCCGCATTGTGGACATGCAGGAGCAAGGCAGCAGCCCTTGCTCACATATTGTCCTGTCTATAGCAGAGCAAAGGCAGCAATGGCCCTAGCTAGGGTGCTTCCATCAGACGACCAAGTCTGTTAGCAGCTTGCCAGGATTCCGAGACCTGCCCCTAATAAAGCCGGCTGGATCTGCACTTCCATGTAGCTTCAGCTCTATCCAGGATTCCCTGTTCCCCTCCAGATGGGAGACTGTGGGGTGGGAAATGGGGCAACTCGAGTTCCCAAGGGGGCTCATCCTGAATAAAAGCAATGACAGTGGCTGCCACAGATTCCTCTCTGCTGGACTAACTGTGTTAAGCCCTGCCCCCCGGCAGCTCTCCTATACACATAATGCCGAGAGCCGCGGTAAGAGAGTCTCCGCAGGGCTGAGTTAGGAGGGCTAGGCTAGTGTTGCAGCAGCTTAGACAAGAGAGGAAACCCTAGCTCTTTGGTTAAGAATGCTATCAGAGCCCAGTGCCATAGTGTTCTTGCGTGTCCAGAGCCACGAGATGCAGTACGTACAGGTGTTGGTTTGGGAAAGGCTGAGGGTGGGTGGGTGATGCTGGAGAGGAGAGCGCTGTGCCTTGAGAAGGACGGGACCAAGACCACGGGACTCACCGCTACATGCTACTGGCTCCTAGCCCTTGGCCCAAAGTATGCTGGTTCTGGTTCTTCTATACAGTTCTTGGAAAAGAGACGGCTGAGAGGAGATAGGCTAGAGGTCTATAAAATCATGCGTGGGGTGGAACTAATAAACAGGGAATGGTTATTTATTACCCTCTCAGCTAGTACTAGAACTAGGGGACACTCCATGAAACTCACAGGTGGCAGAGTAAAGTATTTTTTCACTCAGCGTACAATTAAGGTTGTGGAATTTACTGCCAGGGGAGGCGGTCACAGTATAGCTGAGTTTAAAAGAGGTTTGGACAAGTTTCTGGAAGATAGTTCTGTTAGCCAGATAGGATTGGGGAACAAAACCCTTTACTGTCGGGAGCCTGGGGATGACCCACAGGGAATGGATAGCATGGTGACCTGTTGGGTGCTTCTCCCAAGCCACCGTGATTGGTCACTGTCGGAGACAGGATTCTGGGCACGATGGACCTTTGGGCATGGTCGTCGTCCTCATCTCCTCCTCCGTTCCTTTAACAGTTTTTAATACAGAGTCACAAAGTCTGCTCTCTCCATAATACAGTTTGTAGTCTTTGGGCCTAGCTCTCTTCTATCCGCCTTTCTTTGTGGCAGGACAACGTAAGATATTACTATAAAAACAGGTTCCGTTGCTACACAGGTGAGTGTGGAGTCTGCTCGGCGTGAGCTGTGGCGCTCCTGGCGTGGATTGAGAAGTTGCTCATCTGATTTCCTGCTGGCAGCAGCAAACGTTATGCCTGTCTATTTGACACCGTCTGACCTAGAATAAAGGGCTCTTCCCTCCAATCCCTGTCTCATAAGCACTTCTGCAGGGCTGAGTTAGGAGGGCTAGGCTAGTGTGGCAGCAGCTTAGACAAGAGAGGAAACCCTAGCTCTTTGGTTAAGAATGCTATCAGAGCCCAGTGCCGTGTTACCCCGAGGCGGTGGATGGTGTGAGCTGAAAAAGCCTTTCATCTGAGGGAAGCAGGGATGGGAGCGCACACTCATCAAAGGGCTCATGGTTCCAGCTTCAGATCATCTGAAAGAATAAAGAAAGTGAAGCTGCTTTCCCATGTAGGCCCCTGGGCTTGTCCACCGCGGAGCTGGAGGGTTGGGCTCTGTCTCTTCCCCCCAGTTCCGCCAGGATGAGACCCGCTGTGCTCCGTGCTCAGGCTGCATTCCCACGGCAGTGGGAGGGGCCAGGGAAGACGCGGCAGCGCGGAGGAGCCGGTGCGAACAGGGATCTGCCGCGGCTTCTCTCGCGCATGTCAGGGCAGGATTTTGCTCCACTCCCCCGTCAGTGTCCTTGTGCATCGGTGTGCGGAAGGAACGGATACGTGCCTGCACTGGGTCTGAGCTGGGGAATCGGTGAGCACTGGGAGGTGCCTGGGCCCCGCGCAGGAGGCGGGATGCTCTGCAAATGCACGGTTTGCTCAGTCCACTCTTCTTCCTTCCTCCTCAGGTGTCTCCTGCACTTGCTAAGCTCGTCTTAGTTAGCTTCCACTGGCAAATCTCGGAGATCTTGGAAAGGTAAGTGGGACTAAATTGCAGGTGCTGGGTGGCAGCTGCTTCCAGAAAGCCCAACTGTGTTCATGGTCACTCCCCCGTGTGCCGTGCCATGGAAAGACTTGCCGAGCCCAGTGGCACAGCAGGAGGGGATGGCACGGAACCTGGAGGGGGCATCCTAGCCATCCGCCTTCTCCAGAGTTGGGTGGGAGCGAGATCCTTCGGGGGGTTGTTCCAGTGCACAGCCTGCTTCCTGCTGCAACTCACCGGCTTCCTTGGAGCCCAGGGCTTTGCTCCTAAAAGGGCACTTTCTCCCTTTGTTTCTTGGAACTCTTCCAACAAATCAGAAATATCAATGCACGCTTAAACAAAGAAATGTTCTAAATGACAATACGTATCAATGATTTTTTAAAAGCAGTCAATATCAAGGTGAGCAAGTTCTCACTTCAGAACATTAAAACAATTCCACGCTTGTACGCTCTTTAGAAGGCAGCTGCTCATGTTCATGATGACTTTCTTTTTCTGGCATGTCTCAGCTATTGGGGGTGGTGGTGGGGCATTAATTTTTTTTGCTGCGAATAACTGACAGATGGATCCCTTAGTTTGTGGGAAGCCAGTGCCTTGCGCTTCAATCTGCCCAGAGGTAGGATCTCTCTAGTCGAGCGTGGGATTGGAGAGGCAGCTCTGTGACGCTGCAGCGTTAAGAGGGAAATCGTGGAGTCTCCATTGATGTCGTTCTCAGGCTGTCAAACTCCTTTTTCCTGCCTTTGGTGTTTGTCATTGTCGGGCCTTAATTTTATTCCTTTAAACCCTGGAGAAGTGGCAACCAGGGAAGCTGTCAGATCCCAGGATGAAAAAAAGGCCTTAGGATTTCTTTAATGAAAGCTTTAAACTAAAGCTGTAAACCGGGGATGGAGAACTTGCAGCCTGAGGGCCCAGTGCGGCCACAGCTGTTGGTTTGGCCACTTTCTGGCTCTGGCCTGTAGATCCGGTCCGTAATTTCAAGCTGTGGGAGAGCGAGTTCGGGGGAGGAAAGAGTGGAGGTTGAGGCCATGCACTCGCAAAGATGCAGCCGTAGTCTGGACTCCCCTTCCTTCTCCCACTCCCGGCCAACCCACAGAGCTTGTGCTAACGTTCAGTGACGCACGGGACCTCCCCTCTGATGTAAACCCCTTCCTCTTCAGGGCTGGAAACCAAAACATTCAGATACCAGTGGAGGGGACAAACCTGTCGTCAGGTAACGAGATGGCAAAATGGGATTGACCAGGCGAGCTCGGCTGCCAGGAGAAAATGCAGAAAGTACAATATCATTAGGATGAGATTTATAAATAGGAGAGTGCTAAGACGGTTAAGAATGTGACCTTGTGGCTGATTCCTTTTGCCTCTCTGTGTAAAATAAATAAATAGATAAATAAATAAAAAGGATCAGGGAAGGCGGTTATAGGAAGAGACCCTCTAGGGAAGAATAATTCCTCTTCGGATTAAGCATCCGCGCCATCTTAGGCCACCACGCAAAGTCTAGGGGTTGCAGCAGACCAAAGGGTTCAGAAAGCAAACGCCTCATTGGCAGGGCCCCTTGGCCTCCATGAAGCATTGTCTGTCTCGCTAGCTGGGGTCTCCTGGGACTCGGCTATGCTCCGACCACGGGCAGCGACACCCCCTGGGTAAAATGATGCTAGAGGACAAGAGTCTGACTCCTCCCTTCTCTTCCAGGCACAAATCCAATTCTGTCCAGTTGCTGGTGGAGGCACGAGTTCAGCCTGTCTCATCCAAACACGTAAGTAAAAGCCTCTTCTCTCCCTCTGGAGTCGCGGGCTCTCTAGCTGCCTGCGTGACCCACTCAGACTCTCCCTGTTTGGCAAGTCCGGCAGACGGGCCTCTCCCTTTCCAGTCTTAATGCTAAACCAGGGCTGGGGGAATCTCAGGCCCTGGGGCCAAATGAAGCCGCCTGCTGCTGCTGCTGCTGCTGCTGCTGCTGCTGCTTTCTATTTGGCCCCTTTCTGGTGCCTGGATCCAGTTTCTACTCCCCAAACACTGAAAGACTGAGCTCTATTGAAAGGGAGCAGAGATGAGAGCAGGCACCCAAGGAGAGGGGACAGATCCATGAGCTGGACCCTCCTTTTCCTGAGTGCAGCCCTTAAGCCCCTCCATTCCTCCCCCCCAGAGCTTGTACTAACTTTCAAAGTGGTCCCTGCCCCTTTTCTAAATAGAGAGGAGGCTGCCAATCCCAAATTCTGACAGCTCCACAAACCCTTCCAACCTGGGCAGTTTAAAACTTCCCTCACTTGCCAGCTTTCTCCTATTGGGCCAGGCCAGACCAAAGCTCCACCCCTGCGTATTGTTGGCATTCGCAGGTGAGCAACCTATTGGGGGGGGGGGGAGGGAAGGAGGGGCAGCGGCTCTTGGGAAGAATCTCTTGCCACTTAAACTTCTCCAGTAGCCTGAGAACGAGCTATCGGATCTTTAAGAATAGAGAGACTTTTGTGATGGCTACGGTGTGAAGGGGGTGAATGGGAATGGATGCTCTTGCCCCCAGCAGTGACTGCAGGGTTCCGCTGCTTGCAGTCCCTCTGCTCTGGGGGACTGTGGGATGGCACTTGGCCAGCGCAGCACTGCAGTGCTATTCGGAAAGCCAAGATTGGTTGCAGGGCCCAGGACATCATCAGTGGATCCTGCCCTGCTGTCCCCTAGAAGGATGGAGTGTGTTTGTGCCCCCCCCCCCCCCCCGGTAGGTGATGTCGTGAAGGAGAACAGATAGGAAACGTTTGGGTGTTCATGGCAAATGGGGGGCTGCCTTCTCCCCCACCCCGATGCACATCAATCTGAGAGATTTGCCGCTGATTCCCCTGGAGTTTAACCAAGGGCAGAACGCTGAACCAGTCTCCTTATCCCGAGCAGAGCATAGCCCAGCGATACATTTCCCGGGAGTCTGGTCTGTGACCAGTAGGGACAGAGCCTCCCTTCTGAGGGAGGAACCTGCAACAGCAGGGGCAGGCGAGTGACTCTGCTGACAGGATGCTGGGCTGGATGGACCATTAGTCTGGCACTGACTGTTCCCTCCAGATCTGCACCACATCAGAACAGCAAGGGTCATTCTGCAGGACAGAGGGTCAGAAATGCTCGGCCCCATTTCATACTTTACTGCCAACTGATTTCCTTTCAGGCCATGGTACATTCCTCCCACCACTGTGCGGTGTGTATGCAGTTTGTCCGGAAAGAGAATTTTCTTTCTCTGGCTTGTCAGCACCAGTTCTGCCGCAGCTGTTGGGAGCAGCATTGTACAGTACTCGTCAAAGATGGCGTAGGAGTCGGTGAGTTCAGGGAAGAGGCTTCTCTGGGACCGATCACCCCGCAGCCCCCCCGAAGACACGCTTGGTCTCAATCCTAGGGTATAAATGAGAATGCAGTTAGTCTGTGTGGGGAAGTCATGCCTTTGCTGTCCCGACTAGCAGCTGAGCGTCAATTGAATCTCCAGCTGGGAGGGTTTGGGTCCTGTAGAGAATGCCGGTGCCTTCCAGCACGGGCAAGGGGATGTTGGTCCTATTGGGTTGAGGGGGCACGGTCACTGAATGCTCCAGCCTCGCCGCGTCCGCAGGCTGCCACTCAGCTGCGTTCATGCTGGACAGCACCTCTGGGTTGGCAGAAGCTGGGTCCCAGCCACGGGCGAGGAGTCTGCACCGGGTGTCCTCCATGTGCTCTGAGGGGATCTGTTGCTGCCACAGCTGGACACATCTGCATGTTGGGTGTCCCCCAAAGCGGAGACCTGCTTGCCCTTGTCAGCAGTGTAGCCTAGTGTTCTGCTCAGCTGCCTGTGGGAGGAGCTGCGATGGGAACCTCGCAATCTGATTTGTGGGCAATAACATTCCAGTTGCGTCACCAGCCTCCGTGTTTTCCTAGGGGTTTCCTGCATGGCTCAGGACTGCCTGCTCCGGACACCAGAAGACTTTGTGTTTCCACTGCTACCTAGCGAGGAACTGAAAGACAAATACAGACGCTACCTCTTCAGGGACTATGTGGAGGTAGCTCCTGTTTCCTGTCTTGCTAGTCAGAGCTTCTTGGGGTTACTGCGTGGCTCACTTGATGGCCCTGGTAGCCCCCGCCAGCCTCACAGCTGTGAACAATTGCAAGAGGCAAGGCTCCCCAGAGGTCTCTTTGGCAAGGCCTAGGTAACAAGCCTCCCCTCTCAGGCAGTGTTTAGAGTTTCCTTCCTCTGTGCACTAGCTTGTGTTAGCAGGAGGAGGGGCGGGGAGGGGGGGGCGTGATGGCTAACTTATTCCCCTCCATGTGTTCGCAGAGCCATTACCAGCTGCAGCTATGTCCTGGTGCAGACTGTCCCATGGTCATACAGGTACAGGAGCCCAAGGCCCGTCGAGTGCAGTGCAATCGATGCAATGAGGTTTTCTGGTAAGGAGCCGAGAGGTTGGGTTCAAGGACCCTGGGGGGCTGGGGGAGCTGCTGGCTGGGGCTCTCCTGGACAGGTTAATGGAGGACCCGAAGCAGGACCGATAATCTGCTGGGAGGTGTCCCATGGGCTTGCGGGGCTGCACAACCACCACGCTTGACTTGCTGTCTTGACTGCTGGGCAGTATTCACAGCTCTGGGGTGTCTGGAAGGGCCAATCCGAGTTGGGTGGGCCTGGCCAAAGGCAGAAGCCAACCCCTTTGCTGTATGGAGTAGCAGAAGGCTGCCCTCTGCCTGGCCCTGCTTCTAGCCGAGCCCTGATCCACGAGGGAAGAGAGTCCCCTGGCCACGTGCGCTAAATAAGCTGGTAACTGGGATATCTTTGGCTTGAAGTTTCAAGTGTCGGCAGATGTACCACGCTCCCACGGACTGCGCCACCATCCGGAAATGGCTCACCAAGTGTGCGGACGACTCCGAAACGGCCAACTACATCAGTGCTCACACTAAAGACGTAAGGGCGAGTGCCCGATCTTCCGTAGCTGGGGGCGGGAGGAGGCAGTCCCAGCAGATAGTGAATCTCTCACTGAGCATGGGCCTGTGCCCCAAGTGTGGCTCTCCCGCTTCCAAGTGTGTTCTGGGCTGGGAGATCGCCCACCTCCAGTGCAAGCCGTGGTCTGAAACTGGGCCTACTGCCCCCTCCAGGCGGTGGGCAGCACTGCCCCCAGCAGGCCCTGGCGGCGGGGCCAGGAAGTAGCATGGACTGGGGCGGTGTTTAGGTTTGGCTGCCTTGCCTTAGGAATTGGATGCTGGAAGGGGCTAGAGGACTCCGTGGGGATGAGGAGCGGTCTCGGCTTTTTGAAGCTAGACAAGCCCAGGGGCTCGGAGCCCGCGGTTGTGCTCGGTGGAGTTATGGGGGCAGCACGGACTGGGGCGCGTATCTTCCCAAGGGGCTGCTGTCGGGGGCAGGGCATAGGATTAGAGGGAGCTGTGGCTCCAGCTGAACCCAGCTTGGCTGCTGAGTGTGAGCGGCCAGGGAGAGGCTGTGGCAGCAGCGGAACTGCAGCGTGTCGGCAGTGACACGGGGAATCCTGGCCATGCTCCAGGATGGTGGCTCTGTGGCTAGGCTGAATGATCCGTCCCTGCTGCGCTGTCGGGGGATGCTGCAGCAGAGCTGGGTCTAACCGCTGCCTTTGTTTCCCCAGTGTCCCAAGTGCAATATATGTATTGAAAAGAACGGCGGCTGCAATCACATGGTGAGCGACCCCCCCCGACCCCCCCCCCTGCTTGCTGTCTTAGCGGAAGCCTCTCCCTCCGTTTGCAGGCGGCTAACACCCCTCCTCTTCTCTTTCAGCAATGCTCCAAATGCAAGCACGGTAAGTGAGAGCTTCCTGCCTTGTTAATCCAGTCAGGTGAGGCGAACGGGCGGTTTGCCGGGGCGCTCCAGGCCGCGTCCCTGGGCTGAAGGGCTGTTCCGGAAGCGGAGGAGTGGGGCAGGCGGTGAACTTCCCCCCCAGGCACCCCAGTAACTGGCCCTGGCTTTCTCCCACAGATTTCTGCTGGATGTGTCTGGGGGACTGGAAGAGCCACGGCAGCGAGTACTACGAGTGCAGTCGGTACAAAGAGAATCCCGATATTGTCAACCAGAGTCAGCAAGCGCAGGCCAGGGAGGCTCTGAAGAAGTACTTGTTCTATTTTGAGAGGGTAGGAGACATCTCCTTGGCTAGAGCCGCCGTGGCCTCCCCGTGCTCTCTGCCTCTTGGCAGCCGCGACTCTGCGAGAATCCACTCGTACAGAAATAATCTGTAGCCACAGTAACTTCTGGACTCTAATTTAGATCTGGTCCTTAGCTTCCTCTAAGCAAACACTGCCTAGTGTGTTCCAGCCAAGCCTGCCCTTGCTGTGCTTTCTGCTCCAGCAAACCGGACAGATTGCCAAGCATTGCCTGCACTCCAGGGTAGTGTTGCCCTGCAAGGTGCTGTTCTTCCCCTCCAGGAGCCTGGAACTTTCCACAGCCCCTCTGGCTTGTGCTGAGAGAGTTCAAGCAAGAACTCTTCTCTCATGAGCTCTGGATGAGACGACACTAGAGGAACTGTGGAGTCGTAGCTTTTTGTGTTAAAAGCAGACACACGAGCAGTGGAATGTTCCTGGCTCCCCATTCCTCAGAGCAGATGCAGGTAGGTCTGTCATTCGACCAATCCTCATGCAGCTTCTCCAGAAGAGACCGTATCCGAGATCACAGGCTGCAGCCTGTTTGTGGGGTCAATATGCACTTGCTCACTCATTTGTCAAACACCGACAGCTTGTTCCTTCGTAATAGGAATGCAAGAAGCCTTGGCTCTCCAGACCAAGGGCTTTGGAAAGTTGCCATGTTTACAGTTTGGCTTACTGGCTAGTTCCTTACTGAAGGATTTATTTATTTCTACAATTTTGTATCCCGCCCCTCCTGAAAAAACAGCTTGGGGCAGCTCACAATTTGAAACACGGCTAAAAACAGTTAAAACAATTAACAGAATTAATAAAAATATAAAATCTCAATAGGGGAGAGTCAAAATTAAACAAAAAACAAACCAAGTAAAAAAAAACCTCCCACCCTACCCGTCCCCCTCACCAAAAAAGCCTGGCGGAACAGCCAGGTCTTACAAAAACATCTAAAGGAGGAAAGGTCCAGGGCCACCCGGGCCTCTGCTGGGAGGGAGTTCCACGGCTATGGCGCGGCCACAGAGAATGCCCTCCCCATTGTGGCCCCCCTGGGAAACCCAAGGGACAGCCAAGAAAGGTGCCTCCAGCGTACCACGGGCTGATCCAGAGCCCGGGGAATTAGCTGTTGAAATCTCAGAACCAGTAGCAATTATCTTTCAGAACTCATGGAGAAGGGGTGAGGTACCAGAAGAACAAACAGTGCTTATTGTTAAGAAAGGGGGAAAGGATGGTCCAGGGAATTATAGGCCAGTCGGCCTGACTTTGGTACCTGGAAAAAATGTTGAACCAATTACAGAACAGTTTGTGAGCAGCTTGAGAAGCGATAACTAATAACGAGCATGGATTTGTTAAGAGATGATACCAGAGCAATCTAGTTTCCTTCTTTGTCTGGCTTACTGGCTTGGTCGTAAAGGGGCAGGCAGTACATGTAATGTATCTCGACTTCAGCAAGGTGTTTGGCACGGCCCCACATGATATTCTCAAAAGGAAGATGGCTCAAGGTGAGCTGGATGAGATTATCATTAGATGGATTCACAATTGGCTGAAAAGCCGTACTCAAGTAATAAAGAATGGGCCCGTGTTAAACTGGGAGGAGGTATCGAGTTTGGGGGGGTCGACATGTGCACTTGCTCCCTCAGTCCCTTCCCGCAGAGATATGTCCTGGCTCCAGTCTGCTTCAGCATCCTGATTAATGATTTGAAGGAGGGAGTGGAGAGTGTACTTGTCTAATTTGCAAGTGACACAGCTGGGAGGGGTTGCAAACGCTTTGCAAGACAAGATTAGAATCCAGAGTGATTTTAGATAAACTAGAGACCTGGGTTGAAAGCCTCGGGATGCAATTTAACAAAGACAAATGCAGAGTATTGCACACAAAGCACAAATGTAAAATAGGGTCTTACTGGCCAGGCAGCGGTGCCAGCAGGAGGGGAAGGGGGCTGGCTGGCCAGGCGGCAGCGGCGGGAGGGGAAGGGGGCTGGCTGGCCAGGCGGTGGCGCCGGCGGGAGGTGAAGGGGGCTGGCTGGCCAGGCGGCGGCGCTGGTGGGAGGGGAAGGGGACTGGCTGGCCAGGCGGCGGCGCCGGCGGGAGGGGAAGAGGGCTGGCTGGCCAGGCGGCGGCGCCGGCGGGAGGGGAAGAGGGCTGGCTGGCCAGGCGGCGGCGCCGGCGGGAGGGGAAGAGGGCTGGCTGGCCAGGCGGCGGCGCCGGCGGGAGGGGAAGAGGGCTGGCTGGCCAGGCGGCGGCGCCGGCGGGAGGGGAAGAGGGCTGGCTGGCCAGGCGGCGGCGCCGGCGGGAGGGGAAGAGGGCTGGCTGGCCAGGCGGCGGCGCCGGCGGGAGGGGAAGAGGGCTGGCTGGCCAGGCGGCGGCGCCGGCGGGAGGGGAAGAGGGCTGGCTGGCCAGGCGGCGGCGCCGGCGGGGGGGGAAGAGGGCTGGCTGGCCAGGCGGCGGCGCCGGCGGGAGGGGAAGAGGGCTGGCTGGCCAGGCGGCGGCGCCGGCGGGAGGGGAAGGGGGCTGGCTGGCCAGGCGGCGGCGCCGGCGGGAGGGGAAGGGGGCTGGCTGGCCAGGCGGCGGCGCCGGCGGGAGGGGAAGGGGGCTGGCTGGCCAGGCGGCGGCGCCGGCGGGAGGGGAAGGGGGCTGGCTGGCCAGGCGGCGGCGCCGGCGGGAGGGGAAGGGGGCTGGCTGGCCAGGCGGCGGCGCCGGCGGGAGGGGAAGGGGGCTGGCTGGCCAGGCGGCGGCGCCGGCGGGAGGGGAAGGGGGCTGGCTGGCCAGGCGGCGGCGCCGGCGGGAGGGGAAGGGGGCTGGCTGGCCAGGCGGCGGCGCCGGCGGGAGGGGAAGGGGGCTGGCTGGCCAGGCGGCGGCGCCGGCGGGAGGGGAAGGGGGCTGGCTGGCCAGGCGGCGGCGCCGGCGGGAGGGGAAGGGGGCTGGCTGGCCAGGCGGCGGCGCCGGCGGGAGGGGAAGAGGGCTGGCTGGCCAGGTGGTGGCGCCGGCGGGAGGGGAAGGGGGCTGGCTGGCTGGCCAGGCGGCGGCGCCGGCGGGAGGGGAAGGGGGCTGGCTGGCCAGGCGGCGGCGCCGGCGGGAGGGGAAGGGGGCAAGAGAGCTGGAAGTCATGGTGAACCATAAACTGAATCCGAGATGAGAGTGTGCTATCACAAAGAAGGCTCTTGCCATGTTGGGCTGTATTGACCAGGGCATCGTATCGCAGGGGCGGGCACGCTGGAGACCTCACTTGGAACGCTGCTGGGTCCAGGTTTGAGCCCCAGGCTTCCAGAAGGGTGTGGGCCAGGGGTTGTCAACCTTTCTCTAGTCCTGCGTGAGCACCGGAGTGACTGCTTGGGAGAACGGCACAGTTTGCAGGAATGATTTGCATAAATACCCATCGATGAAGTCTCCCCTCTGCATTTCAGTTCAATGGGAATTGAGATAATCAATCAGTCCCAGCTCACGTTGACTTTAATGGATGAAGGACTGTTTCAAACTGCTCCTGAGCACTCCTGGCAGCTGGCTTGGGGAGCGCTTTCTCCGACTGCCCGAGCACTCGGCTGCTCCCCAGCAGCAGGGCGAGAATCCCTGGGGCAGGCAAACTGGAGACATGGAGGACAGCAGCTACGGTGACAGCTTGGCTGGAGGCCAAGGCATAGGAGGGAAAGGCTGGATGAATTGGGTGTGTTTAGCCTAGAGAAAAGCAGACTAAGGGAGGGGGACCTTGATTCTCTGCTGTCGTGTGGAGGCAGGTTTATTGTAATAATGATATTATCATTCAAAACACCTGCCCTTCCCCCACCTAGCTTCCTTGACCCACACAGAACCCCTGACTCCATGCTGACCCCCTGCCTCCCCCCAGCCCGCCCCCCAGTGCTTCTCCAGCCCCTTCTCTGGAGCTCAGCTTGCTGCCCCAAGCCTGCCCGGTGCCGTGCTGTTCCACGCACTGCAGGGCAGCACTTCCCCTGCTGGAGCTTCTCTTCTCCCCTCCGTGACCTGGAGCCGGGCAGGCGGCTGCAGGGGTTTCTCCCCGGGCCACAGGTTGAGAGCCGCTCCTCTACAGCTAGGAAGCTGCCAGGGTTTTGTCCCCTTCGGAGTCGGTCCCCGCGAATAGTGTGACGGTACGGTGCCGATTTATTGTAAGCCACACGGCTATAACAACATATGCCTAAAAGGATCACAAAGTATTCGTACACTGATCATAATCCTTACAAAATAACATATCAAATAAAATAGTATAATAAAATTTAAATCAATATAATGAGGTATATAAATGATATCACACATAAAACATATACAATACATACATAGATAGGTAGTTATTTCTGAGTTTAATCTTAAATCCAGCAGCCAACCAGGTATTGCTATAAACCTAGAGACAATCTGCTCCTTATAATCGTAGGTTAGTTCAATTTGGGCATAAATCATCTGTACATTTCCCGTCCTTTCAATCAAGAGTGGTGTTATTGCTGGTATTGAGCTGAAGCTTCGACTCCTATTTAAACCGTATTTTCACAGCTCTCCAAGCATAAATTGCAACCTACTTGGATCTCGAAGGGTCCACATCACCTAGCTGATATATTAGTTGTTGGAATTTAGGTCGAGACAAGTCCCATCCAATGGCAGATTGCAGCTGATTACGTAAATGATCATATAAGGGGCATTTCAGTACGTAATGTCTTAGGTCTTCCGTCTCCAGTCCACAAATACAGATCCGGGCCTTCTAAGGGATGCCCTGGTACTTGCCCAGCGACACAGGGGAACGCATAGTTTGCAGTGGCTTTCCGGAGTACTGGGTCTGTTAGATTGTAAATGTAAGGAGCACCCCCCCAGCAGGAATCCTGTACTTGTACAGAGGAGAAATAAGAGATCTTGATGCAATTGCCCTCAGTCCTTGTCTGTCAACATCCGACACTCTTTGCCTAAGGAGTCTGACAATAAACCCGCTAGTTCTATCTTGGAAGAAAATGTCTGAAAAACCTAGAAACAAAAGGCGTGTCTTCACCTCAGAGCACCAACTATCTGTACCACATTCATTATCTTGTGTCTTTTCCATCATCCCCAGACCCAAAAGAGAAGTACCAGGAGCGTCTCTTATTTTAGCCCAGAATGACAACAATCGTGTCTCTGTTAGTGCAGCTAGGGATTGTCTACCTCGTTCCAAGTTTATTATAACAGAACTAGATGAAGGAGGAATTGCCAAAATTTGCCTCCAGAAATCGTTGACTACTGGTTCAAGTGATGCTATTGCGTGGCGATTATATCCCCAAATCTGCACGCCGTAGAGCATCCTTGCTATCAACTTGGCCTCAAATTTTTGTATGGCCGCTTTGATGCATCGTTGGCCATGCGAAAAAAGAAACTCAGGATAGCCAAGGCTTCTGTCTTTGCCTTCTGCTTCACTGCCGAAATGTGGGCCTGCCAAGACCCCTTACAGGAGAAACTAATACCGAAGTATCTCTACGTATGGACCTGCTCCAATTTATGTCCCTGCAAGGTCCAAATGTATCTAGTGAGCCGGTTGGAAAAAACAAGAATTTTGGTTTTATCATAGTTTGTACTAAGATTTTTTCCCTTACACCTTGCCCCCAAATCCCTCCATGATCTGTCCAATCCCAGTTTGCTGAGCGAAACCAAGATCGTGTCATCGGCCTAGAGAAGCATGAAGACTCTCCTTCCACCAACTCGTGGGGGGTGATATTTCCCGGCATCTCTACGCCCAGTTATGAGGGAATTAACGTAAATGCTGACTAATACTGGCGCTAACAAGCAACCCTGCCGTACAGCTGGGTTCGCTGCCTTGCTCTCCGGGACTCCGGCCTCTCCTTGCTTTGGGCTTGTCGGTGCTTGTGTCTGCAGCTAGCTGCGCTGTGGGATCTCACCCCTTTTCTCTCTGCATCTGTCTGCAGTGGGAGAACCACAATAAGAGTTTGCAGCTGGAGGCCCAGACGTATCAGCGGATTCAGGAGAAGATCCAGGAACGAGTGATGAACAACTTGGGGACGTGGATCGATTGGCAGTACCTGCAGAATGCGGCAAAGCTGCTTGCTAAGGTGGGCTCCAGTGGCCTGGGCTCATTCAGCCCAATCCAGGGGGGAGGGGGTGATCATGGGTTACATTAAGGGATGCCTGTCCCCCAACACACACAGTAGCTAACTCGCCAGGCTAAACAGCAAGTCGCTCCTGTGAGCAGGCGATCCCAGCATTTATTTTTATTAAAGGTATTTCTTTATTTTTCCGTAATTTCTTGTTTACAAGATGGGACTGAACAGAGTCCGGTTATCTCATCAAAATACAACATAACCCATATAAAACAACCAAGCAGTTGCGTGTCCAGTACACTGTGCGTTAGAGAAGAGAACCCTGCTGTGGGTAATAGAGATATCGAAGCAGTTCCATCGTCTATAGTTTGGGGGTGGGTGAACAGAAAGGAGCTCCCTGATTGTGCATATTTCATGCCTTGCAGCACATTCAGTCCCTAACCTGAGATGTTGCCTTTCAACTCTGCCAATCTTTTTCATCGTGCCATTATGCTATAGGCGGGCGCTATCCCAGAATTCTTCTGCCTTCAGTAGCCGGACGTAACACACTGGATTCAAGGAATCTCTGGCCTTGTCTCTCCTGCTGTGCCGACGTGCAGGCTTTTGGAGTCTCTGCTAAAACCTCTCCCCCTCTCTTCCAGTGTCGCTACACCCTCCAGTACACATACCCCTACGCCTACTACATGGAGTCCGGCCCCAGGAAGAAACTGGTAAGAGGTTTAGCTCTGCAGCTTGGGAACCTAGGGTTTTGTCTTTGGTGTCAGAGCTGGTGTATTTATTTGTGTCATGCGAGACCTCCCGATTCAGACGCTCCAATCTGCTTTTTTTAAAAACCCCATCTTCCCCCCTTTTCTCAGCAAAGTTTAGTTTGTCACAGACTTCCTTACCTTGTATGGGATTGACCAGGGAGGGTTTTGCCCAGTGTAGTTTAACACTGATGAAAGCACATTTGGAGTCGTTACGCTGCCTTTAGTGTCCCTCGCTAACCTGGCTTGCAATGGGTCTGGTCACTCTGTGACTTGGTTCGGTCCCCCAGGAGGCCCCTGGCCCATCTTGGTCCAGCCCAGTGTCTCCCGCAGATTTAAATTGGTTTGGCCCAGTTGGGCGTGTGCCTTCTCGTTGCCATTTAAGGGATATAAGCGGCTCCTCCATCAGCTCCGCTAATTGTCTGTGCTGTTAGTTTGAATACCAGCAGGCTCAGCTTGAAGCAGAAATCGAAAACCTCTCCTGGAAAGTGGAGCGAGCAGATAGCTACGACAGGGGGGTGAGTATCCAGGGGGCTGCCCCATCCAGAGCGCCACCTGAGGGCTCTGGCGAGAGGGGCCGCTTGGCCGGCAGATGTTGGGAAATCTCGCTCCCCAGCTGGGACTCCTCCTTGCCCTGGGACTGCAGGAGAGGGCCCGTTGGGGGGACGGCGGCACTCTGGCTCAGCGGGATGTTCCTTTGGCCTGTGCAGAAGGGTCAGGGGGCGGACGTTGCAGCTGTGCCTTGGGGAGCGCGAGCCGCCAGGTTTCAGCTTCCTTTGGGTCCAAACTAACCAGGCTTTTTCTCCTTTGCTGCCTAGGACTTGGAGAATCAGATGCACATAGCGGAGCAGAGGCGGCGGACCCTGCTGAAAGATTTCCATGACACATAAGCCATTGGGAGATGGCAGGGCGGGGGGAAGGGGCGAGAGCGCGGCGGCGGCGGCGGGAGAAGGAGGCTCTGTCCCCGACCCCTTCCCCTCGCAGACTAGACGCACGCAGACACCACAGCTTTAGTCTTCTTGGTTTTCTTCTTTCTGCTTTTCATTTCTGCCAGGTGAGAGGCCGGAGCGCCGATCGGCCCCTTTTACGGGACAGTTTCCTCCTGGCCCCTGGATTGCTCTGGCGGGAGGGAGGCAGGGAGTTTTTCCGAATGGCTGTTAATAGTGTTAGATCATTACGACTTATGTAATTTTCAACGGTTGTACAATTATACAAACCAACCCTAGAATAACACAACCCCCTTTTTAAAAATAAATTGGCATTTGGAGTGTTTTTTCCTTAATCTGCTTGTAAATTGAATGGAAGTCCCCCCAATACACTTGCTCCCTCTGCCCAGCTTGCTTTCCCTTCCTGCCTCTAACACGGGCTTTGTGGCACTTCCCTGGGACAGCGCGAGGATGCCTGCACGGATGGGGACTGCATCAGCGCCCAGCAGTAACTGACCCTCCAGGAGTAAGCAGGAGAGCCTGGCGGGGACATGCCAGACCCCTGGGCTCTAGAATTCAGACCTTGCGTGGGGGTTTTTGCTTTGCTTCTGGGCTCGTGCTGAGGGGAGCTGGAACATGCTTGCTCCTCAGTAGTACCGGAACATGCTTGGGAAGACAGGTCTGCGAAGCTCCGTTATACACGCGTTGATCTCCCCTAGGCTCTTCCCCCTGAGAAGCCCAGACCCCTGTGGTAAGTGCAGGCGGAGCTGTTGCACAGAGCATCCTTGGCCATGTAGCTAGACGCTACAGAGCAAGCACTTGAGTTCACTTAACCCTGCTGCCCTCAAGCCTGCCGCACACAACCGGCCAAGTGGATCGTCTGTGCCCTAGTGCTCATGCTGCTGGGAGAGTGGAGGTCTGTTACTGGCTCCGTGTTCTGACCTTTCGTAGGGGCCTTTTGTCAGTGAGGTGAGCCAGGCCTGCGCACCACAAGGGACAAGGTGAGTCTCCTGGCATTGGCATGAGGCAGTTGTCCCATTGCTGGGTGAAACTGCTCCATGTTGCTGCACTGAGACTGGGATTTCTCTTACTGCTGCCCTTTGAATTGTGGCAAAGGGGTGAAGGTGAACTTCTCTCCCCTCAAATGCTCCTGAGAACAAGCTCTGAGTAACAGCGTAGCCATGACATGAGCTGTAGTCAGATAAGCCCCATCTGGTTCGCACTGGAGGTGTGCGTGTTGGGAGCTGCCATTGTCCAATCCAGACACCAGGCTGCCCTCGCCTCCTGCTCGCTTGCAGTTCAAAGAGCCCCAGTGCTGGAGGGGCTGGGAGAGCATTTTCTTGCTTTAAAAAGGACTTGCAGCACTAATGGAGCTAGAGTGAATGTCTAAGTCTGGATCCTACAGCCCAGGCAGGGTGACACCGGCTGGGGTGGTCAAAAAATTTCCTCTTCCTGCTCTTCCGCACTAAATGATCTGCTGCCAGCAGTGGGGAGCGGGGGCAGAGTCAGTGATAGGGAGGAAGCTAGGGGTTCTTGAGGCTGGAGAGAGCCTAGCCCCCCCCCCCCCTCGGCCGGGACAGCATGGCTCTAACCCAGAGTGCAGTGCTCTCAGGTAGCATGCCAGTCCGGACGCATCGGCTTCCTCCTCCTGCGGCGCCTGAGCTCCCAGCCCAGCCTCCGGTAGAATCCCGTTCCCCCTCTCGGGGCGGGCAGCATACGCTGCATGGCTGCTGCTCTACCCGGGAGGGACTGGGTTGCTCCAGTAGCCGGTCAGTGGAACTTCATTTCAGACGCGCTGTATTCAGGAACCCCTAGACTCCCTCGAGTCAGTGCGTCAGGCTGCTCTGGCTTTTGGGTAGCCCGGCGGCCAGGCCCCGTTGCCCTCAGTCCCTCACGGAGGTAACCCCAAGCTGCCACCACTTTTAGCTTTTCCCTACAGGCGTCGGAGGGGAAGGGGACAAAGGAAACTGCCCTTGAAACATTTTTTTCAAAAGCAAAGTGGTTTATTTTAAATAAATGGTGAATTTCTAATTTTAAAGGTGTGCTGAGTCCCTTCTTAATACAGACTGTCCCTAGCTCCCCCCTCTCCTCGCCTGCTCCCTCAACTCTCCTAGCCTCCTTCCCTTCTGAAATCTAAGCACATGCCCCTGGGAATTCTCCACTTGATGAACGTCTCAGTGTGTCCTAGGGGGTGAGCCCCTCGGGGCAGAGACTGAGCCAGGCCCATGCTTGGGGGCCTGAACAGGACAGATTGTGGCCTAAGTACATTGGGTAAGAGAGACGCCATGGAAAGGGGATCTTGATTAGGCACCAGCCTGCTCCCCCTTCTCAGCAGCCTCACCCCATTGTGCCTCCCGGGCGAGTTCCTTGCACGTGCAGAGCGGGCGTGCGTTCTGCGCCGAGTGTGGCGAGAACACGTTCTGCACCACAACGCAAGGGAGGGCTGTACAAGCCGGTCGGTAAAGTAAAGCACTACGCTTAGCATCGGGAGCTGGGACAGCGTCTGGCTTGTGCTCTGCCCCTCTCACCCCAACGGTGGCAGCATCGGATGCTGTAAAGCAGCCATGGGGAGTCATGCAAGGAAAAAGAGCCATTTCTAACCGAGAGTGCAAGCTGCTTGGGCTGGCTAGGAATAAAGGGGAGGGCATTTAAGGGATGTACTCGGGAGGGGAGGGTCCAGATCCGGAAACTAGCTTCTATCCTTTAGGTCCTTCTCCATTCTCTTCCCCAGAACCCACTCTCACTGCTGGGAGCTCTGGGCTGGATCCACAAGCCAGATCCTAGAACTGGAAAGGGGCCTGATTTGGCTGCTTATTGCTTTAATGGAGATAAGACTCCGAGTAGTCCTTTGGAATAGTCTGTCCGGGGCGGAAACCCCTTTAAAAATGGGAAGCTAGTGCTAATGAGGAAAACGGGGAAGCACTCCCAAATTAGATGTAAAACATTAACAAGACAGGCCTAGAGAGAATTTGAGGAGCAACTTGCTAAAGACACAAAAAATAACTTTTTCAAGTACATCCGAAGCAAGAGGCCTGCTTGAGATGACCAGGGGTGAAAGGGGCGCTGGCTCAGAGAGGCTAAGGGCAGAGCAAAGAAGCTGAACGAATTCTTTGCTTCAGCCTTTACTGCGGAGGATGTTGGGGAGATACCCACGCGGGACTGAGTCTCTGTAGGTAAAGAATCAGAAGAACTCAAATAAGTGTGACTCTGGAGGACGTTCTGGAGCAAATTGACAAGCTAGCACCAGACTAGATGGCATTTATCCCAGAGTTCTGGAAGAACCCAAATATGAAGTTGCGGCTCTGTTATCGCTAGTTTGTGACCTGCCGCTAGAATCTGCCGCTGTACTGGAAGATTGGAAGGTGGTAAACGTGACGCCAATATTTAAAAAGGGCGGGCTCCAGAGGTGATCCTGGAAACTGCAGACCGGTGAGCCTGATCTTGGTGCTGAGCAAACTGGTGGAAATGGTTAAGAACAGATTTACTGAGCATACTGTTAAGCGTGGCATAATGGGGGAGAGTCAACATGGATTTAGGAAAGGGAAGTCATGCCTCACAGTCAGAATTTTGGAGATTGTAAATAAGCATGTAATTCAATGATAAGTAGTGACTTACAGTGGAGAGAAGTAACTAGTGGTGTTCCCCAGGGATCTGTACTGGGACCGGTGCTGTTTAATATATTTATTGATGGTCTGGAAAGGGAGTAAAAAGTGAGGTGATCAAATTTATTTATTTATTCCATTATTTAATAGTCCACCCTCTCCTGCCTATGGCAGCCCAGAGCAGCATACAATAAAAATAAACACTCATAAAATATTTAAAACAAAATATATATTACAAACAGCAGGGTCAAACCTCTCCCCTTCCCCCACAAATTTGAAGAGGACACAAGTTATTCAAGGTACTTGAAACCTGTGCGGACTGAAGAATTGAAGGAGGATCTTGTGAGACTGGATGATTGGGCATCTAGACGGCAGATGAAACTGAATGTGGACAAGTGCAAAGTGATGCACATAGGGAACAATAGCCCAAACTCTATGTACGCAATGCTGGGTTCTGAATTAGCGGTTACCACTCAGGAAAAAGGGCCTTTGAAACATCGTGGACGATACGTTGAAATCCTCAGCTCAGTCTG
The DNA here is from genome assembly GCA_003113815.1 of Sphenodon punctatus. Taxonomy (NCBI): domain Eukaryota; kingdom Metazoa; phylum Chordata; class Lepidosauria; order Sphenodontia; family Sphenodontidae; genus Sphenodon; species Sphenodon punctatus. The sequence goes on along the minus strand of QEPC01014177.1, from coordinate 103,650 downwards.
CAGCAGCAGCAGCAGCAGCAGCAGCGTCAAAAAAGCAAACGATGTTGGGAATCATTAAGAAACGGATAGAGAATAAAACTGAAAATATCATAATGCCTCTATATAGATCTGCAGTGCAACTGCCCCTGGAGTGTTGTGTGCAGTTCTGGTCGCCCCATCTCAAAACAGAGAGAGTAGAACTAGGAAAGGTGCAGAGAAGGGCAACAAGGTATGGAAGGGCTCCCGTACGAGGAGAGGCGGCATAGACTGGCGCTCTTCCACTTGGAGACGAGATGAGAGGGAAAAGGATAGAGGTTTATTACTAGAGCACGGGCGCGCTCTAATAGTTAAGGTGCGTTGCACTCTTCATTATAAAGCCCCAACATTGTATTTGCTTTATCCTCATTTTAATCATTTTAGTGACATTGGTAGTGGAGGATATAGAGGTTACTTACCGTAACTTAGTTCTTCGAGATGACTCCGTGCATTCTCACTCATGGGGTCATGTGATGCCTTATCTAGATTGGATACTGTCTCTTTAAGAGCAGTTCTCTATATGCTTCCTATAGGAAAGTTCTGGAAGCGTGTGGGAGTGCCCTCTCCCCCTCCCCTCCCAGCCACACTCTCGCGAGAGTGTCGTCGTATAAAAGGGGAGGGGAGGGGCACATTCCCCAGTTCCTTAGACCCCGATAGCGGTGTTTTGGCCCACAGGGGCAAGGGAGACTTGTCGTACCCACCAAGAGGGGATGGTGGGTGGGTAGTGAGAATGCATGGAGCCATCTCGAAGAACCAAGTTACAGTAAGTAACCTCCATTTCTTCTTCGAGTGGCTCCGTGATTCTCACTCGTGGGAGAATACGAGCAGTTACCTATTGCTGAGTCCATCTGGGTGGCGGAAGCCATCATGGAAAGATAGAGGATAGGATTGCCCTTCCAGAGGCTCCATCGCTCTTCACTGCTAGGTCAAGCACGTAATGTTTTACAAAAGTCTCAGAAGACGACCAGGTTGCTGCTTTACAGATGTCCTGCATGGGGATATGACGGAATGTGGTCGCCATGGCACGTGTCGAGTGAGCTCTCAATCCTTGTGGTGGTTGTGTTGTTGTCAAGCGTGTAGCATAGGTCGATGCATGCTACAATCTGCTTTGAAATACACTGTGCTGACAGTTTTGTGCCCGGGTGTAGGCCTGCGTGGGGGTGAAGTGCATCCATCTTGCGGTACAGTCTCGTTTGGTCAGGATTGAAGGCCAAGGCCCGCTTGACGTCTAGTGTATGAAGGGTTGATTCTATGGCTGAGGGGTGTGGTCGAGGGAAGAATACTGGTAAAGTTATAGGTTGGTTGATGTGGAACATGGTCATGACCTTCAGACAGAAGGATGGGTCTGTTCTGAGCTGTACCTTGTCGGGAAAGAACTGAAGGTAGGGTGGGGACGCTCTTAGTGCAGAAAGTTCACTGACTCGCCATGCCGAGGTGATAGCCACGAGGAAGAGGACCTTTTGGGACATGTGTGACAATGAGGATGTGGTGATCGGTTCAAATGGAGGTTTTGTTAAGCGGTTAAGTACTAGTAGTAGGTTCCACTGAGGGGTGGGTTGCGTTACGTCTGGGTAGAGGTTGCGAAGGCCTTTTAGGAAGGAGCTCATTAGGTCGGTTGAGTAAAGAGACTTACTCAAGAGGTTGGTAAGGCGAGAAGACAGTGCAGCAAGGTGAACTTTGACTAAGGAAAAAGAAAGGCCTGAACGGCGGAGCTCAAGGAGATAAGCGAGTTTAGCCTGGAGTGGTAGCTGTGGAGGGTTGAGGTTGTTCCAACACCAAGTGGTAAATCTGGTCCATTTAACATTGTAAGATTTTCTAGTGGAGAGCTTCCTTGCGTTGACAACGACTTTCCTAATATCATCAGGGAGAGTGTCATTCTGGTTTCTCATCGTAAATATCATGCTACCAGGTTTAGGGACCTGAGGTCTGGGTGGAGGAGATGCCCGTGGCGCTGCAACAGGACATCTGGGCGGTAGGGCAGAGGCCATTTTGTCCCGAGCTGCTGCTACTAGACAAGTGCACCAGACCTGACGAGGCCAGTTTGGTGCTATTAGGATAATCTGTGCGTTGTCTCGCTGTGCTTTGTATATCATTTTTGGGATGAGAGGGAAGGGTGGGAATGCGTAGGCGAATAGTCCCCTGCTGCTGATTGCGAAGGCGTCTGACACTGAATCCTTCACCATTCCCCCTCTGCTGCAGTATATCCGGAGTTTCCGGTTCTCTGCGTTGGCGAAGAGGTCGATGATCGGAGTCCCCCAGTGGGAGAAAATCTGGTGAACGATGTCTGTGTGGAGGGACCATTCGTGTCCATATCCCCTGTGTAAGCTTAAGTGGTCTGCGAGAGAATTTTGGTCACCAGGGAGATGGATGACAATAGGGGTGACTGAGTTCTGGATACTCCAGTACCAGAGGCTCATGGCCTCGTTGGTTAGAGGCTTTGATCGGGCTCCCCCTTGTTGGTTGATGTAGTATACAGTAGTGAGATAGTCTGTAACAGCTTGTACGGGTCGGGGGAGATATGGTCCAAAGGGGAGGGGTATTTCATCAGTGAGGAGAGAGCGGTGCCTTGTGCCCATTCCCCCCTCAACCCCCCACGCGGGAAGGTTGTGGGTCGAGGCCCAGGAGACCCCAAGCCTTGGCCTGGTGCTGCTAAACGCGAGGTTGGTGGTTAATAAGTCATTCTTCTCGGGGAGACGCCAGCGGTTAGTGTTGGGAGCTGAAACATCTTGCCCCCGCACTTTATCCTGCGACGTTCTGCAGGGTTCTATTCTGTCTCCATTATTATTTAATGTATATATGCAGCCCTTGGGGGAGATTGTGAGGGGGTTTGGGGTGCGATGTCACCAGTATGCTGACGATACTCAGCTGTACCTCTCTTTTTCAGCTGACCCAGACCCTGCTGTCTCATTGCTATCCCAGTGTTTGGAGGCCGTGGCGGAGTGGATGTGGCAGAGCAGACTGAAGCTCAACCCCAATAAGACGGAGGTGATGGTGGGGAGAGTGAGGGAAGTGTTGGCCCCCCTGATTGGGGGGGTTCACCCTCCTATAGCTCAGCAGGTTCGGAGCCTGGGGGTGGTATTGGACGCAGATCTCCGCCTGGATTGACAGGTGGAGGTGGTGGCGAAGGCCGCTTTTCGCCAGTTATATCTGGTGCGGAGGCTGCGCCCGTACGTCTCCGACCCGGACCTGGCCTCCCTCATCCATGCCTTCATCACCTCTACGTGGGGCTGCCCCTGTTCCTGGTTCGGAGGCTGCAGCTAGTGCAGAATGTGGTGGCCCGGCTCCTGTCGGGGACGGGTCGTCGGGAACACATAACACCTGTGCTCCGGACTTTGCATTGGCTGCCAATAGCGAGCCGAGCCAGGTTCAAGGTTTTGGTATTGATCTATAAAGCCCTTCACAGTCTGGGCCCCTCGCACCTCAGGGACCTCCGTGTCCCAGAGCGGTTCCTTCGGTCTGCCGGGGGTGCCTTCTTGGAGGTTCCCCGTGTTAAGCGGGGGACCACAATGGAGAGGGCATTCTCGGTGGCCGGGCCGCATCTTTGGAATTCCCTCCCGGAGGAAGCTCGTCTGGCCCCGAGCCTTTTAACATTCTGGCGGGCTTGCAAAACCTGGCTGTTCGCCCAGGCCTTTGGGGAGGGGGGAGGTTAGGGTTTTTTATCTCCTTCCTACCCTTATCTGTTGTTTTACTGTTGTCCTAGCCCTGTTTTAATGGTTTCTAATATTATGATTGTTTTAATGCTTATATGTTTGTATTTTTTATATTTTTTAAATTGTTAGCCGTCCTGAGCTGTTTTCAGGAGGGGTGGGATATAAATTGATAAATAAAAATAAATCTACCATCCAGGAGTCAATCCCGGAGTGGGACACCGACCTCGCGTGTATTACAGAGACCTGACTGGACAATGAATCGGCCCATGTTCTGGGGGATCTTGTTCCGGCTGGGTTCTCTGTGCAGCATCAGCCTTGGCTGGACGGATTGGGGGGCGGTGTAGCTACTGTTATCAAGGATGCATTGTCTTTTAGGAGGTATCCGGTGCAGGCTCCACCAGGTGTTGAGTGCCTCCATCTTGTGTTGGATTTGGCCGGGGGCCGATTAGGGGTGCTGCTGGTGTACCGTGCACCCAACTGCCCAGCGGCATCCCTACATGCTCTTGCTGATCTGGTGTCTGATGTGATCCTCCGGACCCCGAAACTAGTGGTCCTGAGGGATTTTAACATCCACACTGACACCGATCTTGGAGGAGCGAGGCATGAGTTCATGGCCTCCATGACAACCATGGGCCTCTCCCAAATCCTCTGTGGCCCCACACATGAGGAGGGACATACACTGGATTTGGTTTTCTGCATCAGCCTTGAGGCGGAGGGTCAGTTAGTAGAAATCAGGGGGATGGAGCCCTTGTCATGGTCTGACCATTACCTCCTTAAGGTGTGCATCCTGGCGCATGTTGGCCCCTCAACACGGTACAGGACTTAATAGATCGGTCCGCCCCCGGAGACTTATGGAACCAGATTGGTTCCAGAATGCTCTGGGGGAGTTTCCCCTGGACCTTGACACCCGCTCAGTCGATGATCTCGTAGCCTTCTGGAACACCTTGTTGGCCGAGACCATTGACAGAGTGGCTCCCAGGCGTCCGCTGCCCTCCCAAGTCTCCTGCAGGTCTCCTTGGTTTACTGAGGGCCTGTGGTTGAAGCGGGAGAGCAGGCGGTTGGAGCGACAGTGGCACCGGACTCGCGATGAGTATGATCGATCGCAGCATAAGAACCGTTTAAAGGCCTATGCTGTGGCGGTCAGGCAGCAAAGAAGTAGTTCTTTGCTACCCGTATTGCATCTGAAAAGTCACGTCCAGCAGAGCTTTTCCGGGTGGTGAAAGGTTTGATCAATCCTGCCTGTCTCTGCCTGGACCTGGAGCAATCCGGTGACCGCTGTGACCGGTTTATCAAGTACTTTGTAGATAAGATCGCTCACATCCGCCATGATTTCCATTCCGCAGTTATTGCAGAGGATCATCTGAGGGAGGAAAAAGTTACTTGCAGCTATTCCCTGGGTGTCAGGGAAATGGCGTGAGTGATTGTTGGGCCAGCAACATATAAATTGATGATATGTGTGTGGGTTGCTGCTGATTATTGAATAGTATATTGTATTATCTTATTATAGGGGTGTTGTATTATGTATAATGATTTGGGGTGCCTCTGCGTAGGCTTGTGCTCTAGATTATTTTTTGGTAGTGGAGCGGGGAGGGTTTGATTATTATATTGTGATTAGTGGTCCTCTGTGTAGGACTTACGTTAATTTTGTACTGGGTTGTGGGGTCCTCTGTGTAGGACCTCTGCCTGTTTGACTTGTAAGCTGCCTCGAGCTTATTCGTTAGGAGAGAGCGGGATATAAATAAAAAATCAAATCAAATCAGTCTTGGGGCTATGGATGCCCCATCCTGTCCTGTTTTGTGGGATCAGTTTCAGATGGTGGTGCCTGACGATGTGGAGTCCTTGTTGGGATCTGTTCGTGCCACCGCTTGTGAACAAGATCCTTGCCCATCCTGGGTGGCGAAAGCTAGCCAGGAGATGCTACGGCCGTTGCTAGTTGGGGTGGTTAGTGCCTCCCTTCGGGATGGCAGGGTGCCTGAATGCCTGAAGGAGGCTGTGGTTAGGCCCCTGCTCAAGAAACCATCTCTTGATGCTGATGGTTCTGCCAGTTATCAGACGGTCTCTAACCTTACTTTTTTAGGGAAGGTTATTGAACGGGCTGTGGCACGGCAGCTCCAAGAACACATAAACTGCACCGGTTTCCTTGACTCGTTTCGGCCTGGGTATGGTACGGAGACTGCATTGGTGGCCTTGGTTGACGATCTCCGTCTGGCGTTGGACCAGGGTCATCAGACCTTACTGGTCCTGCTAGACCTATTGGCTGCGTTCGACACAGTCAATCATGGTGTTGGTGACTCGCCTGTGGGACCGTGCCGGGATTGGCAGGATGGTCTTGGACTGGTTTAATTCATTCCTGGCCGGGAGAACTCACCGGGCGGTCTTGGGGGAGTGCACGTCTTCCCCCCGGGACCTCACGTGTGGTGTCCCGCAGAGTGCCGTTCTGTCCCCCCTCTTGTTTAACATCTATATGCAGCCGTTAGGGGAGATGCAGGGCATGCAGTGTCATCAGTATGCTGATGACACTCCACTCTACCTCCCTTTTTCCATCGACCCAGGCCATGCAGTCTCTTTATTTTCCCAGTGCCTGTCGGCTGTGGGGGCTTGGATGAGGTTGAGCCATCTGCAGCTGAATACTGACAAGACGGAGGTGATATTGGTGGGTGAGGGCCTGGGGGGCCTGGGGGTGGTTGAATCTCCTCTTGGGGGGGGGGC
>QEPC01014177.1:71711-88091 GCA_003113815.1 Sphenodon punctatus | reverse complement strand
GTTCTAGGGACTGGAATGACCGCTCCAGGTACAGTGGAATGACAGCCCCCTGGGAGCTGAATGATGTCCCTAGTACTTCAATGATGGTTCTAGGGACCGGAATGACCGCTCCAGGTACAGTGGAATGACAGCCCCCTGGGAGCTGAATGATGCCCCTAGTACTTCAATGATGGTTCTAGGGACTGGAATGACCGCTCCAGGTACAGTGGAATGACAGCCCCCTGGGAGCTGAATGATGGCCGCATATTTTTAATGATGGTTCTAGGGAATGGAATGACCGCTTCAGGTACAGTGTCTGCTGACATGACAAGCTGACATAGTTGAGTTTAATTGACCCGCTTGTTAACCAGAGAAGATGTCTTTGAAGGGAAGATTATTTTAGTAATTGTTTTAGAGCAGGTGGCACAGGGCTCCGTTGTGCTACAGTGTCTGGGGAGGAGGGGTCATCTCTTCTCCCCCATGATCATGTAGTGCTCACATCCATTTGTCAGGCTAAGAGAGACATGCTTGAGAGATGCGAATAGAGTTCTTTTGGGCTCTGCAGGAAAGACAAGCTGATAGGAGTGTAGCAAGGGGCAGGCATGTCCTGAGGGATTGCATGGCTCTGTGTAAAACTGCAGGTTGGTGTCCCCAAATACCTTGCTGGGGTTTCTCCTAGAATCAGGACCACTGCAAATCAGTGCACTCAGGTAGCCTAGCTTATTTGGCCATTTTATTTAAATTTATATCCTGTCCACCCCACAAAATGTAGGCTTAGGGTGGGTTACAGTAATATAAAAACAGATGCATGTATAAGACATTAAAAGGAAAAAATAAATGCAGTTTTAAAATATAGGCATCCCTAAACCATCCATCACCCACTAAACGCCTGCCTAAACAAAAATGTGTCCCAGTGCTTGCTGCTTGAAGGAAGTAACAACCTTCTAAGCTGAAGGGAGCAGCTCTTCCATCTTCGCCTCCCCTAAGCCCTGCTCCTATAGTGGTTATGTTGCTCATCATTCTACTGTGCCAGTAGGACAAATTTTATCCATTGCATTTTATTTAACAAAAAACTTGGATATTCCATCGTCAAAAAACCTCCGGTTTACAGAAAGGGTTAAGGCTCTTGCAAATTCAGTCATGCACTAAAAAACATGGAAATTGCAAGTTAAGGCTTCTGCCTTAACTTCTGTGCCATGTTAGCAATAAAGACATTGTACTGTCTTGCATATTGTGCTCACTTACAACTTAGGTGCCATTATTATTATTATTATAAACATATGTATCGCACCAGCCGTGTACCTGGTGCTTTACAGAACAAAGATAAAGATGCGGTCCCTGCCTAAGGCTTTAAGAACATAAGCAGGGCCGGCCCTATGCCCCTCCATCCATCCCTGAGCCCGGGCCGTGCCCCCCAACTGAGCTAGGGGGCACCACCTGAGCTAGGGAGCACCCCTAGGCCCACCGGCGGCTGTGTCCCGCATTTCTCCCCTGCCCTGAGCCCCGTGGATCCTAAGGCTGGCCCTGAACATAAGAGCCAGACTGGGTCAGACCAATGGTCCATCTAGCCCAGCATCCTGTCTCCGACAGTGGCCAATCACGGTGGCTTGGGAGAAGCCCCCAACATGTCACAATGGGGGATCCATTCCCTGTTGTTTCCCCCCAGCTCCCGTCATGTTCCCTGATCCTGTCTGGCTAATAGCTGCTAATGGACCGATCTCCCAGAAACTTGTCCAAACCTCTTTTAAACTCAGCTCTAGTACTGGCCCTTACCACAGCCTCTGGCAGTAGATTCCACAACCCAATTATACGCTGAGTGAAAAAATATTTTCTTTTATTTGTTTTAAACTTGCCACCCATGAGTTTCATGGAGTGTCCCCTAGTTCTAGTACTAGCTGAGAGGGTAAATAACTGTTCCTTGTTTATTAGTTCCACACCACTCATGATTTTATAGACCTCTATCATATCTCCTCTCAGTCGTCTCTTCTCCAAACTGAAGAGCCCCAACCTACCAAGCCTCTCCTCATACGGGAGCCCTTCCATGCCCTTGATCATTTTTGTTGCCCTTCTCTGTACCTTTTCTAGTTCAGCTATGTCTTTTTTGAGATGGGGCGACCAGAACTGCACACAATATTCGAGGTGCGGTCGCACCATTGATTTGTATAGAGGCATTATGACATCCTCAGTTTTATTCTCTATCCCCTTCCGAATAATTCCTAACATTCTGTTTGCTTTTTTGACTGCTGCTGCGCACTGCGCTGTGGATTTCATTGTATTGTCCACAACCACCCCCAGATCCTTTTCCTGAGTGGTAACTCCTAGCTTAGTACCCAGCATTGTGTACGCATAGTTTGGATTATTTTTCCCTACGTGCATCACTTTGCACTTATCCACATTAAATCTCATTTGCCATTTAGATGCCCAGGCACCCAGTGCCGTAAGATCCCGTTGCAGTTCCTCACAGTCTGCTCGTGTTTTAACTACCTTGAATAACTCGGTGTCACCTGCAAATCTGATCCCCTCACTCTTAACGCCCTTTCCCAGATCATTAATGAATCCATTAAACAGCACCGGTCCCAATACAGATCCCTGAGGCACACCCCTTTTTACATCTCTCCATTGTGAAAACTGACCATTCAGTCCAACCCTTTGCTTTCTATCTTTTAACCAGTTTCTGATCCATAGTAAGACACTACCTCCTAGCCCATGACTTTTTAACTTTCTCAAGAGTCTCTCATGAGGGGCCTTATCAAATGCTTTCTGGAAATCCAGGTACATTGTATCTATTTGCCTTCATCTTTCAGCCGCAATCCTCTTCCTCTTTGCAGGTTGGGGGCAACACTGAAGCTGGGAACAGGAAGGCTGGAGTTGACCCCTCACTGCCTCTTTCCCTCTATCCTTTCATTTTGGTTAGGGAAAACGGGACAGCTGAGTAATGGGTCACAACTGTCCCTCTTACCCACTAGTCTCCACTGCCCTCCCAGAGCACACTGAAGCTGGGTAGAGTCGTATACAAATGCTTATTACTAAGTTGGGTATGCATTGAAATTTTATACAATGGAATGGCCATTGGAAGGAACGGAGGCAACAGCAGTGCCAATTTCTAAATAAATACTATTGTCATTTCAACATCCATGTAACTGATTGTGAAATGATTCAACACAGCTGCATCTTTGGGAGTCCATGGGGAAGGCAAGAGGGTGTGAAGTGATGAGGAAGGCACCAGATGCAGTAAGTGGAATGGTTGGAATGACAGGGAAAAACCACGTGTGCAAGATTAAGGAGGTGGGTGGAATGACAGGAGGCATTAGAAATAGTTACAATAAGAAGGTTCTCAGTGAAATAACTGGTGCTGCAGACTGATGGGATATCTGAGGAAGCACCCACTTACCATAGCTGACTCCCTGTCCTGTGACCCCCCCCCGATAGCCTCCCTCCCTGTTATTCCATTGCCTCTCCTGTGTTTTGTCATTTCTCTCTCTCTCACCTACACCCTTCTGTTCCATATGATGCACACAGACAGACAGACATTGTATTTCCGAGTTCTCTGTGAGGGGAGTGGGGGCTAGCGCGATAGAGGGATTACTTGGATCCAGGACTCCTGGGTTTTCTGTTACAAGGCTGAGAGCAGGGTTTGGAATGAGGACTATTGAGTTGCCTGGGAGGGGAGTGTAGCCTACTAGATTGGGGGTGGGGGGCGCAGAGAGGCTGGAAGCCAGGCGTCCTGACTTCTCTGTTGCAGGGCTGGGACCAAACAGATTAGAGAGGGAGAAGAGGTGGGAGCCAGAACTCCCAAGTCCTCTCTTTCTTAAAGAGGAAACGATGGGAACGAGGGGCCAGCTCACGCCCTCCTGTCCCCAGTTCAGTGTTGCCCCCAACCTGCAGAGAGGAAGAGGACGGGGGTTGAAAGACAAAGGCAAAGTGTGGGTGCATGGAGCCTATGTTGTAAGTGAGCACAATATGTGAGACTGTACAATGTCTTTACTGTTAACATAGCATGGAAGTTAAGGCTGGGACCTTAACATGGAATTTCCATGCTTTTTAGTGCATGATTGCGAGAGCCTTAACTCTTGCAGACTGGAGGTGTTTTTTTTACTATGGAATATAAAATCATGAGCGGTGTGGCACGTCAATAGGCAGTGGTTATTTGCCCTTTTTAACAGCACTATAGAAGATGTATTCTTTCACTCCGCGCACAATGAACGGCCAGTCCTGGAGCTAGTTTTAAAAAAGCGATTGGCTGAGTCCTCGGAGAATAGGTCCCTTGGCTTAACGGCTATTAGCCAAGTAGCTTGTGGGGCTGTAGCCTTGTACTGTGGGGGGCTGGAACAATGGGGAATGAGGCGTCTCTTGTGGCTGCTGGGGGCTTCTCCCAAGAGCCAGGCTGTTACGGTCGGTGAATGCCGGGCCTTGCCGCCAGCCTTTAACCATGAAGCCAGTGGAAGCCTATGGTGTCAAGGCAGGGCCTGCACCGTGGTGTGAGCTGCTCCAGGCTGCCGCAGGCGAGAGGAGCGGGATGTTAAATGGAAGGAAATCAATAAAATTCAGTTTGCACCGGGGGCAACCCTGCCTCAGGCCTTACGCTGCCCCTACGGTTGCCAAATATGCAAATTTGTCTAGCACACGTATGAAAAATACATGTTTCTGGGTCTCCATGGGTGTCTGAGCGCCAGTGCAGGCCCTGTAACATGGATTTTTCATAAGTGCTAGACAAAATTGTATATAGGGCTAGGACTTTATTCCCAGGCCAGGGTCCTGCATTGGAGGCCGCTGAGCCGCTGTTGCTTACGTTAGCGACAGCAGTTCTATCGCGACTATATTACGATTACAGGCTGGCGGAACCAGGCAGGCTGCGTGAGATTGGGGCGCTTGCCCTTAGCAAAGATGGCCGCCTCCGCCCCAATCCTCAATGGCGCTGAAGGAACTGCCCTAACCCAAAATGGCTGCCGTTCCGTTCCCTAGTAAGAGGCGCGGACGAGATACGGAGGAGGAGCCCGAGCCCAGGTTGTTAGCGACAGGATAGGCTGGGGTGGCACCCCGCCCAAGGGGTCAAAGTTTGCGTGGGAAAGGGTACCCGTAGTTAAGATGGCTGCCTTCTCGCTGTTTCCAATAGGCCTGAAGCTAGGATTCCAGTAGTTAAGATGGCTACCCGCACGCGACGCCTATTAGGGCCATTTCTGACTCGTCTGCGTCATATGTAATGACGTATCCATCTAGCCTTGGTGACGCCCCCGTGCGCGGCCACGTTCCTCAGCTGACCCCGTCTCCCCGTACGTCTGACGTCACCCCGCTCGCCTGCCCTCGGGCGGTTGCCGGGGCAACGAGCTAGGAGTCGGGCCTAGCAGGCCGGGCCTAGGCCGGCGATGGCGGCAGCAGCGGGTGCGGTGGGGCCGGCAGAGGGGCCGCTGCTACCCGGGCACTCAGGGGGGCGCCGCCCGGTCTGCTCGCGGCCCTACTTCGTGGTCCTGATGGTCTTCGCGCATCTCTACGTGCTCAACGTGCTGGGGCTGCTGCTCTTCGTGCACCTCAGCGCGGGGGGCGGAGACGAGGAGCCCGGGGAGTCGGCGGCGACCTCTGCCCAAGGGCAGCCCCCCGTGCCCGCCCAAAGCCCCACCGGCCTGCCCCGCTTCGAGGGCATCAAGGCAAGTGCGGGATTGGCCCAGCCTGTCGCCCACCCTGGCACGGGATTGGCCCTGCCTGTCCCCCCACCCTGGCACGGGATTGGCCCTGCCTGTCCCCCCACCCTGGCACGGGATTGGCCCAGCCTGGCGCCCCTGCCTGGCACGGGATTGGCCCAGCCTGGCACGGGATTGGCCCAGCCTGTCCCCCAGCCTGGCACGGGATTGGCCCTGCCTGTCCCCCACCCTGGCACGAGATTGGCCCAGCCTGGCGCCCCTGCCTGGCACGGGATTGGCCCACCCTGGCACGGGATTGGCCCCGCCTGTCCCGCACCCTGGCACGGGATTGGCCCAATCTGGCACGGGATTGGCCCTGCCTGTCCCCCACCCTGGCACGGGATTGGCCCACCCTGGCACGGGATTGGCCCCGCCTGTCCCCCACCTTGGCACGGGATTGGCCCAACCTGGCACGGGATTGGCCCCGCCTGTCCCCCAACCTGGCACGGGATTGGCCCAGCCTGGCACGGGATTGGTCTTGCCTGTCCCCCAGCCTGACATGAGATTACCCAGGCTGGCACGGGATTGACTCAGGTTGGCAATTCGTTAGCGTGCTACCCAGCCTAGTCCAGACTGGCACGGCATTGGTAACCTGGCCTGGGGCAGCCTGGCACAGGATTGGCTAATTGTACCCAGTGTCATTCAGCCTGGTGTAGACTGGCGTGGGGTTAGCCTAGGGCATTGGGGTTGGCTAACCTAGCCCAGTCTGGGCAGACTGGCATGGTGCAGCCTGCATTGGCTAACATTATCCCTTGTCTCTCCCTATGTCCCCTCCCCTTGTCTCCCCCCTCCGTGTCTATTAGATTGTGAGCCGTAGGCAGGGACCGCGTCTATCTCATTGTTCTGTAAAGCACCAGGTACACCGCTGGCGCTATACAAATGCTTATAATAATAATAATAATAATTAATAATGTAACCCAACCTAGTTCAGACTGGCACAGGATTGGCCTAATCCAGCCTAGGCTACATTGACATAGGATTGACTAATTTAGCCCAGTGCCATCTAGCCTTGCCCAGACTGACATGGTACAGGCTGGCATGAGAGTGGCACAGTGCGGTTTGGGCTGGGGAACTCACCCAGTGTTATCCAGTTTAGTCCAGATTGGCACAGAGACAGGGCCTTTGCGACCGGGTAACCTAACCTGTTGTCATGCAGCCTGGCCTAGCACTGGTTGGCACAGCTGGGATTGGCATATCATAGCCTGAGCTGGCTTGGGTTGGCATAGCCTAGTCTGGGGCTGGCTATTCTAGCTTGGTGCGAGTCCAGATTGGCACGGCACGGCTGGCATAGGCATTGCATGACCCCTGGGTGGCACAGCTGAGATTGGCACAGCATTGCCTGGCCTAAATTGGCATGATCCAACCTGGATTTGACCGTTGACTGGTACAGCTTGGAGCACCACAATCAGCCCTGAAGGACTGGCTGATTGAATGGGTTGCCACAGCTCAGATAGGTGTAGTTGGCCCAACTCAGTGTGGCATGAACTGGTCTGGGTTGGCATAACCTGCATTGGCACTGTATGGGTGTCCCATATTAGAACATCCTAGAGACAGGCCAGTTGGTCTAGCTTGGTACAGTTTGCCTTGGCCTGGCCCTGTACAGTTTAGTCTCAGCTTGAATTGCTTGGTTTATCCTGGCCGGCCTGCTCAGTTACTGTGAGCTGGCTCAGTGCTGCCCAGCGGGGCCTAGCGTCATAGGGTTTTAGCATGCTGTGGTCAGCATTTCTGGGTAGGCAGGGATTTAGTGGGGCCTAGTGCAGCGTGGTTCAGATGGGTACGGACCTGCCACCAGCTTCCTAAGCATTCTCCAGCTGTACCAGGCAGGCCCGTCATTCCTCTTCCTGCTCTTTCATGGAGATGCCATTCGGGGTTAGTTGAGCCCTAGCGTAAGGGATCGAAACTCTTTATTTGTGTCCCACCCTAGCTGAATGGATTATTATTATTATTATTATTTGTTGTTTATTTATATAGTGCCACCAACATACCTGGTGCTGTGCAATCAAGTTATAGTAGATAGGTCCCTGCCCTGAGGGGCTTACAATCTAAGAATAACAAGGAAGCGGGGCAGACAGGGAGAGAGAGTCATGAAGTTGAGGAGTTGCATTTGCAAGCGCTTTGCTTAGTGTCGGGGAAGAGAAGAGGAGCCGTGCCAAGATCTAGCCAGCCCACGTTGCGTGTTGGAGTGCCCAGAACGGCACAGTGTGGAGGGCTGACTGTCTGGAGGGTGGGAGCTAAGGGACTCTGGTTTTCTTCTCCAGGTTGGCCACAAGCTGAAGGTGGAGCTGGTTCCTAACAAAGCCCATTTCATGAAGACTCTCAGCTTGAAACCACTTCTCTTTGGTAAGAGCTTTGGGCTGCCTGCAGCCCAGCGGAGAGGGTGGGAGGGGTGTGGCTGAGGGGGCTCCAGGGGTAACAGAAACTCAGATAATCTAGATGAAAATCGGGGGGGGGGGGGGGAGTGAACTGTGTGAAGGTAAAAATCCGCCCTAAAAACCTGGCCTTGGTGTTTCTATGCTGGATCCTGTTCTGAGGCTGTGGAATAATGTCTGTGTCGAACAGGAATAGTGCTGAGCTAGGAGCCGCTTCTCTTTTCGGCAGGAGGCAGCACCGGTCGCTCACGCTGGGCTGCGTAGGCAGAGGGGATCTGTGAGTCGCATCGCTGGTGAAGGAAGGAGGGGGCTATCCCTTAGACTCGGCTGGTACAGGCAGGACTTCTCATGAGTGTGTCCCTGGGTTAGTGCCCCCGTCACTGCCCTTGCCTCCCTGTGACATGATGTTGGTGCTCCCAGTGGAAGCCGTGGTTGCCCTGGGGTGGGGCTGCAGCTTCGGCCAAGACACACTGTTTGTTCCCCACCAGTGAGTGGGGCTTTCAGGGGTCTCCAAAGCTCCTGCTGCTGAACTTGGGGAACTCTCCCCCTTTATTTAAGCTTCCAACCCTTCCTGTTCTGGAGAAAAGCCCATCCAGAGAAGGAGCCCTAGAATTATTGAAAGCAATCTTCTGAGCATTTGATCTTGTCCTATCCAGCAACTGAAGCTTGGCCTGTTGGCCTTGCGGAAGCCCTTTGGCTAGTTCTGCAGGGCAGTGGGAGAGGGGCGTGTACTCCCTTTAGGAAACCAACGGTCTCTCGGTTCAGATTGACTTCACCACCATTTTGGAATACCCCAGAGAGGAGAGTTTGGTCAGACTCTTGCACTGACTGGGGAACAAACCCTCCAACCCCCCCGTGTTAGTCTGATGACGGAGGAGAGAGATCAGCCTGGTTGGAGCTTCTTGGATACTGGGGATTGTAATGGGATCCCCCCTCCCCTCGTTTGTTGGACTCCTTTGCAGAGTTCCGGCTACTGGGGTAGGGGAGAATGTGTTTTCCCTTTCAGTCAAGGAAAGAAAGGAAGAGGGCAGGGTCTTTTTTTGCAGTCCCTTGACTGTTGGGTCCTCAGGTTAATTTTGCTCTCTACTGGGTTTTGTGTGTGTTAGTCCATTTTGTCATTCGATTCGTGTTCTCTTCTTGAAGAGACTGGAGGCTTAATTCAAGCTTCCCTTCGCTGTGTTTGCTTTTAAAACCGTGGGTGAGACACCCCCTCCCACCCCCCCAAGTGGGGCCAGTCTCTCTCTCTCTCTCTCTCTGTGGGGTTGTGTTCCCGGATGAGAGTTGATTGACTGTGTGTTGGGTTGCTGTCTGGGGTCACACAGTTGCCTTGCGATCTCAAAATAAAACACACACACCCGGCAAAAAGTGTAGGGATCACTGTTAGAAATGAACAAGGCCTCGGAAAGGCTCTTGGAAAGATGTTGCATTGGGGCAGGATCTTTGAATGTAGAGCAGAGCTCTAGCGCCAGGTGAGGAAATGACGAAGGGGCTCTGGGAATGGTGTCACACTGGGCTCAGCTTCGACGTTCCTGTTCATCCCAGTAAACCGGTGCCCGGCCAGCCCCCTCGGACGTCTGTCTGGTAACCTTCTCCGCCAAGCGGCCCGGTCTCTGCACAGCCATGCTGGAAATAGTGGGACTGATCTCGGAGCAAAGCAAACACTTCCAGCATTCGTTCTCTTGCTGAGCAGCCAGACCAGATGCTCTCAGTAATCTCAGTTATCTGCAAACTGGTGACACTGAATCTTTCTGGGGCCGTTTGCTGTTGAAGTTAGTTCCTTGCAATTCACAATGGCTGATTCAAAGTGAAACCGGACACGTTTCTTATGAAATCCCTTTAATGCATCAAACACGTTTAAGAAACACTCACGGTTCTGTCATTGGTTTCTAAATACATAGTATTCATAACGTGCCTGTTCCAAAATAGCTTCCCTCAGGGCGCGCACACATTTAAATCTCTGTCAGAGAAACCAGCCCAGGATAATTGCTGAGTCGGAGATGGCTTTGCTAGAAGGGTTTCCCTTGGGCCTTGTTCTTTACTCGGGGTGCCCTGTGGCTCGGAGGGGGGACAGTGGTGGCCCCATGGGGTTTAGCTTCTCTTTCCAGCTTCTCAGTGCCTGCCTGCAGGACTCGGGTGACTGACCTGCCTTCTGGCACCAGCATCTGAGAAGGCATCACTGCCCAAACACTCCTTGCTGGGCATTCAGACTTGCTCGGTTTTGCTTGGGGGGAGGAGTTTAACATGTATGGGCAGCGGTGAAGGCCCTTTCCAGGACACTTGAGAGGAGCTTTGCCTCTGTGCAAGCAGACTGCGGTGCAGGGAAAGGTTTAGGGATTTAAAAAGCACACCCTGGCATCCCCTGAGAGCGCCTTCCCCAAACCTCTAGGGCTGACACCCTGCAAGTCTTTGTACAAGCCTCCTCTGCTCATTCAGCCCCTTGCACCAAAAAGCACCAGCTGTGAATTCCTGCAAGCCCCGCCCACACCTAGGCAGGCAGGCAGGCATTGCAAGGGAAGCTGCTCTGCTCTGGAGGGGAGCAGTAGTTTGCATGGAGGCAGCCAGCCAGCCCCTAGTAGTGTCCAGGCGGACAGGGCGAAAGCTGTCTGGTCCCAGGGACTGGGGGCGCTGAGCGCGGGCTCGCTCTGAGTGGAGCGCGGGCGAGCCCGTTAAATAAAGACATCCTTGCTCCAAAAGACCAGTCGGTCACCCTAGTTACATTCTGGCAATGTTAGCGAAACCAGTTGTTAAATCCCCCCCCTCCCCAAGCAGGCTAGTCTGTAGAAACCTGCAGGTGAAGCCAAAGGAGCCGATAAACTCTCTTGGGTCTTCTGGAGCCAGCAGCAGCCGCCCGTGCCGTGCCTGGTCTGAGCCCTCTCTGAAGTGCCCCAGCTCTGGCTGTGCAGTCTCTCTGGGCCCAGGGAGAGCTGGGGCAGTCTGCGCCTAGCAGGTGGAGGGAGTGGAGAGGAGGAATGATGGGCATTTCTTCGATTCCATTCGAAGCCCCCTGGCTGAATGCTACGACTGCCCCCCCAGGGTCTGTGCCAGCTGCTGGGCTTGGCTGCCGGCACCAGCTCGGCAGTCGAGCTTTGCTTTTAAGAAGCTGCCCTAACCTGGAAGCGGGGCGAGGAGGCGTTCTGGGTGGGAAGGAAATGTCTACGCGAGAAGCTTGGTGAAACCCAACCCCCCCAGCTCTCTTGGTTGCGATCGGCTGCTGCGGCACTGGTTCCGGTTGCCCACAGGTGTTGGCTACCAGCCAGAGCGCCCGTTCTGCAGGCCCACATGCACCAGGCCACGGCTGCTCTGGAAAGCTTGGGGAGCAGGGATTTCACACGGGGCCGCGGCACGGGTGGTGCTTCCATCTCCTCACGGCTGCCTGCAGGTTGCGGTTCTTCTTGTGCCAGGCGTAGGCCTTGTGCACCAGCAGCAGCCTGTTGCTCTGCACCTCCCCGCTGACCACGTAGGCTCCCTCCTGTGTGCCGCGCATGATGTTGTGCACACAGGTGGCGTCGAGGTCCAGCCACTGCTGGAGCTGGGGGTAGATCTCAGCCTTGAGGAGAGGGCCGTGCTTCAGAACCTCCGGCTTGGAGTCCAGGCCGAAGTTGGAGAGGGTGGAGGTCAGGTTCTTCCTGGAGATCCGGATTTTCACAGCTGGAATAAGTAGATGCTCGATGGTTACCTAGTTTTCTTTATGTTCATCCCCTCTTTGGTTCCCCCCCATTAGCCAGCTGCACCCATGGCTATTAAAACCTGCTGGGTCGATCAGCACCCCAAATCGCCCATTGGCAAGGCTGCTCCCTGGTGGCACCCCACTGCTGAGCTGTTGTGTCCCCCTCACGTGGGTGGGGGGCATTAGTAAGACTTCAGATTTGCCCAAGGTTCCCTCACTGACTTGAACTGGGGAGGTGGGTGATGGCCGGCCGGCCGGTCTGCCTGCTGGGCAAGTTCCTGCAGCAATGGAGTTGTCTGCTCGGGTTCCACCCTCGAAGCAGAAGGGGTGAAATGAGCAGGAGGATTGGCTGTGGCTGCACTGAATGGGTCAGTGAGGGTTTGGGCTCCGTGGCAGCAAGGGCTGTCCTTCGGAGAGACCGCCACGTACTGACGGGATGAAACCCGTCCTGAGCCCTGCTCAGGCTCCCTTCCCTGGGATTGGCGCCCTCGGCTCTGCCAAGAAACGAACACTTTAAATGGGCAGCATGTGGGGACTCAACAAGGGCTCCGACACGGAAGCTTTGATTGGGCCCCCGGTCCCTTTGTCCCAGCAAGTCGAGCGCTTGCCGTGGGAGCAGCAGTTTGCTGGGGACCGTGGGGCAAGGCAGTGTGCGAGGACTCACCGAAGTCGCTGGCGCAGAGGCTCTCCAGGATCTCCTTGGCAGAGCTGGCTTCCTCGAGCTCGCAGTCCCTGCAGCTGGCTCGGAGCACTGCCGAGAGACAGACCCAGTTAGAGCAGCCCTGCGGGTCTGGATGCTGCTGCCCCCGCCCCCAAAGCAAGCACACCAGTATCCAGTGCACAGAGCGCACCCCTGGGGGTGGCTGAGACGGGGTTGGGGGCGGCGGGAATGCTTTAACAGAGTGCCAGTTCTGCTGTGGACAGGTGGCTGGAGTGGAACCTGAGGGGGGTGGATGTGCGCTGAGCTGTCCAACCCCTTCATCGGCACCAATTGAGACCCCCTGGAAATGTTTGCAGCTTGCCCAGAGCAGTGTTTACACCGGAGTTGGGCACAATCCTGTCTCCAATGAAGTCAGTGGCTAAACTCCCATTGACTTCAGTGGAGTCAGGATTGGGCCCTTACAGCAGAGCCAGTGAGATTCTCCCACTCTCTGCTGGCCTTTAAGAACATAAGAACGTAAGTAATACCAGACTGAGTCAGATCAATGGTCCATCAAACCCAGCATCCTGTCTCCGACAGTGGCCAGTCTCGGTCACATGGGAGAAGAGCCAACAGTCCCAATGGGCAATCCGTTCCCCATTGTTCACTCCCAGCTCCCGACAGTAAGAAGTTCATCCCGTAAACTACTTGGTTAATACTTGGCCTTTCAGGCCAGGGGATGCCAGTGAGCCCAGCAGATCAGTTCTATGAGCAGGCAGCCAGGACAGCCAGCAGCAGAACTAGCTTCAAACAGGAATTGATAAATCCTTAGAGGCTAGAGCCATAAACGCCGACTAGTTGGGGCTTAAACCTTTGGCTCCCAGCAGTGGGGAGTGGTTAGCAGGTGATGGGTCAGCTGCATCAGCTACTGGAGCTGGCCACTGTCGGAGACAGGATGCTGGGCTAGATGGACTGGACTGCTGCTGAGCCAGTAGGACGCTTATGTTAACTGGGGGGGGGGGGGAGCAGGGGTGTGTTCTTTATCAAACATCAAAGATAGTTTTTTTAAATCCAGGGTTCTCCCTCTTGTGTTGGTGTTCGGGTTCCTGGAGAGTTTTGCAATGAAGGTTGTGCCCTGTTTAGTAAATCTCTGGTGGGTGCAGCCTGAGTGTGTATAGCTCTTTCCAACAACATATCTCTGGTCTCCGCGGGTTCTTCCTCAAGGGTTACTTGTTAGTTATAGAGCACGAGCGATGTCCCTGGCAGCGTGTAGCCAGTTACCGTCGGAGAGTCAAGGGAAAGGGGAGGTGGAAATACCTTCATGAGTGTGAGAAGATGCAGGGGCGCGTGCTTTGCTTAGGGAGGTTTTCAGCAGGGATTTGAAAGTTGGGAGGAAGGGAGCAGAGCGGACGTATCCAGGGAGGGAGTTCCAGGCCTGAGGGGCAGCAAGGGAGAAGGGGTGGAGACGCTTAGAGGAGCAGGGGAGTCGCAAGCAGGAACCGAGAGAGATGGGGAAGCAATTTGCTTTTGGATTGTGCTTTGCTAGCTCTAATGCTTTTATTCAAATGAACAGCGCCAAGCTGCCCATTGGTGACTGAAATACAATGCTGGGGAGCGTTTGTTCTCCGCCGTTAAGCAGTTTGGCGGAAGCCTTCTTCCCATCTCTCCTGCTTAGAGAGCACATCAGAGAGAGAGAACTTCCCTGGCAGTGTGGAGTTGAATTTCTGGGGGGCAGATGGGCAAGCTAGTGAGAAGCCCAAAAAGCAACCAATTGTCTTTTGGGGCTTTTGTTTTTAAATGTACTCTAGCAAAATGCATAAAGTTCAGCAAAAATCTCACTTCTCCTGCTGGACGTGGCTTTGTCTGCGATGGCCGAGATGCACAAGGCGTGATCTGCAGGGAACTGGTTGCAGTTGAGGATTTCGGGCCAAGGGTAGCCATAGCAAGCCATGACGGGGGCACAGCTGCTCCTGACGGCTTCACACAGGCTGTGGCAGGGATAGATAAACCTAGAGAGAGACCCCCCTGCACTGAGTCACAACTAAGCAACAGCTTAACGGCTCTAGGGCTAAGATTTGCAAGGAGTGCTGACCCACTAAGCTCCATGGGGGGGGAGACACATTCCCCGCATACCAGCCCCCATCATCACTGTTCCCAGGACTGTGAAGTGGGAGGGTGTCACGGAGAATCATAGGCTCACATGCGTGTAATAGGTTGCACTGGCCGGCCAGAACACGTCCCTTCCTGTCCCAGAGGATCCCCCTCCCAAAGGGGGTCTCTGTCTGTCTCTCTCTCTCTCTCTCTCTCTCTCTCTCTCTCTCTGCTTTGTCTGGAACATATCAATAAATAAACATGGGGCTTGGCTTTCCCGAAACCCTCGTCCCTTCTGCAGCATCCCAGGTTTGCCATGCTCTAAACTGGACTGCGTTGGGTGACTCTTCAGTGCCGTGGAGCCAGTGAGCGGAAATCCTTCTGCGGAGCAACGCATCGCTGCTCGAGCCCTGCTAGAGATGAAACCCACCCTGTTTTACTCTGTCAGACAAGCCCTCGCTGCCTTTCCTGTGGCTGATCGCCAAGCGCTCCCAGGGAATGCAGAGAGGGGGTAGAAACGAAACCTCGCCAGTTATTGGAAGGGGGTGACCCCAAAGCTCCGGGACGCGCTGCTGGCCTAGTCTGTGCAGGCTGCAGGCTGCCCTAGGCAGGCACCGGGGAGATGCAAGTGTATTCCAGGAACTGGGGAGTCTGGGTTTGGAATCTCCGAGCTTGTCTGTGCTAGGAAACGGGGAGCCTGTGCTGAATCCTGAAAGTAGTGCTCAGCCCCGGGAAGGGATTTGGCCTGGCCTTCGAGTGAGAGACGCTGCCCAGGCCCGCTCCTCTCTGTGATTGTTCTGCGAGCAAAGTGCCCCCAGGTGGCCCGCGCCCATGGGGCAAGCAGGGGTTTGCAGGAGGTGTGAGCGGAGCCGGTGCACGGGTCTCTCCCAGAAGAGACAGTATGGGAGCACCTACAAGAGCCTGCAGGGGCAGGGCCTTACTCTGCACCCGGCAAGCCCCCCCAGGGAGCCAGGGTGAGGTTCTGCGGGATGGCCAGCGCGTATCCCAGGGGCCTCGTCTCGGAGCTGCCCCGTGGCCCTTGCTGCTAGTAAGCTTGCTAGGGCGGTGCCTTACCTGTCCAGGCAGATGGGGGCGAAGAGGGAGCAGAGGAAGATCCTGGCGTCGGAGTGGCACTCCCTGGCCAGGAGAGGCAGCCAGCTGGCTGCCTGCTGGATGGCTTCGGCCGTGCTCTCGTGCCCCAGCAAGTTGGGGAGCCTCATCTGGGAATAGCCAATGTCGTAGCACAGGGCCATGCTGCTGGGGATGGGCGTGCATCTCGAGGGGCTTCTCAGGTAGGAGCCGCGGGCCCCGGGCCAGCCCCAGCCCAGCAGGCAGAGCAAGAGCGCCCGCAGGCACTGGCATCCGGGACGGGCTGGCTCCATCCTCCCGTCAGGTAGGAGTGGCAAAGAGCTGAGGCTCCTTGTCTGTTTTATAGCAGGGAGGCCACCGAATCCATTCTCATTAAGGGACAATGTCACCCGGTTGGGCTTGGGGAGGGCCTGGCAGGTGTGGAAACCAGGACAAGTCCCGGCAGCTGGGGGAATCCATGGGCCAGGCCCCCCTCCTGGAGATTAGTCATTAGTTTCGAGACACCCGTGTTTTCCTCTCCTTTGTTTTTGTGGCAAAGCAATTAAGTGCTGCCCAAAGTCAATGAAGAGCCCTTTGTTTAGCTTGACCCATTGTTAAACAGGCCAGGGGGGGGCTGGGCTGCCATTAACCCCTTCGGGAGGGAGGGAGGGAGCTTGCGGCGGTAATGTCCTCCTGCCGGCCCAGCTGGTGCTTGGCCCATTGACTCAAGTGGTGGCTGCCCCACTGTAGAATCAAAGAACAATGGGAGGCAATTCAACCCGGCTTTCACAAGCCATTACAGAAATGGGCAAGTCTCATGCCTGTTTGCAGCGACAGGAAGCTTTCCGTTTACTTACTGTCGGCCGCTCTTATTCTGCGGGGGGGGGGGGG
>QEPC01014177.1:58942-71031 GCA_003113815.1 Sphenodon punctatus | reverse complement strand
GGGGGGGGGGGGAGCAACCTCTGGGGCAGTGTTGCATCCTGCCCCGAGGGAGGTCCAGCCCCCTGGGGGCAGGCTCTTTGAGCCCACAGGGAGGAGCAGGCACAGAAGCAAGGGGGTGAATTATTTTTTAAATTATTTTATTATTAATTCATTCATTTGTACTTCTGCCTCAGGCAGTCTCAGCAGCTCACAACAGTATGAAAACATCCAAATATAAAACAATGAAACCCATTCTGGTGTGCGAAAAAATATCCACTTAAACAACCTCCGCAAACCCCTCCCTCCCCATCCCCAAGCGGCCGGCGGAAGAGCCGTGCCGTGAAGATGAGATGTTCCCTCACCGGGAGCAAGTCGAGCGTGGCCGCTGAGAATGCCTGCCTACCTGCCGGTCCCCACCAATCCATAATGGGGAGCCTCCAGGAGGGCACCCCCTGGCGAGGAGGATGCAGGAAGTGAGGCGGTCCTGCAGGCACCTAAGGGAGGTGTTGAGGGGCATCCTCTCCCAGGAGAAGCTTGGTGCCTGTGCTGGACTCTGTGGGAGAGCCCCTGCCTCGGCCACTGGCTGCTGGTCCCTGGTCCCCAGAGTCCCCAAGCCCCCTCCTCTGAAGCAGCTCCTGTTGTGAGGGGGCTGTGAAGAAGAACACTCAACTTTGGGAAGTTTGTGGGGTTTCACTGTCTCTTCTGTCTGCAGAGATCCCAGACTTCCTGACTGAGGAAGAGTGCAAACTCATCATCCATCTGGCCCAGCTGAAAGGGCTTCAGAAGAGCCAGATCCTGCCCACCGAAGACTACGAGGAGGCCATGGAGATGATTGAAATCAGCCAGATGGACATCTTCAACCTGCTGGACCACAACCAGGATGGGCAGCTGCAGCTCAAGGAGGTAGAGAGGCCTATGCTGAACTGGCTGGAGCTCAGCAGTCTGACCCTGCTCCCTGCAGTTAGAGATTCAGACTGGTCTGAGAAGCATTCACCAGCTGGTCCCCCTTGCTAGCTGCTCCATAGGAGTGGCCCTGGAGAGGAGGCTAGTGTGCAGTGCTGTGCCCATTCACATTGTCTGGGGTGGAGTTGGCGGCGCTGGGAGGCCTCTTGGAGCCTGGTGTACCGTACCCAGGTGGGCAGGGCTCCCTCCGACAGCTGGGGACAGGAGTCTGTCAAGCTCTTCCCTTCAGGTGGGAGGTGGCAGGGCCAGTGAGCTGCTGAATTTGCCAGGAGAGCTCAGCTTAGTCGTTGCTGGGAGGCATGGCAGCCTAGTGGCTAGAGCACTGCCAGGGGAACGGAGGTAGCCCCAAGCTGCCCCCCGCTGCTCTCTGCAGAACGGGGCCGGTGCTACTGGCCCGTCTGGGGGGGTGAGGGTGATGCTGCTGCTGCTTGTAATTGCAGGTGCTGACACACACCCGCCTGGGGAATGGCAGGTGGATGACGCCCGAGAGCATCCGGGAGATGTACGCTGCTGTCAAGGCCGACCCGGACGGCAATGGTGAGATGGCATTGGCTGATCCTGGGCCCGAGAGCACTCCTCCCCGTTTCCAGGGCGGGGAGCTGAGGCACAAGCCTTGGAGGAGAGCCGAGGCCGTTGGGGGTGAAGCCCAGGAGCCTGGATTCCCAGTGTCCTGCTCTAGCCCCCATCTCTGCTTTGGCTTCTGCCACTAACTGCTTGGACCCTGTTGCTTGCCCTGTGTGCCCAGTGCTGGCACTTGAGCTGCTGACTGGGAAGGGGCCCTTGTGTGCAATGGGGACATGGGAAGAGCTGGGGGAGCTTAGACTGCCCGGCAGCTTGGAGAGACTCTTCCTGTTGTGCCCAAAAGGGGCTGCTTTCTGCTGCTGCTGCTGCCTGGGGGTGGGGAGCAGAGGCCCCTTGACCTTGTTCCTGGAGAGCAGGAACTGAGGAGTGAGCGATGGCTAAACAGGGTCCCAGCCTGTAACCTGCCTGGGCCCACTGAGTCGGGGGCTCCTTGGCTCCGATTGGGTTCCCCAGCTGTGGGAGGCCCTGCTATCCCCCTCTCCCTCCTTCATGTACGGCTCAGGCTCCTCTCTCTGCCCACCCGGCCAGGGGGAAGAGCCTCCAGCTGCCTCCAGTTCTCGCCGAAGGGGCTGAAGAGCCATTGGACATGGAGAAATCTGCCTCTGTCGATGGCGGGTGCTGCTCCCATCTCCTCTCTCTGCCAGAGGGATCCAAAACCCAACTTCCGCTGCGCCTCTCCCGCAGTCCTTGGCCTCCTGCTGGCCCGGACGGACCCTCTGACCTCTCCTGTTCTAATTAGAATGCCTCAACTGAGTGCCTCCATTTCCTAATCCCATTAAGTGAGCCGTCGTCCCCTCGCTGCCAGCGCCGCCTCGCTGTCAGAGGGGCCACCCTGAGGCAAACGCGGAGTCGAGCTAAACCTCCAGTGGGAGAGCTCTGGGCTTGTGACCTGCTTGGCAGGGGCTGGGGAGGTTTTCCGCTGCTCTGCACATCACTGAATGGCAGCTCCAGCTAACCGGGCCGGGTTAACTGCTCTGCTCCATTGTTACCCACACGGCAGCAAGCGGGACAGGGGCATGACCCGGATGCAGCATTAGATCATGAGGGGCAGCAGCAGCAGCAGCAAGCAGGGGACATGGGGACAGGAGGCCAGAGAGACCGGCTGCCAGCACCCAGGGCAACTGTCCTAAAGTGACCCCTTGGAGCAAGCCCTCTCCTCTCCTCTCCCCGGGCCCCGAGCAGGGAAGACCGTAGCTGCCACAAGCAAGAGCCCCCCCACACACGCTGGGTGTCGGGGCCACATGGTGGCCTCTGGGCTCCTGCTCCCATGGGCTCGCTGCTGTCTGGGGTGGCAGCAGCAGCTCACGCAGCCAAAGCTTTGGAGACTCGCTGTGTTCGCTTTCCTTGGCTGAGGCCGGCAGCATTCCCAGCACCGCGCTAGACTGGCCAGACTGGGATGGTGCCGGCCGTATTGGCGCACGCAGAAACCATGGTGGCTAGAAAGCAATAATGCACCTGCTAGATTACCGATCCTCCAGCTGGGTCACCGGCACGGCTAGCTAGTCTGCGCCATTGCAGCCTGCGTGTATCTCCCCCCCCGGGCTGCCATGTCTCCCATCCCAGCCAGCTCTGCCCCAGCTCCGAGCGCTCTCCTCTCCCCTGCAGGCGTGCTGAGTCTGGAGGAGTTCAAGCAGCTGAACATCCGGGACTTCCACAAGTACATGAGCAGCCAGAAGGTGCAGATGAGTGAGCTGGTGCGCAACAGCCAGCACACGTGGCTGTACCAGGGCGAGGGAGCCCACCAGGTCATGCGCTCCGTCCAGCAGAGGTAAGGGCTGGAGCCAAGGCATTCCCCACCCGTTCCCAATGCGGCCAGGCCCCCTATGAACCCCCAGGATGACCTGGTGCTTTGTGGGCAAGGCTTCCTGCAGGGAGGGAGTCACGGGCCTCTAACTCTGTCCCCGCCGGGTAGAGCTGCCCCCCACAGCCTCCTGGGGGCGCAGCTGTTCATCGTCATTATTTATTGAGGCCTGGAAGCCCCAGCTCTGCCATGCCCCTCTGTGCAGACCCCTGGCAAAACACGCTCCTAGCTCCAAAGAGGCTGCAGTCTGAGCTGGCAGCGCCCGACGTGGCGGGGAGCCCGACGGGACAGTGGGCTTGGTACACCAGCTGCTGCCTGACTGGGCCTCGCAGCAAAGGTGGAGGGAGCCTTGCTGAGGCTCAGGGACAGAGTCTCCCAGGAGGAGACACAAAGATGCCTGTCTGCAGCCTGACGTGTGGGTGGGCAAGGCTGGCATCGCTGGCAGATGTGCCAGCTGATAATGGGCAAGGAGTGTAGTTTACATCCCCAAGGAGAACACAGGGCATGGAAGTCCCAGCTGCCTCCAGCCCTTCTACTCTCCCCCGGGGGTAGAAACAGCGGTGGCACTGGCTCTCCTCCCCTCCTTCCGTAGGGTGATGCGCTTGACCCGTCTGCCCCCCGAGATCGTGGAGCACAGCGAGCCCCTGCAGGTGGTGCGCTACGACCAGGGGGGGCACTACCACGCTCACATGGACAGCGGCCCAGTCTTCCCCGAGACGGCCTGCAGCCACACCAAGCTGGTCACCAATGAGAGCGCCCCCTTCGAGACCTCGTGCCGGTGAGTTACGCTGTGGGGCCGGCGCTCAGGGAGCAGCTCCTAGCTTGTGTCGGTATGAAGAGGAGAAACAGGCTTGCAAGCCCCCCCGAGGGCAGCTGTCAAAGTCCCTGTCGGATCGGGGATGTCTCCACACAGTGCCGAGAATGGGAGCTTACCGCCGTATTTGGGCCTGCTTCCTCAGCTGGTACAGAGCCAGGGCATAGCGATCCTGCCCCGCCCTGTCGGACCCGCTGGCCCAGCTGCAGCGGGGAAACGGTTCCCCTTGCCTTGTTCTAGCGGACATTGAGCTGCAGCTGGGCTTCCATCCAGCCCTGGGGTTCTCTCCTCTCGGGAGCCACCCCCCTGAATTCCCTGGTTGGGATAACGCTGTGATCCCTGGGGCGCAGGCTGCAGCCCCAGGGGTGCCAGGGGGAGCTAGAGAAGAAGGGCTTTTGTAGAGGGAGACGGGGGCTGCTGATCCAGCATCCCAAGGGAGCCTCTGCCCACCGCCCCGCTCTGCCTTGCAGCTACATCACGGTGCTCTTCTACCTGAATAACGTGACGGGGGGAGGCGAGACCACCTTCCCTATCGCTGACAACCGGACATACGAAGAGCTGGTACGTGGCTGCCTTACCCGGGCGGGCTGGGGAAGGGCTTGGGTTTGCTCTGGGGGCGGAGAATGGGAATTGCAGGCCGGGGTGTGTGGAAATCCTGCCGTCTGCATGTTCAGTGTAGCCTGGGCTGTTCTGAGCATACGCTGCTCCCTCTTCCCCCTGCTCAGCTTCCACCGCCCTTTCCCCTTCCTCCTAGCGGATTCCTCCCTGCGCGTGGGCCACCAGGGATTGGGAGGGAACAGGGTGACAGCCAGCCACGGGCGGGGTGGGTGGAGGGCGCTGCCTGCTAGGGACAAGAGTCCTAGAGCTGTTACAGGGTGAGGATTCAGTATTTATAGAGCGCCAGCAATCGACCTGATGCTTTACAACTGTTGAAAATAGACCGGGTCCCTGCCCCGGGGAGTTACAATCTAAGAAAGCCAAGGAATGGGAGCAACCGAGAGAGAGAAGGATACTTTCATGAAGGTGTGAGGTTGCAGGTACATTCACTTAGCTTAGTTACATAATTACATCAGGGAAGGAAGGGGACTAAGGGGGAGTGAGCAGCCAGGGAAAGCCTGAAAGAAGAGGTAGCTTTTCAGGGGGGATTTGAAGGTTGGGAGGGAGGGAGAGGAGCGAACGTATTTGGGGAGGGAGTTCCAGGCCTGGGGGGCAGCAAGGGAGAAGGAGCAGGGGAGCCGTGAGCAAGCACAGGTGGTGGAAGAGGCGGAGCAGAGCTTTTGGACAGGAGCATCATGGGAGATGAGTGTAGAGCGATTGGGCGGGGGGGGGGAGCACGGCCATGAATAGCCTTGTCAGTCATGAGAAGCTTGTGCTGCGTACGTTCACGCAGAGGGAGCCAGTGGCGGGGAGAGGAGAGGAGGGGCTTCACGCAGGCAAGGTGGAAGAACTTGGCAGCAGAGTTTTGACTAGACGAGAGGGGGGTCAAGGTGAGAGCGGGGAAGGCCAGTGAGGAGGAGGTTGCAATAGTCCAGGCGAGAGAGACCCAGAGCATGGACTAGGGTTTTAGCGGAGCCAGTGAGGAAAGCATGGATCTTAGCGATGTTGCGCAAGGAGAGACGATAGGATTTAGCAGCAGATTTGATCTGAGATTTAAAGGCGAGGGAGGAGTCCAAACTGAAGCCCAGGCTCCGTGCCTGAGGGACAGGCTGAACGGTGACCTCCGTCGATGGTAACTGAGGGATGAGGGGGGAAGATAAGGAGTTCAGTTCGGGCCATGTTAAGTTTGAGTTGACGTTGGGACATCCAGGCAGAGATGTCCGAGGCAGTTTGTGGTGCGAGATTGGCTAGAGTGGGGGAGAGAGGTGATCTTGGAAGCTGTGCGATTCAGGGAGTTGGGCCAAGGGCAGGGTGTAGAGGGAGAAGAGAAGCGAACTGAGGACAAAGCCTTGGGGAACTCCAGCCAAGAGGAAGTGACGTGGAGGAGGTACCAGCATGAGGTACGTTGAAGGAACGGTAAGACAGGTGGGAAGAGAACCAGTCCTGGAAACCCAGGGTGCAGAGTGAGTCGAGAAGGAGCAAATGTTCAGTAGCATCCGAGGCAGCAGAGATCAAGCAGGAGAAGAATGGAGTGGAGGCGATTGGATTTAGCCAAGAGAAGATCATTTGTGATATTAGCGAGAGCAGTCTCAGCAACGTGGAGAGGATGGAGGCCAGGTTGGTGGAGAGGGTCAAGGGAAGAGTTGGCGGAGAGGAAGTCAAGACAGCACGTGTAGACAACACACTCCAGGAGCTTGGAGGCAAAGGGAAGGAGAGAGCAGATGGGGCAGTCATTGGAGGGGTCAAGGGAGGCTTCTCTAGGCTAGGGGAGGCAGTAGGCTGTTTGAAGGCCGAGGGAGAGGTTGACCGTGTGCAGCGGAGATGGCGAGACAGGGCAGGAGAAGGGGATGGAGTCAAAGGGGGCGTGGAGAGCAGGGAGGAAAGCTGGGGGGAAGGGGGAAGCCTGTAGGGGACGGTGAGGAGTGGGAAGTGGTATCCTGGCAGATTTTATCAGTCTTGTTTGTGAAAACCGAGCCGAGAGTCTGAGCGTGGAGGGAGGGAAGAGGGGCTGGAGGACGAGGGGATTGAGAAGGGAGCGCAGGACTGGGCCCCAGAGGGACGCCGCATAGTCCAGATTCCAGTTGTGTTAGCAACGTGACGGCTGTTTGCTTTTCTCCCAGTCTCTGATCCAGAACGATGTTGATCTGCGAGACACTCGGAAGCATTGCGATAAGGGGAACTTGCGGGTAAAGCCCCAGCAGGGCACCGCGGTCTTCTGGTACAACTACCTGTCGGATGGGCAAGGTACTGTGCCACCTGCGGGCGGGGCTAGGGAGGCAGCAGGCGTCCGTGCTCTGGCTCCGGTGCTTCTGGGCAGCCTGCTAAGGAGCAGCAATGGAGCATTGTCTCTGTGTGGCACGGGGGGCTCCCTGGGCCCATCAGGGCATGTGGGGTTGAGATGCCAGAGTGCAGTAGGGAGGACAGAGCCACAGGCTTTGCAGTAGATTGAGAGACCTTTCCCTCTGCCCATTCCTGATCCAGTGCCAGCTTGTGGCTCCCTCTCCTTTCTCCTGGGACAGATCACCCTTGGTTTCTGACTGGGGGCTGGGATAGCTGCAGGGAACGGGAGAGGGGGAGGCTTGAATCCTCTGGCTAATCAGGACCTTGGGGCGAAGAGGCCTGCTCTTCCGGTCTATTCCCCCCCGAACTGATCAGGGAGCAGGCCCCGGGCGGCCTGCACAGCACCGCTCCCTAATGCAGACACGGGGGAGAGTGGGACCAGCGGCTTGCAGCGCTGTAGGAAGAGTTGCCAGTTCTCTCGGTGGGAAAGGTTGGGGAGTGCTGGTCCCGGCTGGGGGCACGTCACAAGCTGTGGTCTCCTTGCAGGCTGGGTTGGAGACCTGGATGAATTTGCCTTGCACGGAGGCTGCCTGGTCACGCGAGGGACCAAGTGGATCGCCAACAACTGGATCAACGTCGATCCCAACCGGAGACGCCAGCTGCAGTTCCAGGAGGAGATGGCTCGCTACGTCCGAGAGGGGGGCGAGGCGCCCAGCGAGTGGACTGTGGACAAATCCTACAGCGACGTGCACGTGGAGCTGTAGGCCGGGGACTCCCCTTCAGGGACACCGGGAACATCCAGTCCTGTTGTCCCCTCCCTGCAGCGGTGGGCCGGCTGGGTCTGCAGTAGTGATTGCGCTGGGAGTCTGGGCACGTGCTCCCCAGCCAGGGGGTGGCCAGGTCCCATTAGCGCTTGCACCTTTATTTTGTGCCTGGTTTTACCTGCGGGAGGCAAAGGACGTCGGAGCAAGGCCTCCCCGCGCAGGCGCTGTCTGAGTCTGCTGGATCCCAGCCCTTCTTTATCCCAGCCCTCGATCTGCCCCAGCTCTGCCCCCCACCACAGCGAGCCTCGTGGGGTCTCGTGGGCCGTGCGGCCAGTCTTTGGCAGGATCCCCCTCCTGCTTCCCAAGGCTGCCTGTGGGCTCAGTCTAGGCTGCCCTGTGTGGGCAGACCTAGTTCTCGGTGGCTGCTACTGTCGAATTTCTGCAACCGCAAGCTCCCCCAAGCCACCTTCCCTCAAGCTGAATTGCAGAGACTCCCTGCACCGTCCTGCTGGAGAGGGCTGTGGAGCGGGTCCCACTGTGTGTTGGGGAGACACAGGGGCCAGGAGATGGAGTGAATTCTTCTCAGGGGTGGATGTGGCTCTGAAACGCTTTGATTTTGTTGTCGTGTTGATTATCGGGTGAAAGGGAAGTATCGGAGTGCAATAGCAGCTTGGCTGTGTCGGGGGGCTGGGGAAGGGTTTTGTTTCCACCCTGTGGTCCGTGTGGCTGGTTCGCTCTGTGTGTGGTTGTTTCCTGAAGGCTTGTTCCGCTGAGTGACTCATGGAGTCATTTCTGTTTGGCCTGAGGCATGTGCTGCAGAGCTGCCGGTGCAGATGTTCTGGGGGGCTCCCAGCACCCATCAAAAAGGAACTTACCAAAGAGGCCTCATCTGAGCCGTTCCCCATCTGCATCAGCTTGGGGACTCTTTCCTCCTTATCGGCTTGGGGTTTTGAGGAGTGGGGGACTGGAAGGGTCCTTGGGGGAGTTGGCTGCTGCAGGGACCATTGGTAGCAGTTGGGAGTTGGGTCTATTTGCATATTTTGAAGATTTCCTGTCTTTGTGAGAAGATCCTATCCCTTCCCCCAAACATCTTTCCTTCCAAATTGGTTTTGAAATGAGGACTCTCAACCCTTCTGCTCTGGGAGCGCGGTCTGTTTGTAAGGCAGCTCATCCGCAGGGGTGGGGAGAGCACTGGGGAATGAGTCTTCCTGGGAGCTGCCAGGCGCTCCACTGCTTTTCTCCATGGAAACTTGTTTTTCCTGCCAGAGGAGCTCCGGGGGGCTCTCCTCCAGGGGGGACAACACTTCAGGCCCTTGTGGGACCCATCCCTGCCCATGAATCTGTCCTAAAGAATCCCAAGGCTGCCCTGCTGAACATCCCTTGCCACAGTGGCACAGCCCTCCCTGGCCTGATGTCCAGCCCCTTGTCTCTGGGGAGGGACCTGCTCCCCTTCTCTCTCTCAGGGGGGGTGCTTGGCTGGGACAGGGCTGCCGCAAGCAGAGCATTCTGGAAGTGGGGGCCGTGGGGGCGATCCTGCAGATCTCCTTCAAGGGAGCCGAGCTTAGCTGCTTGGCATTGGATCCCACATGTGATGCCGGGGGCTGGTCAGGTTCACTCTGTCTGCATCCCAACACTCGGCGCCCCAAGGGGAACCCTGCCCTGTCGCTGGAGGGGTTTCCCTTGTACACAACCCGGAGCTGGGGGGATGGGGGATTATCGTTCCTCTGCCAGCAGAGACCAAGCTCCGAATGTAGGATTTTCTACTTTATTTTGTGTAAGATGCCGTTCGGTGGATGCTTTTTCCGTGTGGCAATGTGTTGTGATGTCACTTATTTATTTTCCAAGCGGCATGACGCGTTTACCTGATCTACCAAATGGAGGCTCGCAACCCAACCTCTTGCTGATCGTAGCTAGTTTGAATGACTTGGCGTTGCCAGCTGCATGTGCCAGTAACTGACCCGGGTCTGCCGTTGGTTTTGTGTGTGTGTGTCCCACACAGCCCTGTGTGCCCCCAATAAGTTATTCATTCCTTATTTAATATTTATTTAATTTATTGTAGCTGTGTGCACAGGGGCCAGGCTGCCTGGCCTGCCAATAAAGTTTTGAAAACCACCTGGAATTGAGTGAGCTGCTTTGAGATTCCTCTACCCGACTGGCTTAAGGGCAGGACTTGTGTTTGTAGCAGACATCCAGGCTCGGAGCTGCAAGTTCCCGCCCCCACCTGCCCCCGTCTTCTGTCCGAGTTTAAAGCTCTGTGCAGCGCTGCTAATACCATGGGTTAAATGAATGGGTGAGGCTGGGGGAAAGGCAGAGATTGATTTGCCTTTAGGGCGCACACAGCTGTTGTGGTTTCATGCTTTTCTCTACAGAAACAGGAGGGCAAGGCCCCGTGTTCTCGCTGTATTTTCCCCACTGGTGGCAATGAGGAAACCACTGGGCTCACAGGTCCCTTCAAGAGGGAGAGAACTTGAATGAAAGTGAAGATGCTCCCTGTTTCACTGCAAATCTCACCATTGAAGCTTAAGAAATCCATCAACTAATCAAACTTGCAACACGACCATGAGTGACTGTCACCGGGATGGGGGTCCCCGTCTCTCTCTGGGCTGACCCCCGAATGCCCACTAGGCCAACCGCGACCCACTTGCCTGTGATCAGAAACCTTCACCGCAATCAGGGAGCTTTCGGAGATCCACACCCCCAGAAACGCCTCCCCTTGATCTCCCAGCCCAGCCGTAACGCACAGAACCTTCTCTGTCCGCCCGTAGCTTGGGAGACTCCACGGTGGGGTTGTCTTATATAAAAAAGGTCTGTCTAGGCTCTCAGATAGGGTACCCCCTGAGTGAAACCCCCCCCAAGGCCGAATAAACCCACAAGCACGCTAAGCTTGGTTATAAAACATGTTAAGTACATACAGGTATAAGTCTGTTGATCGGATGGTGCAAGTCCACAAATCAAATATAAAGCAAACGCATTCTAAAATCCACTGAAGTTCCCTAACTGTCCTCTTACCCTAAGGCTCAGTCCACGTCCATCAGAGTCTCTTGCGGCCCTGGTGTTGAGGCCGGGCTCAGTCCCTTTAGTGACTTGGAAAGTCTCTAGTTCATGGTTGTGCAGGCTCTCCTGCAAGCTGCTTACTCCTTGCTGGTCAAGATGGAAGAGAATGTGGAGAGATCCTGTGTCTTCCTTTCTTTGCAGGGGGCTCAGGTCACTTCCCCCTCCTGCTTCTTTTGTTATTCTAAGTTGGTTGCAGACCCCACCTGGGTGTTACCTTTGCAACAAAATACTCATTCTGCCTAACAATGGGTTTTTTTGTCCCCCGACCCTGCCAAACTCATTCAGCAGGATAAGGATCACTGTCTTCTAATCTTTACACGTAGCTGTTCTTGTTAGTAGCTAAATTTATCCCCAGTACCCCAAAGTCTGTGTCCCATTACCTGAAATGTCTGTGTTGCCCCCTTTTCCCCACGACAGTGACCAGTAGGATTCCTTTAGATCATAAGGGGGTATTTGAGGTTCAGAGAACAGAGTTGCTGCCAACCTGGCCCAGAGCAGTGACCCATCTAGCCTAGTATC
Organism: Sphenodon punctatus; assembly: GCA_003113815.1. Taxonomy (NCBI): domain Eukaryota; kingdom Metazoa; phylum Chordata; class Lepidosauria; order Sphenodontia; family Sphenodontidae; genus Sphenodon; species Sphenodon punctatus. Next base: position 59,678 of record QEPC01014177.1, on the reverse strand, counting down.
CTGTCTCCGACACAGACCAAGACTAGATGCTCCCAGGGCCTGCATTCAATCCCATTTTCTTCCAGTCAGAGGTCATCTGGTTTGTCTGCCTGCCTGCCTGGGCAGCAAGGGCCACTGGAGTGCCCTCCAGCCATTTTGCCTGGTAGAAGGAACTTGCATCTTGGCTAAACTGCCCCTCAGCCGCCTTTTGATGTGGAGCTTGGGCTCCTGCGTTTGTTTCTGCCGGGCTGCTGGGCTGCTGTACTGGGGGGCCCTTGGCCAGGGTGTGGCCAGCTTTCCCAGGATGGCAGTAGTGCCACAGCTGCCTTGCCTCCAGGTGCCAGCTTCCACCAGGGAGAGAGCAGCGAGGGGGCTGCATCTTCCTGGAAGATGCCCCTCAGCCCAACCCTGCTCCTCTTTCTGTTTGGTTGGGCAGATGTTTGGCAGGCAGGGCTAGGGGGCGGGGGTGCTTAGAGGGGCGGGTGCCGTTTAAGGAGCTTTGCGGCGATAGGTTGTAAGCTGGGCTGAGCCCGAAGGGGAAGGGTGGGATATAAAACCCAATCAATAAAGCTCCAGCCAAGCTGCGACTCTTGTAGTCCCCGCTCGCCAACCCGCCCAGCGGGGCAAAGGGGTTTGTCGGGGGGCTTGGCCTGGCTCCTGCCCCTGCTCCAGCCTGAGGAGCCACCTGTGCCTCCCCCCAGCAAGGGCAGTTGGGGCCTTGGTCTGGCTGCTGCCATGGGGGAGTGGGGGGGGGGGG
>QEPC01014177.1:3757-16735 GCA_003113815.1 Sphenodon punctatus | reverse complement strand
GGGGTGGATAACCTCTGCCTATGGTGTCACCGACAGACCCTTGTCCAGGAGCTCTGTCAAGGCCCTGCCCAGTGGTGGGCACAGCCTGGTACACGAGAGCTGGGAGCTGCCATGGGGCTCCCGCCTAGCACACGAGAGTAATAAGCTGGACCCTTTGTGGGGGGGGGGCATCTGGCCCAGCCACTAGTTGGCCGTCCCTTCCAAATCTGCAGTCCTAGGTCAAGGGAGGAGGAAGCAGGGCAAGCGGCCGCCCATGCCCCTCCAGCCTGGTGTGGGCCAGACTCTGTGCTGTAGCCAAAGCCCCCTCTTGACCCGTCTCTCTTGCCGTAGAGATCCTGGTGCTGGGGACGGGGCACAGGGTGGAGCATCTGGAGCCTGCTTTGCTGAAGCTCATGTCCCGGTGCAGGGTCGCTATGGAGGTGCAGGACACGGTAAGGGAGCCCCCGTTCCTCTCCCTGCAGGGCCCAGGAGCTGCGCCTGCGCGTGCTGCTCAGGGAGGGAGGCTGACCCCTATCCCGGCCCAGTGCTGTGTCTGCACCATGACGAGTGCGGCCGGTGTGCGGAACGGCACCCACAGGGGAACCTCCTCACGAGGCCCATCTCAGGCAGGGCTGCGCTACTCAGCTCAGCCACTCCCCTCCTTCCCGCAGCCTGGGCCCACCCCCTCGGCCTCCCTTCAGGAGCAGTGTCCTGCGCCCCCGGAACTCTTCTTTCCTCTCCCCTGCCTGCCGGGGATGCTGGCCTGACACCTGCTGGGGGAGCGGGTGGGTGGGTAGGAGCCAGCGCGGCCACTTGGCTTTTGCAAGGATGGGGTTAGGCAGTTTCTCGGACAGGCTGGGGGAGGCGGCTCCGTTGGGCAGGGAGCGGCCTGAGGCAGGCAGACTCCATTGCAGGCTCTTTCCCTGGGCAATGGGGGAGTGATGGGGTTAACAGTTCTAGGATGCCTGGGGGGGGGGGAGGACACAGACCCACTCCCTGCTGGGATTGCACCCCCACCCCCCCACAGGGCGGGGATGGTGACTTTGCTTCCGGCCCGTTTCCCTTACTCCTCCTTGTTGCCTTCTCAGCCCAACGCCTGCGCCACCTTCAACTACTTGACAAGTGAGGGACGTCTAGCAGCTGCTGCCCTCATCCCCCCCAAGGAAATGTATAGAGTGGAATAGGCCCCCTGGCCCCAGAGGGAGGCAATGCCGCAGTGGATCCGGCCCCCCTTGGGGGACATCAGCACAGGACCGGGAGCGGCTGAGCAGCAGCTCTGGTTTCTCCTGCTTGAGGGGCTCGGTGCCAGCATTGATGTGAGGTGTCTGGAGGCAGGAGAAAATCCCACCAAATAAACGGTTCCCTTTCTGAGCCTGCCTGGCGTGTGCATGTGCTGGAGCCCTGTGTGCGATGGGACAGCCAGAGCTAACAGCTTGGTACTCAATGGGGGGTGGGTGTCAGTGCTCATTGAAACCAGTTGCCTAAAAGGGTAAGTGGCTGGGCAGTAGCACTGCCGTGGGGGGATGTGGGTTAGACTAGATCATGGGGCCAGCAACGAAACGCTCTTTTACAGAATGCAACCACCCCTTGGGCTGTGGCAGCCGTATTGTAGCCAAGACACATGCAGCGACTGGCCCTTTGGCCTCGCTGCTGGGTCGGTCTCAGCCGGACTCCTGGGCCCTTTGGGTCACTCCTTGGAGGGTGTGAAAGTGGAGACGCTAGAGCTTGGTGTGCGAGGCGACATGGCAGCGGGGTGTAAGGCCGGCAAGGAAAGGTCACGGAGTTGCAGTCGGGCAGAGATATTAACCAGAGCCCTTGGGGCAGGCTGTCCCCAAGTCCTGGGCTTTGCTAGCTAACACTGCCCATGCTTGGGCTGGGGTCACACAAACCCTGCAGGCACCCATTGGGAGAGGTTTACCTAGTCAGGCCTAAGCATGGACAGGGCTCTTCCCCCTGGGAAGATCCACAGCTCCTGGCTGCGTGGGGTGGGGTGGGGTGGGGGCCAGGCCTGAGCTTACTGGGGTAGGAGGTGCTGGGTCCTAGCATCAGCTGCAAGAGGCTGGCTCAGTCCATCAGAAGCAAGAAGCCTGCTAATCAGCGGAGCCATTAGATAACCAGGGGGTGCGTGGGGAGGGTAGCTGGAAATACTCTTCGTACAGGATGAATTGGAAGAGCTGTCACAGATTAATATGACTCAGGAAGAGATTCTAGAGTAAATTGACAAACCAAATAGTAACAAATCACCAGGACCAGATGATATTCATCCCAGAGTTGAGAAGGAACTCAACCTACTACTGGTAATTTGTAACCTATTGCTAAAATCTGCTTCTGTGCCTGAGGAACGTAATGCCAACTTTATAAAAGGATCCAGGTGTCCCTGGAAACTACAGAGCAGTGAGTCTGATATTCTCTAGCCAAGTGTCGAGTTCTCTCCGTTCAAATATGGTCCCATTCCTTCTAATGCTCAATTCCAGTGGGTATAGGGCAAACTGGTGAAGAGAGTTGTGAAAAACAGAATTCAGGCACATGAATAAACATAATAGGGAAGCAGCAAAGGAAAGTTGTGCCTCACTAATCTATTGGTACTTTTGAGGGTGTCAACAAGCACGTGGATAAGGGCAAGCCAGATAATACAAGAACTGGATTTTCAGTAAGCGTTTGAGAAGATCCTTCATAAGACTCTTAAGGAAACCAAGTCGTAATGAGATAGGAGGATATGTCCTAGCATGGATCAGTAACTGGTTAAAAGATAGGAAGCAAAGTAGGACTAAATGGTCAGTTTTCACAATGGAGGGAAATGTCTGGTGCCCCAGGGGTCCATTCTGGAACAGGTGATGGTTAATACATTCATTAATCATCTCTGGAGGAGTAGAGTGAGGTAATTAAATTGGCAAATATGGCAAAGTTATTCAAGGTTATTAAAACCAAAGCAGACTGAAGAATTGCAGGGGAACCTTGTGAGACTGGGCATCCAAATGGCAGGTGAAATTTAGCGTGGATGGGCAAAGTGATGCACACAGGGAAAAATAACCCAAACGGTGAATGCAATGCTGGGTTCTAAATTAGCGGTTACCATTCAAGAAAACTTTTGGGGGAGTCAGTTTGGCCAATACACTGAAATCTGCAGCTCAATGTGCAGCGGCAGCCAAAAAGGAGCAATGTTAGGAATGACTTGAAAGGGATAGAGAATAAAACTGAAAATAGAATGCCTCTATAAATCTGCGGAATAGGTGCCATCTTGTGTTCGATTTGGCAGGAGACATTAGGGCTGCTGGTGGTGCCTGTACAGCGGCATCCCTACACGCTGTGACGGAGCTGGTGTCATGACATTCGTTTTGGGGGATCCACGCTGACACCAGTCTTGGCGGGGTGAAGCGTGAATTCATGGCCGCCAGAACAGCCATGGATCTGGCCCCTGATGAGACATACCTTGGCCCTGATTTTCTACACTGGCCTCAAGGCAGGGGAGGTGTCAGCAGAGCCCTTGTCATAGACAGGTCATTACCTCCTGCAGGCCTGCCCCCGGAAAAGTGGGGAACCAATTGGGTTGCTTCACCCAAGGACTAATGGAACCAAAGAGGTTCTGGAAGGCTCGTGGGGAACTGCTCAATGACCTCATGGCTTTTTGGAACATCCTGCTATCCTGCCATCGACAGGATGTTTGCTAATTACTTTGCTAATAAAATTGCTCAAATTCACTAGGACTTCAACTCGGTGCTTTTGGCATTAGGAGAACCAGAGGCTGTGGAAGCCCCGCCTTGTCCAGTTTTCTAGGATCAGTTTCAGTGGGTGTTAGCCACCGAGGTGGGGATGTCCTGGGGGCTGTTAGAGCCACCTTTTGTGAACCTGAGCCACACCTGTCCTGGCTGGTTAAGGCCAACCAGGAAACGCTGGGGCCTTTGCTGATGGGTGTGATCAATGCCATCCTTTGCGAGGGCAGCGTCCCAAGCTGTCTCAAGGAGGCGGTGGTGCGGCCCTTGCTCAAGAAACCAACACTTGACATTGACTCCCTGGCCAGTTATCAGCCGGTCTCTAACCTTTCCTTTTTAGGGAAGGTTATTGAATGGCTGGTGGCTCAGCAGCTTCAGGGGCATCTGGATCGCGTTTTCTGGACGCTTCGTAGTCCAGCTTTCAGACAGGCTATGGCCCCAAGACTGCGCGTGTGGCTTTAGTTGAAGACCTTTGCTGGGACCATGGTCATTCAATCCTGTTGATTTTGTTAGATCTACCGGCTGCTTTTGATACTGTTGACCATGAGATGTTGGTGGACCACTTGTGGGACTGTGCTGGGGTGGGCAGGCTTGTTCTTGAATGATTGCACTCCTTCCTGGCTGGGAGAACTCAGCATGTGGGGCTCCCCGGAACTTCATGCATGGAGTCCCATAAGGTTCTATTCTGTCACCCTCACCTCACTCTGTGGGCTGGAGCAGCCCCTACAGTGTGGCTGGAGCACCCTTTTTGGTGTTGGTTTTGGGGGAGCACGTTCTTGGTTGCTGCCCCTAGGCTATGGCACTCCCTCCTGTCTCCCTTTGCTGTTGTAAGACCCGGCTCTTCCGCCAAGCCTGCGGCGGGAGGCTAGTGGCACCCCGCTACCATTTTATTGGGGTTTGTATTAGTTTTATATACGGTTGGTTTAAAAACGTTTATATTTGTAAGCTGCTGAATGCTGGAGAGCAGGGTAAGAAATGCTGAAATAAACTAGTGTGTGCCATTCTGGTCACCCCATCACCAAAAAGATATAGAACTGGAAACGGTCCAGAGATGGGCAGCAAAAATGATCCAGGCTCCGGAACGGACCGGCTCCCTTAGGAGGAGAGGCTTGTTAAGGCTCTTCAGCTTGGAGACGCGACAGGAACTGACACTTTGTGTAACTAACTGGCACTGAATACACAAAGCTTGCAGCACTTGTTACTGGATGTGGTCAAGGCCGGTAGCATAGCTGTGTTGTAGGGACTGGGTAAGTTCCTGAAGGATAGGTGCATTCATGGCTATTAGCCAAATAGGTAGGGGATGCAGCCTCTGTCAGGCACGGACAGTTAACAGCTCACTCTGTTATAGCCTGTTGGATACTTTGCCAAAGCAACCAGGATTGGCTGCTGTCGGAGACAGGACACTGGGCTTGAGCAACGGCGCACTTGTTCTTTTTGAGGTCTTTCTCAAGCTGGTCTGGCCTTCCCCAGCCAGGTCCTAGAGCCCCCCCACTACCTACGGCAGGAGGACAGCGCTAATCTGTTAGGGACACCTCCCTCTGGGGCAGGCACAGAGCCCAGCTCATTCCCAGGGCCACCCTGCCCCCCAGGCCGTCTCACCCCATCCTGAAGCAGGCAGGACTCCAAGGCTCACAAATGGCAGCTCTTCAAGCCAGGAGCGGAGGGCCTTGCTCGCCTTGCCGCAGCTAGGGGAAGCTCAGGGAGAGCATGAGTACAGGAAGTTGCTTGGAGACTTGGCTACTCCGTGTGGTGCTCAGCCTAGAGCCCCACTGACGGCCCGCTACCTTGGATGCGCAGGGGGAAGCAGGAAGCAGACTCGCTGACTCTACAAACCCACAGATAGACCAAGGCAGAAAAGGGCAGGGGGTGAGTAACCCCACAGGGACATTGCGAGCTGCAGCAGCAGCTCCTTGGGGGCTGAGGGCCAGGTCCCACCAACACGTGAGCCTGGGGGTTCAGCACCTCCCCCAGCCAAGGGAATCCTGCAGAGAGCCATGGGCACCAGCCTGGAACAGACACAATGGCAGAGGCCAGACTGAGAATTCAGGCACTCGTGGCTGCAGTTCCAGTGAAGCAGCCCTTTCCCCTTGGTTTTATTACAGAATACGGGCGGGCGGGCCCCAGAGCCACCTTCCGCAGCAGCACTTCCTCAGGGACGGCCAGCGCGCTCTCTTCTGCCTTGGAGGAGTCGAAGCAGCGGATGAGCCCGAGGCTGCGGGCAGCACTCGGGGCAATGGCACTTATGTGAGGCGGTCACGGGCACCAAGCCGGCAGCACGGGGCACTTCCTCAGAAGAGGCGCTTCTCGTATCTAGGCAGAGAAAGGAAGGGGAGTAAGCGCTGCGGGCACAGCGACCGCCCAGGGCAGAACAGCAGCCCGGCGCTCTGGACAGCCGGCCTAACGCTGCCGCCTCAGCTGGTCAGGGCTGGCGAGCTGGACTGTGTCTGCTTGGAAAGGCCAGCTGGAGCCAGCAGCGGCCTCCCTGGGGGCACTGCCTCTCCAGGTACCTGCCAGTGTTTGGGGCATCTCCTGGCCTGACGGACACTGGGCAGCGCGGCACTCCGGTACCGGGCAGAGAGTGATGGCAGCACTTACGAGTGGAGGCTGTGAATCCCTCCTTCCACTTGGGCAGACGTCGTCCTCTTTTCAAACTTCAGTTCCCCCGAATACATCATGGCTCTGAGAATGGAAGAGAGCCAAGGCTGGGATCCCACGCCTGGAGACAGGACTGGGAGCACCCAGCCCAAGCTGGTGCCAGCTAACCCCCCCCCCCCACTCATTTCACAGCAGAAGCGAAGGGCAATGCCAGCAGGACGTGCTGTCACCAGGCAGGAAAGGCAGCCCAGACCTGGGTCTGGCCCAGTTCAGCCTGCGAGGGGAGCAGGGTTCCAGCCCGGCAGGACGCTGCCCCGTGGGGTCGAGCAGGGCGCTCGCTCTCTCTCTCACCTGACTTGCGTGAGACTCTTGGCACCGATGTCCTGGCAGGAGTGCTGGATGCCAGCAATCAGGTACGGAATGAACTTGTGGATGGAGCCCTTGTCCTGCACGGCCCCGGACACCCCCTGCGCTACTTTGATCTTATCCGTCTCGCTGTGGGGGATCAAGAGAAAAACCGAACCGTAAAATACCCTAGGCCTGACCGGCCCAGCTGAGATCACGCACCCCCCTCCAGCAAGACCTGCTCCTACCTAAAGTATCGGTTCTGGCTGCCCAGGTTCTTGTCCATGGCATCCAACGACCCCATGCCCCGGTATTTCTTCAGCCTGATCCCGTCAGAGAAGAAGTACTCGCCGGGGGCTTCCGTGGTGGCGGCCAGGAGGGAGCCCATCATCACTAGAGCCAGGAGAGCGACAGCGTGAGAAGGGTAGCAGGGACTGGAGCACGGCCAGGGGCCCCCAGCGTCCCATGCGCTCCGGTGGGGAAGGGAAGCAGACAGTCCGCCTAGGTCATGCAGCAAGCTGCCTGAAGTCCATCCCCAAGCTGCAGCGAGAGCAGTGTGATGGGGTGTGGGCTGGCCCAGCCCAGGGAGATCTCTGACAGCAAGGAGTGGGAAAGGCCCCTGCTCACAGGTAGCTCAGCACCCGCTCCACCAAGCCAACTGACACTCTGCGGAAAGGGGTGGCAGGCAGCAGCCAGGCCAGACCCTGCCAAGGACACCGCACTGCGCCAGACAGGATTCCCTCTCGCACCGACAGGCAGAGCTCACACTCCGACTGTCCCTCCTCACCTGTGGAAGCGCCGAGAGCGAGCGCCTTGGCGATGTGTCCTACGGTCTGGATGCCTCCATCGGCGATCACGGGCACCCCGAATCTCCTGGCGTACTCGGACACTTTGTACACTGCCGTGGCCTGGGGCCGGCCGCATGCCAACACTACATGCGGCGAGAGAAAGGGGGGGGGTGGGGGATCAGCACCGGGCACAAAGCAGCCTCCCTGTCCAAGGACACGCACCCTCCTCAAGCCCTGTCTGCTTCTCCACTGGCCGATCCTCGCTCTCACTCCCAGGCGCTGTCTGGGGAACATGGAACAAGAGGCAGAGCGCACCGAGCCCCAGACAAACATTTGTGCTGCTCAGAAGACGAGCAGCCCAAGACAGAAGTCCTGGAAGCAGCTGGCCAGTCTAAGACGAGGAGTGGGACTCCATGCAGCTACCACGAGCTCCAGCAGGGCCCTGCCCAGGGAAACCAAGTCAGCCTGGAGGAACCCTGAGCACGGGGTGGATGGAAAGGAGCCCTTTCCCTCCCGACACCATGGGCAGCGCCGGCTGAAAGAAGAACGCCCCCCCCCCCATTCATAGCTAACACTGGAAAGGAAGGGCTCGTCAGCCACCAAATTTACCAGCTCCCTCCAGCCGCTTAGCAACTCGCTGGACAAAGCAAGGTTTGAAGTAACCCCCCCTGCATGACACACACCCCAAGGCATCGGGCATCCCCGTGCATGCAGCCCCCCCCCCCAAATTAACCAGAGGCCTCTTCCCCACACGGCGGTTAGCGCATGGCCCAGACGAGATTAGGAGCATGCAGGATTAGTCATTCAGAGGGCAAACTTCTGGTTTAAGGCAGGGTTGCAGGCTGCTGCTTGGGAGCACCACTAATGCACCGCGATGCTAGGCTGCCTGGCCCGGGGACATCTATCCCTCGCCTGCCAGAGCTCAGCCGCCGCCACCGCCACCCAGGGCAAGTCAATTTCAGCTGGATCGAATTGGAGCCCTGTCCTGCTGGCAGCAAGCTGCTGCTTTGCCGGACGCGACTCGGGCGGCTAGCTGCTCCGAGGGGAGGTGCCTGGGGCCGCCCCCCAGTCCCACAGCCCTTGGCAGCGTGAGCACGGGACAGTCGCGGCACTCGTCTCCCAGCACAGGAAGGGTTAAGGTCTCCCCTCTTTGAGAACTGAGGCCGGGGAGGGGTCAGGGATCAGAAAAACCCCTCAGAATCAGGAGAAATCTCAGGCGTCCCTGTGATCCAGGACAGCCGGAGTGCGCAGCCCTGGGTTGGGAGGGAGGGGCAGGAGCCGAGGGCGTGCTCACCAGCAAAGCTGGCTCCGGCTCCAGAGCCCCGGGGCAGGCAGCAGGCCTCCCCTTGCATCAAGCAGCCGCTGCCCCTCCCTGGTGCAGAGAACTATGGGCAAAGCCAGCTGTGTTGTCAATTTAGGGTTGGAGTCAAGAGTCAGTATCTCAGCTGGTCCCAATGAGCCAATTCTGAACCCTGCTTTAGGGTCAGAAAAAGGCTTCTTGGCTCCAGCGGTGGGTTCAACCACCAGTCTCCAAAGCCACAAAACCCCAAGTGCGTCTACAACTAGATGAGGATTATTCTCAAACAAGCAGAGGGGCCGTGTGCAGCCAATCAGAGCCCTGCTCCAAGACAGACACGGAATTAGGTGCGGGAGCGGGGCAATGACTTACTATAGGTGCCTGTGACTGTAGAAGGGCATTTGGGGCTGTGGGACTTTAGGTCGGGAGGGATCTTTGGAGCAGCTAAACAAAACAAACACACAATTTAGAGAGGAAGAAGAGCAGCCGAACGAGGGCCTTCCAGCCAGCAGCCTGGGCACAGAGTCCCAGCACATGCCCTTTCCCCGCCCCCAGGGCAGCGGAATGCTCTGCCCCGACACCGGGCTCCCAGGGGAGGCTCAAGCAGAAGTCCCTAGTGCAGCTGCAGCGTTATTGAGCCTGGGGTGACCGGGCAGCTCTAGAATGAGCGTGTGTTATGAGGAGGGAGAATCCTGGAGCAGCAGATAACGCCCCGGGGGATCTCTGCCACAGAGGGCTATTACCAGTGTCCCCCCCCCCCAACCCCCCTGCAATCCTGGAGTCTGCAGGGCACTGGCTGCTGCCTTCGCTGGCCAATCCAACTGCTCTTCCCCGGTGGCTTTGGGCAAAGGCCCGCTGAGAGCACGCTGCACGGGGGGCATGTGGCGGCAGCAGGCAGCACGCTTCTGCTTGTCCTGAGAGATGCCCAGAGGCAGCTTTAGAGCCAGAGCCCCACGGCCCGTCTCCCGCCGATCCCATCGCCTCCCTTCCCCATATCGTCTCCCCATTCCGTCTCCCCCCGATCAGCTCCCGTTCTCCTGCTCCCTCAAACTGTCGCTCCTCTGCTAATAAAGCCCCCTATAGCCATCTTTTTGCCTTCTCGCCCTTCCTGAAACCTGGATCTCCCCCACTGACTGTCACCCCTGCCACCCTCTCCTACGGAGGCCTCTCCTTCTCCCATAGGCCGGGGTGGTGACGTAGGCCTCCTCCTCGCCTCTTCCTGCCCGTTCCAACCCCTCCCCCCTCTCCTCCTTCCCTCCCGCCTCCCTTGAGGAAACCGCCTCCCTGCGCTCCTCCTCCAACCCCCCCACTTGCCCCCTGGGCCCCATTCCATCCCACCTCCTGATCTCCATTGCCCCCACCGTTGCCCCTCCCCTCCTGCACATCATCAACCTCTCCCTCTACCGGCTCCTTCCCTTCTGCCTTTAAACACGCCACTGTCTCCCCCATCCTCAACAGCCCACTCTGGATCCCTCTGAACCCTCTAATTACCGTCCTGTCTCGCTCCTCCCCTTTGCTTCCAAGCTCCTTGAACGGGTTGTTTAATCCCGTTGCCTCGACCTCCTCTCTGCCAACTGCTCCCTTGATCCCCTCCATTCTGGCTTCTGCCCCCTTCACTCCATTGAAACCGCTCTGACTAAGATCACCAACAATCTTCTTGTGGCTAAATCCAACCGCCTTGATCTCTCCTGCCTTCGACACTGTTGACCACTCGCTCCTGCTTGAATCGCTCCCTCCCTTGGATTCCGGGACACTGTCCATGACTGGTTCTCCTCCTACCTCTCTGACCGCTCCTTCAATGCATCTCTTCCTAACTCCTCTCCCTCCTCCTCCCTCCCCCTCTCGGTCGGGGTTCCCTAAGGCTCTGTCCTTGGCCCTCTCCTCTTCTCTATTTATACCCATTCCCTAGGCAAACTCATTGCCTCCCCGGTTTCCAATACCACCGATACGCTGACGACACTCAACTCTCCCCCCCCACTCCTTCCCTCTCCACCTCTGTTCAAGCTTGTCTCACCAACCGTCTCTCCGATATCTCTGCCCGGATGTCTCAACGCCAACTCAAACTGAACATGGCGAAAACTGAACTCCTGATCTTCCCTCCCAATCCTTCCTTTCCCTCTTCCCTGTCAATTGCCATTGATGGGGTCTCTATCCTCCCTGTCCCCCAAGCTCGCAGCTTGGGCTTCATCTTCGACTCGCACCTCACCTTCAAACCTTACATTGACTCCGTTGCCAAATCCTGCCACTTCTCCCTCCACAACGTTGCCAAGATCCGCCCTTTTCTGTCTGTCTCCTCTGCCAAAACTCTCATCCATGCCCTAGTCATCTCTCGCCTCGACTATTGTAACCTCTTCCTCACTGGCCTTCCCCGCTCTCACCTTTCTCCCCTCATCTCTGTTCAACACTCTGCTGCCAGGATCATCCACCTAACTCGTTGCTTTGACCATGTGCAGCCTCTCCTCTCCTCCCTCCACTGGCTCCCCCTTCCTGAGCGTATTCTGCACAAGTTCCTCGTCTTTACCTACAAAGCCTTTCACAACCTCGCTCCCCCCTGCCTCTCTGCCCTGATCTCCCTCCGAACCCCTGCTCGAGTACTCCGCTCCTCCTCCATCCCCTCCCTCACCCTCCCACGCCTCCCCTGCTCCCCCAACCGCCTTCGTCCCTTCTCCCTCCCTGCCCTCGTCCGCCTTGCCCCCACCCTCCACGCCTTCAAGTCCCTCCTCAAAACCCACCTCTTCCGCTCCGCCCTTCCTAACTCCTGCTAATCATCCCCACCCAGGATTATCCCCCACCTGTTATCTGCAAACTCCCACTGTACTGTAACCAAGCCAAGAACGTGTCCCTGAGCTCTCGCAGCCTCATGAATGTCGCATCCCTTGTCTCTCCCTCTGTTCCCCCTTCCCCGTCTTTAGACTGTGAGCTCTCGGGCAGGGACCGTGTCTATTTTATTCTCTGTAAAGCGCCAGGTACATCGCTGGCGCTATATAAAAGCTTATTATAATAATAAATAATAACTGGATGCCAGACCCAGGAGGCAGAGAGCTCCCAGGGCGCTGTCCTGCAGCTACCCCTACCAGAGGCACACGACAGCTCTCAATCGCAGGGTTTTATCACCAGCCTCGCCACTGCATTTAGCACCTGCACTGTCCCACCCGCGAGACAGCAGGGTCCAACCTCAGCTCCTCTGCCTGGAGGGAAACAGTAGCTTGCCAGCCACTGCCCATCCCAGCTAGACCACCCCGAGGAGAAAGCCCACAGCACGAGCTCAGGAGGGATGGAGGCTGCTAGCCTTTTCTTTACCTTCTTGGGTGATGCAAATGGAGCCGCTGCCCATGCCGACCCTCAGAGCATCGACGCCTGCATCGATCAGGTTCTTTGCCTGCGCAGCCGTCACCACTGGGAAGAGAGACAGGCAGCTCGTTGGGGAAATCCCACTCTCCTTTCCTTGCCTGCAACCACCCTCCCCTCCCCTTCCTTGACTTTGCCCTCTCGCCGATCACCGCAGAGGAAGCAGAAGCAGCTGCCCACCTTGCAGCACAACAGAGCGTCCCTACCAGCCCAGCATGCCGGAGCTGGGGGGGGGGAACCCCTCTCAGATGGCAAGCGAAAGGGTTAGCTTTGCACAAAGACCCCCTGCCTTCCCGCCATGCAAGGCTGGCAGCGTTCTCCAAACCCCCTATATTCCTACCAGAGCCCCAAGGCTCAGAGAAGCAGGCCAGAGGTTAGAGAAGAGGGGCCAAGAGACCTCCCCACGGGCCTGCTGCATCACAAGGTTGCCCATTGACCTCACATGAGCTCTCCCCTGCCGTCCTCCCCCAGAGCAACACTGCACGCTCTGCACCCCTGACCCAGTTCCAATCCCACAAGACAGTTAGCAAAGGGGCTGTTGGACTAAAGCCACAGCAGCAGAGTCACGCTTTACGGGGTGGTTACCGTTGCCCCCGATGACCTGGAGGCTGGGGTACTTCTCTTTGATGTACTTGATCATGTTGATTTGGAAAATCGAATTGCCCTGGGAGGAATCCTAAAAGGGGAAAAGGACCAATTCAGTCAGTCGAGGATTGGAGAAGAGTGAATCCAGCCCCAAGAGGTGGTTTGACTGCAGCTGGAAGCCTGGCTCCCCAGACGGGGCCCATCACACACCAGCAGAGATGTCTGCTGGCATCAGCGGCCTGTGCTTGGATTCCCGGTAGCGCAGCGGTGAGGAGACTCCGCTCCTGGGAGGGGAGGGGAGGGGAGGCAGCCTGCAGCAAGCTTGGATGTG
>QEPC01014173.1:105958-129948 GCA_003113815.1 Sphenodon punctatus | reverse complement strand
GATCTAATCTCTTGTATTTTGGTAGTGATGAGAATTGGATTGAAGATGGATGGGATGGATGGGGGTTGTGCTGCGTCCGTGACCCTTCTCTATGCGTACGTAGCCTGAGAGGGAGGGCGTAGCCCACTGACTCCAGCTCTCTCTCTCTCCCAGCTGGTGAACGTTGCAACAGGCTCGCTGGCCTCCTCTCTGTCACCAGGGCAGCGTAGGCACCATGCTGTCACCAGTCTGTGCTACCATCCCGGCAAGCCCAGCCTGCTCCTGGCCGCAGGGGCAGATGGCATCATTTCTGTGTATGATCTGGAGACCCTGCAGCCTGTAGCCTCCGTGACAGGTACTGGGGAGATCCTGCTGCTGCTGCTGCTGCTGCCGCCTTGCTAGCTACGGAAGGGTTAGCAGCCTCCGAGAGCTAGGGGGATCCAGTGCTTGGAGCTCTGTAGGCTGGAGAGAGCCACCTTCAGGGGAAGGAAGGGCCTGGAGACCCAGGGCTGGGAGTTCTGCAGAAGGGAACAGGCCCTACCCCCCTACCCCAACCCCAGGTTTGGGACAGACAGACGGGGATGCCCAGAGACATACTGGGGCCATTGGGTTCTGGAGCAGCCAGCACCTCGCCAACTTCCTTCCTTTTCCTCCGCAGAGAAGGAGAATGAGATCAATGCCCTGGATTTCTGCCTGGATGGCAGCACCTTTGCCACAGCCGGCAAGGACCGGCACATCCGGCTCTACGATGGCCGTACACATCAGGTGAGTGATGCGGGGGGGAAGGGGGGGCATAGAAGGGGATTCTGACTGCGAGACTTTGTTCCTGGTCCCCACAGCTCTCCCAGATTCTGGAGGCTCCGGATTTCATGGCAGGGGATGAGTTCACACCAAGCAGTGGGCACTCACGCCGCATCTTCGCCCTACGCTTCCATCCGACAGAGCTGCACATCTTCCTGACTGGTGGCTGGGATGACTCTGTCAAGGTGCGTGCCCTGGGGGGATGGCGTAGCCCTTGACCTGCTTGACTAATGGTTATTAACCCTCTTGAAAACCAGCCTCTTCCCTCGGGCTTCTGTCCAGCTCCTCATCCCCTCAGTCTGCTCCCTGGCTCCCTCAGGAGGCTCTTCTCCCCCATAGCTAAGCACCCTGCGCCTGTGACTTCTCAGCTTCATGGATGTCTCCCCTGCCGCCTCTCTCCTAGATTGTAAACCTGCTGGGGCATGGACCTGTTTCTAACTTACAGTTGTACAGTGCCAGATTCATTGCTGGTGCTATATATATAAAACTGAATGGATTCAATTCTTGTTTAAACCCAACTATGCTATCGGTCAGCTATTGCAATGGAGAGAAGTAAATCGTGGGGTCACCATGGGGTCTGTACTGGGACTGGTGTAGCTTAAGGTATTCATTCATTACCTGGGAAAGGGAGTAACGAGTGAGGTGATCAAATCTGCAAGTTATTCAAGATAGTTAAGACTAAGACAGACTGAGGAATTACAGGAGGGAGTTGCTCAACTGGGTAACTGAAATCAAGTGGCAAATGAAATTCATTCTTGATAAGTGCAAAATAATGCACATTGGGAAAAATAATCCGAACTTACTCTACCTACACGATGCTGGGTTCTAAATTAGGGGTTACCGCTCAGGAAGGGGATCTTAGAGTCATTGTAGGCAATACATTGAAAGCAGCCACTTATTGTGCGGCGGCGACAGCTGTGAAAAAGCCCAACGGAATGTTAGCAATCCTTCATAAAGGAATAAAGAATAAAACTCTATTTGCCTCTGAAATACTATTAGAACCAGGGGACGCTCTTTGAAACTAACTGGCAGCAGATTTTAAAACCTATAAAAGGAAGTATTTTTTCACTCAGCATAGAATTAACTTGTGGAACCTGTTGCCAGAGGATCTTGTGACGGCCGTTTAGTCCTACCATGTTAGTACAGATTTCCTAGCACCAAGTAGTAATGGCAATAACGGTAAATCAGACAAAACAATTATTCTTGGATCAAAAAACATTGGTTTAAGAGAGCAGTGAAGGCTCTTACCAATTCAACCATGCTCCAAAAATCCTGGAAATTGTAAGCTGAGGCCTCTGCCTTCACCTGCGCCCCATGTAAGCAGTAAAGACATTGTATAGTCTCACATATTGGGGCACCCACACTTTCCCTTGGTCTTTCAGCCCCGCCAATCCTCTTTCTCTGCAGGTTGGGGACGACACTGAGGGTGGGAACAGCAAGTTCCTCCCCACCACAATTTTATGGACTTGATCTCTGTCTTTAGAATCCTAGCGTTGGAAGTGACCTCAGAGGGCATCTAGTCCACCCCCCTGCTCAGTGTAGGAAATCCACAGCGGCAGCATCCCTGACAGGTGCCATCCAGCCTCTGTCTGAAAACTTCCAGTGAAAGAGCCCCCCCACCCCCACCCCCCCGCCCTAGGCAGCATCTGTTCCACCGACAAACAGCTCTTACCGTAAGGAAGTTCTTCCTAATATTTAGCCAAAATCTGCTTCCTTGTAAGTTGATCCCATTGGTTCTAGTCCTGCCCTCAGGGGCAACAGAGAACAAGTCGGCTCCATCTTCTCTGTGACGGCCCTTCCGAGATCTGAAGATGGTGATCATGTCTCCCCTTAGTCTTCTCTTCTTCAAGCTAAACACACCCAGCTCCTTCAACCTTTCCTCAGAGGACTTGGTTTCCAGATCCCCAACCCTCTTTGTCGTTCTCCTCTGAACCCGATCCAGTTTGTCAATGTCCTTCTTAAACTGCGCTGCCCAGAGCTGGACGCAGGGCTCCAGATGAGCTGAGACCAGCGCAGAATAGAGTGAAACTAGGACTTGTTAATGCCGCCTAGCATTGCATTCGCCTTTTTAGCAGCTGCATCGCCCGGCTGACTCATGTTCAGCTTGTGATCGACTACAACCCCTAGATCCCTTAAACCTGTCCTGCTGCCGAGCCAGGGATCCCACAGCCTGGATCTCTACATTGAATTTTTCTTATCTAAATGCGGAACTTTACATTCATCTCGGTTGAATTTCGTTTTGTTAGTTTTGGCCCAACTTTCCATCCTGTCAAGATTGAATCTTGTTTCTGTCTTCTAAGGTGTTAGCGATCCCTTCCAGTTTTGTGTCATCTGCAAATTTGATAAGCGTCCCCTCCACTCCTTCATCCAAGTCATTAATAAAGATGTTGAACGGTACAGGGCCGAGAACCGAGCCCTGATGAGGAGCCAGTTATGAGCACTCTTTGGGTATGGTTCTTCAACCAGCTGTAAATCCACCTAATAGTAGTATTATCTAGCCCATATTTTACCAGCTTGTCAAGAAGGATATCATGGGGGTGTCACCGGGGTTGGGGCCCTCTCTTCTTTCAGAGGCTGTTCCCCGTATGCCCACTAGGCCAGTTGCCTGTGCCCGCGTGGGTCCCCACGTGATCAGAAAACCTTCACTGCAATCAGGGAGCTTTCAGAGGCCGCGCCCCCTAGAAACGCCTCCCCTTGATCTCCCAGCCCAGCCGTAACGCAGAGAACGTTCTCTGGCTGCCTGTAGCTTGGAAGACTTCGCAGTGGGGTTGTCTTATATGAAAAAGGTTCATCTAGACTCACACCTAGATAGAGCGCCCCTCAAACGAACCCCCAAGGCCGAACAAACACACAAGCACGCTAGGCTTGGTTATAAAACATATATTGAGTACATACAAGTACAAGGCTGTTGATCAGATAGTGCATGTCCCCATGACGGGGGCTTTGTCAAATGCTTTTCTGAAATCAAGATATACTATGGGCCCCACCCCCTTCCCGGTCTCTCACATTGTAAGCCCTAGGGCAGGGACTGTGTCTATTCCATTACTTTGTAAAGTGCCAGGTACATTGCTGGCGCTATATAAATGCTTGCTAATAATAATAATAAATGTCCACAGCATTCCCATGATCTACTAAATTAGTAACTTGATTAAAAACGAAATAAGATTTATCTGGCATGACTTGTTCTTGACAAATCCATGCTGATTTCTAGTAATCACAGCATTGTTTTCTAAATGCTGACAGACTGTACTAGACTCTTTCCAGGTATCGATGTCAGGCTGACAGGTCTGTAGCTTTCCGGATCCTCCTTTCCCCCCTTTTTGAAGACAGTGACAACATTTGCCCGTCTCCAGTCTTCCGGCACCTCACCCGTTCTTCAATAGTTCTCAAAGATTATAGCCAGAGGTTCCGAGATTTCATCTACAAGTTCCTTCAGTCCCCTAGGCTGTAATTCATCTGGCCCCGAAGACTGGAACTGATTTAAACCATCTCTTTACCTCTCCTGAGCTGCTATTCTTTCCCTTCATCATTAGTGCTACTCTTGCCAGGTTGGACGTAGTTCCCCTTGGGGGAGAAGATGGAGGCAAAATAGCAGTTGAGCAATTCTGCCTTCTCTCTGTCACCGGTTAACATTTCGCCATCTTCACGAAGCAGCGGACCTACCGCTTCCTTGTTCTTTTTCTTGCTTTGGACATAGCTGAAAACCCCCTTTTTGTTCTTCTTAGCCTCTCTCACAAGCTTCAGCTCATTGCCAGTGCACCCCGAAGGAGACAAGACACCAGAGATTGGGTTTAAACAGCCACACTCTTTCTTAAGCCAATCCTAATTAGAAATAGGTGGGGGAAAATCGCCTCGTGCGATTCAGGTCCAGTACTTAAGTGTCCACCAAACCAGGAACACAGGGGTGGCTTCGATAGCCCCTCGATTACCACCCCACTCTCTTCCCCACCCTTTTCATGCTGCAGGCCACGTGTGAGGGGGACCAAGGTCCTTCTGCACCTGAGTAAGGAGGAAAGCGCCTGCAGGCTGGGGACCATACCTGCCCCATACGCCCTCACAGGACACCCCTCCCAGGGAGGCTACCTCGCCGCTTGCCGTACCCTGCTAGTGCGGTAGGTGTGGCCTCCTCATCTCTTAAGGAGATGACGCCTCATTATATTAATTCTATTCCAACCTCTAAACTGCAGTACTGGACCCTGCCACTAGGGTCGCCGGGACTCCTCGGCCGACCCCAACCCCCACCTACCTGACACCAATCCAATACTTGCACTAGCTTCTCCTTCAGGGCCTCCAAGTAGCAGTTGTTCCCCTCAGCAGACAGATGCACCCAGTCCTGGCAGTACAGCTCTGGCTGCTTATGAGACAGTGTATAATTGTGGATATATTCCTTCCCCACACCCCCCCCAGCCCTGCCAGCCACTTGCCTAGGTCCCTGTTGATGGTCCTCCGGTTGTATCTATTTTCTTTGGGTGCACCCCCTCGGCCCAGCACATCCACTCTACTAGGTCAGTCCAGACAATGAGCAGACAGGAAGAACTTTATCTCCCACACTTCCCTCTTGAGGTTCATCAGTTGGACACCCTTCACCTGGGGTATGTCATTCTCACCTAAATGCAAGATAATGACATCCGGCGGGGTGGGGGGGCCTGCGTGGCGCCTGGAGACTGGGCAGGGCCTGATGCCAGATCATGCTGCTGCGGCCCTTCCATCGGATTTCCGCTCTTGCCGATAAGCCCAGCGGTGTTCCCACTGGGTCTGGCCGAGGTTCCGGGATCGGAAAGCCTGGCTCCCACCACCTTTCAGAGACCAGTATTGCTGGAATTTGCAGAACGCTCTGTCATAGGCAGCCCTTGTTCGCGGTGCAAGGGATCCCTGAATGGCAGCACACAGCTCTAGGACCCAAGTGGAAATGCTCCATCGGGAAGAGAGAGAGGGCGTCAGCTACACCGTTGTCAATACCAGGGACATGCCTGACTTGAAACAGTATGTTAAAGTTTAAACAGTGAGCACAAATGCCCTGACTAGATTCATGGCCCGTGGCGATCGCAAGGACTGCGTATTTATGATGTGTACAACTTGGTTGTCACACCCGAAGAGCACCGTGTGGTTTGCAAATTCCATCAGTCGTAGGTGAACTGCCAGCACGTTGGGGAAGAGCTCCAGGAAGGTGAGGTCCTTGATGACTCAGGCTTTGGTCCATTCAGGCAGCCAGGGGACCGCTAGCCACCTATATCTGAAATATACCCCGAAGCTGAAACTGCCGACTGCGTCAGAGTGCACCTGGAGCTCTGCCTCTAACATGAGCTGGTCCCTCCAAAAAGTCGTCCCATAAAATCCTGCTAAGAAGGCCTCCCACATCTCCAGGTCTTCCTAAATTTCCTTGGTGAACCTGATGTGGTGGTAAGGAGGGGGGTTGGCCTCGAGTTTGGCGTAGAAGAAGGCCCGCCCCGGTGCCATCACCCGACTCCCAAGCAGTGACTGGAGGTGGTGGACTCTCACCTTGGTTGCCCAGGGACTCATCAACTTTGGCCTGGAGGGATCCCAATTTGTCCTCTGGTAGGCAGGAGATGGCTGCCACCGTGTCTAACTCTATCCCCAAATAGGTCAACCTGGTGGCTGGTTCCTCTGTCATTTCCGGTGCTAGGGGGCTGCCCAATTCATCTGCCACCCAGTGGAAGGTCTGCATCAATTCCCAGCACTCGCTTGTGCTGGCCCATCCAATGAAGAGGAAGTCATCCAGATATTTGGTGATCTCACCCGCATCAGCCTGCTGCCGTACCACCCACTCAACCAGGGAGCTGAATCTCTCGGACGCTGAACAAGAGATGGAGCAACCCATTGGCATGGCCTTATGGTAGTAAACTGCCCTTGGAAATGGAAGCCCAGTAGCGGGAAGTTCTCTGGATTAACTGGGAGTAGGCGTAAGGCGGACCTAACGTCGCACTTCGCCAGTATGGCACCCTGGCCAGAGTGCCTGACCAGTTCCAGGTTCGAGTCAAAGGATGCATAGTGCACTGATGTCAGGTCCTCGGGTATGGTATTGTTCACCAACCTTCCTCGCGGTGGATCAATCTGAACTCCCCCAAGACCTTTTTGGGGACCACCCCAAGGGGGGAAACCACCATGTTGTGGGGGGGGGGGGGGGGNAAGGACCAGCCACCCTGCCGTCTGCTTGTTCTTTGTCAATTTTTGCCTGGACAATGTGTTCCATCCCTACCACGGACTCAAATTAGGGACAATCCTATGCTGCTGGACAGTAACTGCTGGAATCCTAAAACTTTTTTTAAAACCTTCAATAACGTAAGTAACCTCCTCCTGATCAGGATGCGCCTGAAGGGCCAGCTCCAGCTGCTCGGCCCTAACTGGTATTGGGGCTCTTTCCCAGGTCACTGGCATTGCCCCCTCGCTGTCCTCCTGTTCCTGCGGACCTGGGGTTGGGTTTTCCTTTAACCCAGGGCTTGGTGCAGGGGCACACAGAGGCTGCGTGGTGCCCCGTGCAGTTTGGGCAAGTGTGCCGAAACTTACAAGCCGCGCAGGAGCATTTCCCCGATTGCCTGTACTCCCAGCACTGCCTCGTGGTGCTCCCTGCTGCCCTTTTCCCCTTATCATGAAAGGAATCCGAGGCAGAGGCAGCACTTCCTTTGGCCAATAAGTGGCCACTGTCAAATCTGGGGGTATTGCCTGTGCCACTCATGCAATTGAGCCATAAGTCCCAACGAAGGCCCAGGGTGTAGGCAGCCCTAGGCCTGAATGCTTCATCGTACTGAAGCCAGGCCGCAGAGTGACCTGACTCGTCTTTCCAGCGAGCGCTGGACTATGGCCGCGTACTTGAGGAGGTCTGTGGGCCGGCCGGGGTACACCTGTATCATTACCCCATGGTAAATGGAGAAGGACGCGGTCCAGTTGGACCAGTTCCTCTTGACCTTGGGGCGCTTGAAGTGCTCCTTCCTTTTTTTGTCATCCTGGTCCACTGGCTCCACAATGGGATCGCTGAACAGGAGGGCAAATATATCAATGTACTCCCCTTGCCAGATCCGTTCATGGGTGGCAGGGAGAAGGTGGTCCCCTATGGGGGTGGAGACTTCAGAATACCTGGTGGCTTTGCCCAGGAGCTGAGGGGAGTAAGTTGCCATGCTCAGCTGTCCCACAGGGGTGGCTGGTGAGGCCCAGACCTGCAATGCCTGACCTGCGTGGGGGAGAATATGACCCCACTGGCCCACAGGGGGCTGCTGCTGTGAGGGATTGGCTCTGGTGTTGACCCCGGGGCACTGCCACAGGCACCCATGTCCTGTTTCACCACAGGAGTTGGGTTGGCCCTGTGCCAGATGAGAGCCTCTGCCAGGGGCCTACTGCCGCTCCCCTTGCAGCTCCAGCGCCCTGGGTTCCTGCGGGCCGGGCCTGGGCCATCATCCCAGCGCCCCTGATGCCCGACCCCTGTGCGTAGACCCCTGCCTCACCTGAGTCACGTTGCGGGGTCGGGAGTGGCAACTCCTATTGTGTCGGTGGCTGTTGGGCCCGTTGTTCGGTCATTGTCCGGATGGCCCACTCGATCGTTTTGATCCTCCAAAGGAGATCATCCCTCTCCTGCTCTTGGGGATCTGGGTGTTCGCCAAGCTCCTCACCGTGCAAGGCTGGTGTGTCCCTGCTGCCCGGCGAGTGCGGGGGGGCACACAAGGCCCCCCCCCGGTGGGAAGTCCCAGCCCGGCCCCAACAGGGGGCCATCTGTCCGGTGACCTGGAAAGGGGTGGGTGGGGCATATCGACCAAGTCCACCAAGGGGACCCCCTAGGGAGGGCGATCCCAAACCCCACTGGGCAGCCCCCCTGAGCTCCCCGGAAGCAGGACCCCCCACTGCCCCTGCGACTGCAGGGGGGATATCCCCCAGGGGAGGGGGCCTGGGCACCAGGGGGAGGGTCCCACACAGTAGCCCTGGTTAGCACCCCTTCTTCCTACCTTTGCAGGTGAAGGGGCATCCGAAAAACAGGCAGGGGGTGTGATTATGTGGCCACCCCACCTTGGCTGCGGGTCTGCCGGTCCCAGCTACCTGACCCCAGCTGGAAGGGGGACCCCCCCAACTTGGCCAAGGGGCTCCCCCGTGTCGACCAGGCCAAGGGGCTGTGGTGCTGGGGGCTGATCCTGGGGAGTGCCCATCTCCACTACCGTGAGCCCGCAAAGCAGGGCCTCACACCCTGTCAGCCATGCATGGAAGGGGGCATTTGCCCCCACCCCTTCCAAACCTGCAGCCCCGAGCCCAGGGAGGTCTGGGAGGGGCATCAGCCCCATCCCCTCCCCTCCCCCCGCAGCCCCATCAGGAGGTTCCACTGCCGTGGGTGCCACCGACTGTCAGGATCCCCTCCTCCGCCTGCTTGTGAGATCAGCGGCTTTCCTTTTATCTTCTGCCATTCTAGGGAAGAGGGTTTTGGGGGGCGGGGGGCGGTGACCGGCTCTGTTTTCCCGGTGGGCGGCCTTCGCTGTGGCCCTCCTGCCGGTGCAGTTCTAGACGGGTTGTCAGGCGGACCGCCAAGGAGGTAGGCCTACATGCCCGCACAAACAGAAGCTGCTCTGTGCTGCTTGTCCGACTGCAGCCCGCAACTGAGGCTTGAGCTGTGGCGGAGCAGGAGATGTGACCCCGCCCCAGCCCTGGGCAGAGTCCACGTGGCCTTGTCGGCCCTATCCTTCCCCCCCAGTGGAACCCTGGCAGGTTTCGCTTCTCGGCAGCTGCAGGCCGGGTTTCGTTTCCTGGCCACAGCGGCCGTGCGGGGGGGCACGGCAAGGAGCCTGCCGCCTCCCACTTGCTGGGGCGGCAGAGACGTTTCTGAGCTTTACGCTTCCTGACGCTGTCCCTACAGATTTGGGCTACTCTCTATACTCGTCCTTGGTGATTTGTTCCTCCTTCCATTTCTTATAGGTGTCCTTTTTAATTCCCGGCTCTTCAGAAAACTCCTTGTGGAGCCACACGGGTTTCTTTAGATGTCTCCAACTTTTCTTTCTCATTGGAATTGTTTACGACTGTGCTTTCAGAAACTCCCACCCATCTTGGACTCCTTAAGGTTTTCTCCCCACGGGATCCTACCTAGCTTATCTCTGAGTTTGTTAAAACCAGCTTTCCTAACTCTTTCCTTGATATCATGAATGATCACTTCCCCCCCAAGCTTCCCACCACTTTCACCTCATCGATCAGTTCTTTTTTTTTAATAATAATAATAATAAAGTTTATTTGTTTAGCCATATTGCCCATAACAAACATAAAGGATAACAACATACACAATACACCAACAACAATCATAGATAAAAAAAGAGCACAACCAAATAAAAACGGAATCCTCCTCAATTACAGAAAGCAAAAATCATAATAAAATCATCAGATTGATTCAGACTAGCAATCCCCAAACCTACTCTCCTGCTTCTCCTTATTAATATAAACACCAAATAAAAATTGAGCGACCTTTTCAATGGTTTCTTTACATGAATCTTGCAATAGCTTCTTCGTTGTAGACTCACCCGGGCACCCCACCATTTCCCTCAGCACAGGCATTATTCATTTTTGACGTAAATCCTTGTAAAATGGGCAAACCAGACACATATGAGTCAAAGACTCAATCTGGTTCAAGGGGCAGGAACACAGCCACTCAGCCAAAGGGATTCCACTATACCTCCCCAGTGTAAGAGCAGAGGGGAAATAATTAACCCTGGCCAACAGAAGGAGCCTCCTCTTGAGTGTCGGTAACCCACAGTCCAAATAAACCCTTAACTGGCCAGTTTCTCTTAGCAGATCCTTCTGTGGACCATAGGCGGAACTGGCACTTATAACTGCCCATCTTTCCTGCCTGCCCACATCTGCCAGTCTCTGGAGAACCATAGCCCTTGCGGCTTTATATTCTAACGGGGCTATAGCCTCCCGTGAAAACCCCAATAAGTTCAGCTTCCCCTCCACACGCCGAACCCAATAATTCAGAGACGTGTCCTTAAAAATCAATCTTGTTAGTGGGGCTACTGACCCAAAATACAACCTGAGCCAGTAGCTTAGAGTGCCCTTCCAAATCCGTTCTTCAAGCGGGATTATACCACACTCCGCATACAACACCAAACTACAAACTCCAGGAGGGGCTAATAATAAGGAGTGAACAAAACCTGCCTCGACACGCTCCAATAACTTAAATTTATCTAAAAGCCCAGAGCGAGGCCCCATAAAACAAGGGACTGAGAGGAGTAATTGAAGGTGTCGCGCTACTAAAAAAAGGCGACTCCCACTTGGGCAAAAAGCCCGAGGGAAGCAGTTGGACAGATACTACCAACGCCGAAGAACACCAAACAAACCTTTGTCCCTCCACAGTCTCCTGTGGGGGGATACCCGTCCCACTATAGTCACTTTTGACCATGCCCATAGTCTTCGGAACCCGGCTGCTAACTCCAAGCTGGGATAACGCTTGTACATTTCCCCCTTCAGTATCGAGGGTCCCCCTTCCCCTCACATTCCCAGTTCCCCCATTCTTGCCCTTATTATTCTCTTCCACAATTTGAGTAAGTAAACACAACTGTGCAAAAATATGCTGAAGAGTTTTCCCTATCAAAAAGGTCTGATCAGCTAAAGTCTGAATCCAACATGAGTTTTCCCCTTGGTCAGGCCTGATGGGGACCCCAGGCTCTTCAAAACTCCCCTCTCCTGAGGACAGAGGACAGGCTTCCTCACTCCCCGTTAGTTGACGTTTCCGGGAGCCTCCACCAGCCGTCACAGGCAAACTCTCTTCAACATCCGGGGAGTCCAAAAATAGGGGGGCAAACTTATTTTGAGAAAAAAAAGCCGGTTTACCTGGGGGGGAGAGGGCCTACCAAATCCCTCAGTACCTCCGGGGGGCGGAGGAAAGCGTCCAGTTTCCTTTGTTTCATAGGGGGGGGTCCCAACTTTCTGCCCCCCCTGCCCATTTTTAAGATTTATTGCCATAGTAAAAAAACCCAAAATAATACTGCACCCCGGCACCCGCCGGCGCCTAAGGCTGCGCGCACAAGGGTGCGCCCTTGTGCGCGCAGCCCTTAGGTGCGCTGCCCCAGCGCATGCCGCCGGCGCCGCCTCTGGCGGGCTTAGAGTTTAAATAGCCCTGCTGTAGCCTCGCTCTGGCTCTGGGTCAGGTCTCCCCTTGTGCTCAGCTGCTGCCACCTCCACTCGCACCGCCGGCTCAGTCCTACCACCTCGATCAGTTCTTGACCATTGGTGAGGATCAAGTCCAAGATAGCCGACCCCCTCGTTCCTTGTCAGCAAGACAAGAATTTATTGGATATTCCATTCTTAGCAGAGGAGTTTGATTTCCAACAGATATCAGGAGAGTTGAAATTCCCCATTACTACTATGTCTTGCCTCTTTGAAAGTTTTGTAATCTGGTTTAGGAAAGCATCGTCCACATCTTCTGCTTGGTTTGGCGGTCTGTAGTAGACCCCACTAATATTGCTTTCATTTCTCTCTCCTTTTATTTTTACCCAGATGCTCCATGCTCAGATTCGTGGATTTCTCTGCAGGTGTCTACAATTTTTTTTACATATAATGCTACTCCCCCTCCCTTTCTGTTGGGTTTATTCTTTTTTAACAAACTGGCGAAGCTTGGGGCGGCTTATAGACACTAAAAACATCAAAGCTAAAACAACACATAAAAGGAGGGGAAATATCTCAACTAACCCCACCAAATATCCTTCAATGACTACGTTCCAGTCATGAGTCTCAGCACACCAAGTTTCAGTAATACCGATGAAATCATATTTTCCTTCCTGTATTATGATTTCAAGGTCATCCTGCTTATTTCCCATACTCGGTGCATTAGAGTATAGACATTGGAGACCATTACACCCCACTGACTTCCCTACTGTTTTTTCTTGCAAATTACTGGGCACCCCCACCGCTCTCCTAATTCCCAATGCATCACAGATTTTCTTGTCCCTAGTACTTACCTTTGTATTTACCTCTGGGCTTTCGTCTCCCTTCCCCACAGGATTTAAGGTTTGTGAGGCTCCTGCCAAACACGTTTTCCCCAGTCCTTGTGAAGAGCAGCCCTTCTGCTGCCAAAAGTCCTTCATTACGCAAATGTCGTCTGTGGTCCAAGAATCCACACCTTTCCTGTCGGCACCATCTGCATAGCCAGTTGTTCATCTCCAGTATTCTTCTCACTCTTCCTAGCCCTCTACCTTCAACAGGAAAGATCAACAAGACCACCACCTGTGCCCCAATGTCCTTCACCTTCCTCCCCAGAGCCTCATAGTCACATGAGATACGCTCAAGGCTGCTATCAGTTGTTCCCACATGGATCAGCAGGAAGAGATAGTGATCAGTGGGTTTGATGAGTCTCGGCAACCATTCTATCACTTCCTGGGATTACTGTTTACTGTAGCAAAAATTTCTCTTTCATTTTTAGCTCCTTTTCCAGTCAGCAGCTCAAGTGCATCTGCTGCCTGCACGGGTGTTTCACAACAGAGGAATATTTGCCCTCTTGTGTCATGCAGTGAGGTACTCTACTGTATTGTGGGTGTGGGAGAACTGATGGGAATCATGCAATTGTTTACTGTCTGATTCCCCTTCTCCTGCACTAACTTTGCTTCGTTCCATACTCCCCCTAGCTCAGTACTCACAAAAATAATCTCTAGCTGTTTATTTTGGAATGGACTTTCTTGCCATGCATTTCAGTGTCCGATTGTACAATGGAGCAAACTCTCACCCCAGATAATCTGCTTTTCCAGTAAGAATAAGGGTGAGTGAGTGGTCACTCTTGAGAAATAATTGTGCACACAGCCTATTTCAGGCACTCCTATACCACTTCTCATTTGCTCCCTGAAGTCTCCTGGCCTGATGATCAATGGGTTTGTGGGGGAGGGAGGTGTCCAAAACATACTGTTTGTACTGCAACAGTGTAGCAAACCTTCTCATTCTGCCTTTCATACACCTGCCCCTGCCTTCTTGCTCCAAAACTCTTAAGCATGTTGCTATCAGTGCTGTTGGTAGTACCTCCACACATTTGTGGAGGAGTACTGCTCAGACATAGATAGTCCAACATCTAAAAAACTTTGCTTTTAAATTCATAGTTAAGGCGAATTAGTGAAAACTAACCATTTCACTACTATAAAACCTAAAAATATGTTACTATTATAATACATCCTTTTCAACTACATCAGTATTACTCAATCACATAGATTTCATTAACAACACTGTCTGTATCAATGTCTTCTCAACATCATAACTCTCATTCTTCCTTAAATACCACCAGCATTATAATACCAACAACAAAAAATTACCAACACATCACCATCTCTACTAATTAACAAATTCATTTTCATTGAAATGCCTTAACGAGTTAATTATTTATTTGATTATAAGAACTTATGTTTTATTTGTAGATTTTGAAAGCAAATAGACAATTTCTACATGAGAAGTAAGGCATTTCAATTAAAATGAATTTGTTAATTAGTAAAGATGGTGAAGTGTCGGCAATTTTTTGTTGATGTGGTTATTGGTAATCGTGGTTTAGTTAGTGAAATCTCGTGATCACGTTCTTGATCAGTTAGAGAAAAGAGAGGTTTGGTAGTACTTTGGAAATGGCGGCAAAAAGTAAAATTAGACATTGGGACAGAGAAGAGATATTATATTTGATAGTGTGTTGCTGAATGTAAAGCACAAAAGTTACTAATTAGTAGGGGTGGGACTACCGGATCATCCGGTATCCGATACGGCCGGTATTTTGGTGTACCGGCAGTATCGGATTAACCCGGTAATCCGACCCATTTACCGGATTCCCCCCTTACCGGATTTTTTACATTGCGGCCATTCAAATGAATGGCCACAATGTTAAAAAAAACCCACAAAAAACCCCAAACACTTTCCCTCCCCGAGTCCAGGCTGCGCAGGTGGAAGTGGGGGACACCCCCCACCCACCCTGCCCAGCCTGGATTTAAATAACAAAAAAAAATTCCCCTAAGTCCCTAGTGCGGGCTCCGGGCCGCCACCGGCGACCCAGAGCCAGCACCACCAGCAGCCAGTCGGTAAGTAAGTACCGGTACTGTACTGATCCCTGGGGTGGGGGGTGGTTTAACACCCGCCCCACCCCAGGGATCACCCTACCTGCCCACCCAGGGATCGCCTACCTTGAGATCTGGGCGGTGGCGGCGGCAGTCCAGCGGCTGCAGTGCTGGCTGTGACTGCCGGCTTCAGCACGCTACTAGGCATCACGAGGGATGGTAGAATATATAGGGGGAGGAGCCCTCACTGCCTCAGTTCCTTCCAACCGCGTGGCATTGGAAGACTTCTGAGCGCTTTTCAGCATTTGCCAGCAAACTAAAGAAAAATATAGAAGAAAAGAAAAAGATACTTTTGTCAGTAGGAGTGCCGTCTTAGCCCACGGGGACGTTCCCCGGGCCTTTACACCCCTCGGGGCGAACAGGAATGCCCAAGCAGCCGGGCTTCAAACGGTGTAGCTCCTGTCCGGCCACCCTCTCAATCACCGACCAACACAACCGCTGCCTAGCCTGCCTGGGAGAGGGCCACAATACGCTGACTTGTGGGGCCTGCTCAGTACTATCAAACAGAGCTAAACAAGCCAGAGCGCTCCGGCTGCAGGACATTCTAACTAAAAGGGCATTAGAGGGCGGAGAAGAGGGGCCCCTGAGGCTCCCCGCCCGGCACTCTACACCAATGGAGACTTTGCAAACAGCTCCGGCGGCGCCAGCTCTGGTGGCGCCGTCTCTGAGGGCCAGTCCCCACATCACCGGTACCGCCCGCTTCGTCGAGCTCGGTACCAAGGTACTGCACAGATCCACTCGCACCCATGTTACCGATACCGTCTGTTCCATGGAAGGCGGTGCCAATGCACTGCACACACTCAGCCCTATGCGTCCTGTGGAAGCAGGTGCCGACGCACCCCGCACACACGGCTCCACACACTCACTGGAGCGGGGCTCGAAGAGTGGGGAGAAAAAGAAAAAGAAAAGCTCTTCATGAGAGACGACGGAACGCTCCGGGACAGGCGCAATGCCCCAAAGACAGGGATCACCGTTGGGGCCAACGGCTGTGACAACGCAACCCCTGCAAGTGCCCGCACCAGCGTTGGGACCGACGAGGGTGACCGCACCGCTGACTCCACTGATACGGTTGGATAAACCCCTACTGCTTACGTTACCAGCGGCGCAGAGAGAGTCCCACTCACGATCTTTCCATTACCACTCACAGTCCTGATCACCGCGGTACCGGGACGAACGCGGACCCCTCCGGTACCACATAGAGCGCAGATCTCGCTCCCCATGCTCCTGTTGTTCACCAAGGGACAGGCGCCGGGACTATGGTTACACCCATGACTATCAGTACCGCTCAAGCAGTCCATCACCATACAGACAAGACTTTGAATAAAAGACGCAATCAGCACGGGAGCATCCCTATGTCCCACCGGCTCCGCCAAGGGCGGCACCAACGGCAATGATATCACGCCCCCCACCGTCGGAGATGGGCTCGACACAGGCACGCCTGGACCTCAGTGCTGTCGACACCGGGACGCGCGATTTGGGACCGGGAATAGCGGTCACGCAGCCACACGAGAGGTTAGCTCCATCGGGAGCTACGCAGCTCTTGACCTCTACTGGGGACCCATAGAGAGGAAGCGGTAACCGTCGGTACCGGCGACAGTCGGAACGGCCTCCCCAGGGAGATCGGCGTCGCAATCATCCTCATCGTCATCCCCATCCCTCGAGGAGGATGAGATCATCTCCCCACCACCTCCAGACACCATATCGGACCCCAATATATCGTTAGCTACGGAGGACTCTAAGGCCTTTCAGGCTATGCTGAGGAGGATGGCATCCTCCCTCCCTAAACTCCCCACGAGGGTCGTTAAGAAATCTCAAACAGGACCCATCTTCGGTATCCTAGGGGCGGGGGAATCTGGGCATGTGATGCTACCGCTTTTAGAGCAACTGCTGGAACCAGCCACTACCATATGCGGGAAACCGGCTTCGGTGTCTCCTACCAACAAATTGGCAGATTCCTTATATGCGGTACCCAAGGAAGGGGCGCAAATATTCCACAAGCACCCCCCTCCCAACTCATTAGTGATTGCCGCTGCCTCTGTAAGATCCAGGGCGGGAGGAGTGTAAACATCCCCAGCAGATAGGGAGGGAAGAAGACTGGATGTCCTTGGAAGAAAAGTGTTCTCCTCGGACTTTCTGTCTTTTAGAATTGCGAACTACGCATCAGCCATGTGTGGCTATCAGCATTGGCTATGGTTTAAAATTGGCACTACATCAGATCCTAACCAGTTGGCAGCACTTCAAAAGGAAGGGATGCAGATGGCTCAATTCCAATTAACGGCAAACATGCATATGACTGATGCCAACGCCAGAGGGATGGCATCTGCCATCACCCTCCGTAGGCATGCTTGGCTTCACTCCATGGCTCTGACCCAAGAAAATAAAACTAGAATAGAAGATCTGCTGTTTGATTGTGAAGGACTGTTTTCTGCTTCTACCGATGACACTCTAAAAAAGATTAAGGAAATGAACCAAACGGCAAGATCTATGGGTGTCATTAGGGCTATACGTAAAAAGCCTTTCTCTACACAGGGTTATGCCTTTTCTTCAAGAAGGCCACCCTACCAACCCTACAATTACCTACCAGGCTGGGAAGAGTTTCCAGCAGCAGACTCCCTTTCCATATCACCAACCACAGGGCACCCAACAACGTAAAACGTTTAATAGGCAAAGGGGCAGAGGCAAACCATCTTCTAATTCGTCTGGACAGCAGACGAAATCTTGTTTTTAACAAAACATTGATCAAGGGAGGTCACGAGGATGACCCCTCATTCCAAGACCGCCTATTGCCTTTTCTACTCGTATGGGAAACCATCTCTACTGATCGCTGGGTCAGAGAGATAGTACAACTCCTCCCCTCTCCTCCCGCCCCCCCAGGGGCTCCCCCCCCCTCCACTCAAATTCTAGTTGAAATTCAAAAACTCCTACAAAAGGGAACTATTGAGCAGGTCCCCAGAAACGAACTTAACGCTGGGTTCTACTCTAGGTTCTTTGTAGTCCCTAAAAAGGATAAAGGCTCCCGCCCTATACTGGACCTAAGACATCTCAATAAGTTTGTTCGAAAATTTTAATTTCGTATGACATCCCTACCCATCATATTTATGGGACTACAACAAGGCAACTGGCTAGCTTCCCTTGATCTAAAGGATGCCTATTTTCACATCTTTATATGACCATCTCACCGAAAATTCTTACGATTCATTGCAGGAGACCTTCTATTCCAGTACCATTTCCTTCCATTTGGACTATCCACGGCACCATGCGTTTTCACCAAATGCGTAGCGGTGGTAGCGGCCTATCTCAGATGGCAAAAGGTCAGAATCTTCCTGTACCTAGACGATTGGCTGATCGCAGCAACATCACAACAAGAACTCTTGCAACACTTAGAGTTGACGATGTCATTACTCAAGGACCTGGGCTTTGTCATCAACCTGACAAAGTCACACCTACAACCTTCACAACACTTACCTTTCATAGGGGCGATCCTGGACAGCAGGCAGGCGAAAGTGTACCTCCCCACAGAGAGACTTCTCGCCATACAGCAGGCACTGAACACTCTGCGAACCCACCCTACCAAGTTGGTTTGATTTTTTTCTCCACCTTCAGGGGCTAATGGCTTCCACCCCAATGGTAACACCACATGCGCTCCTACACATAAGACCACTGCAACAATGGCTCGCCCACAATTACACCCCTACCATCCTCAACATGAAGCTGTCCATAACAAAGGGACTTCTACGAAATCTACAGTGGTGGACAAACGCGGAACAAGTTCTAAAAGGGGTACCTTTCGATCCTCCGAGCATTCATACAACTATCACATCAGACACATTCTTAACTGGATGGGGCGCACACATGGAGAACATCCAAGTTCACGGGCTCTGGTCTCAGGAAGAGACATACCTACACATCAACGTGTTGGAGTTGCGGGCCATACGATGGGCTCTAAAAGCCCTACTACCCCACATCAGGGGAAAAAACATTCAGATCATTACAGACAATACCACAGCCATGTGGTACATAAACAAGCAGGGAGGAGCGCGATCCACTCGTCTCTCCAAGGAGACAGAGACCATTTGGCACTGGTGCATAGAACATGACATACATGCACACGCCATTCACTTGGCAGGCCAAGACAACTCGGAAGCAGACTGTCTCAGTCGCAAGACAATGGATCAGCACGAATGGTCACTGAAGGAAGATGTCTTGGCGAATATTTTTCAGGAGTGGGGGACTCCAACGATAGACTTTTTCGCCTCACAGGAGAACACCAAGCTTCTGGAATTCTGCAGTCAAGCAGGAATAGTACCAGGATCAATATCTGACGCCTTTGCCATCTCTTGGCACGGGACATTCCGTTATGCCTTTCCACCATTTCCCCTCATTCACAGAGTTCTGTGCAAGGTCAGGACAGACAGGGCTCACCTGATTCTGATCGCTCCCTTCTGGCCCCGCCAACCAAACCTTACTGGGAATGGCATCACAAGTCAGAAATCTTCCAGTGACATGCGACCTTCTGTCTCGAGATCAGGGAAAAATACTGCACCACGATTTGCAGATGCTCCACCTCTCCGCTTGGTTGATCCTACCCCAATGAGGAACGCACCGCCGGAGGTCTCGGAAATATTACTGAATTGTTGGAGACCTTCGACTCGCAAATGTTATGAGATGAAGTGGAGACGATTCTGTAAGTGGTGTGGAACACAATCTATCTCTTTACAATCCTTAAATATGAACCATGTTTTCCTTTATCTTCTGAACCTACAGAAGTTACATTTATCTCTGGCATCCCTAAAGGTCCACTTGGCGGCTTTATCGTCACGTTTACAACCTGATGGTAATGAAACGTTATTTTCCCACGGCCTAATGAAGTCGTTTTGGAAGGGGTTGATGAACACTTTCCCTCAGAGGTCACACCCTGCCCCTCAGTGGGATTTAAACCTTGTATTATCAAAATTGATGTCTCCTCCTCTCGAACCTTTAGCTTCTTGCAGCATGGAGGAGTTGTCTATTAAAACTGCGTTTCTAGTAGCCATTACTTCAGCGAGGAGGGTGAGTGAGTTCACAGCTCTTAGAGCTTCTCCACCTTATATTTTGTTCCATAGAGACAAAGTTGACTTAAGGGTTGATCCCTCGTTTATTCCCAAGGTAGCATCCAGTTTTCACCTTAACCAAACAATATCGCTACCAGTTTTCTTCCCTAAACCTCATACTTCAGTTGCGGAGCAAATGTTCCACACTCTACATGTCAAGAGAGCACTAGCATTCTACATTGACAGAACTAAAACTATTAGAGCGTGTGACTCTCTGTTTATTTCATACGGCGGTCAAAGGATTAGAGTCAAGATTTCCTCGCAGAGAATCTCCAAGTGGATTATGCTATGCATACAAAAGTGCTATGCTTTAGCGGACAAGGTCCCACCTGCAGGACTGAAAGCACACTCGACTCGAGCTACGGCTGCATCATTGGCGAACTTTTAAGGGATAAATTTATCAGACATCTGTAAAGCTGCCACATGGGCGTCTGTCCATACGTTTATGAAACATTACTCTTTGGATCTTGCAGCCAGAACAGATTCCCAAGTGGGAAGAGCAGTGCTCGACTCATTCTTGAATGGTCATCCTCGACTCCCTCCTCCTTGAGGTAGGTGTTTGAAACTGCTTATCACTCTCCCAAGAGTGAGAATCGCAGAGATCCTCGAAGAAGAAATAGAGTTTACTTACCAGTAACTCTGTTCTTCGAGAGAGCTCCGCGTATTCTCACATCCCGCCCTCTGTCTCGGATGGACATTGTTGGGGTCTTCCGGACCAGGGTTGGAAGGAACTGAGGCGGTGAGGGCTCCTCCCCCTATTTATTCTACCATCCCTCGTGATGCAGGCCTGTGCTTTTCTCGGGATGGGGTGGGGGATGGAGGGGGCGGAGTCCTCACCATGTTCTAGTCTTTTCCAGGCGTAATCTGCCTGGATACTGCTGACAAGAGGTTTTCCGGTGCCTTCAGAGTAGGAAGTGAATCCCCAAGAGTGAGAATACGCGGAGCTCTCTCGAAGAACAGAGTTACTGGTAAGTAACCTCTATTTTCCGAGACAGGAAGTATAAACAACGATACCACCTGAAACACGCATGCATGACTTCGGGATTTTCGGCATTCACTTAAATGTGATCTTTTACTGCCAATACCCCTGCCCTGGCTAATCTGACCCCCTCGCTAGCCATACTTACCTCCCACCCCAGCTAACCTAACCCCTCCCCCCCAACAGCTATACCTACCCCCGAACCCAAGTCATCCTCCCCCATAACATCGCTCTCACGTCTGTATTTATTTTGACTTTGTTTAATTCTTACTTTGCTAATACACTCCTTCACACTGAAGAGATTTATACAATGCTAGGAGAGCTACAATACATATGTGCAACTGAACGATTTCTTGTATTGTCTTCAACGTGTCATTTTTCTGACGAGAACTTTTTATTAAAAGCACCGTTCTCTACACAAAATTATCAGATTCCTTCACCCAGAACTTTAACTGTCTGTAACATTTACTTTTTGTTAAGATCTTGAACTAAAGGATAATGGCCTGTAAAAGATTTACATTGTGTATACAACGCTAGGAGAGGTTTGCCTGCAATGCCCTTTCGTGCACATTGCTGGTTATTAAGCTTGCCCTGTTTCCATTGTCCACCTCCTGTATCCCTAGCAAATGGAAACAAGAATCGATCTGCCCCTTCAGCTACTACCAAAGATGTTTTAACAATGTTAGTAGGTGAAATGCGCATACGCGACTTAAGAATTTCTCCCATTCATTTTAACCTACTCTTTTTTTTCTATCTAACGTTTTATTTACAGCACCATTGCATCCCAAAATTCAGCAGCGAATACCTGAATATACACTTTAAGGTTCTATTCCATTCAGTTTTACTAAAGACCCAAAATAAGTAATAAGTCATCTTCAAGGATTTTCGGTTGCAACCCGGAAGTGCAGTGAATCAGTCCTGCACTTTTCCCCACCTGGGACCAGCCAGCCTCCTCAATTTCACAGGACGTTGGGGAGATTGCTTTGCAGAGTGTGGACAGGTCTGTCTCTCTCTGCTCTGAGAAATCCACACGGGGAATCGGCTCAATTGAAAATACATCTCGGTTGCCCCTCGTAGGGCTACAATAACAGTAATTGCCTCTACCCTTGCAACCTGCCCATGCCACCGGGTAGTGGGGCTTCTCCCCAAAACAGAGAGTATATCAACATAAAGCGATTCCCTTCCAGGTAAAAGCCTCTACTTCCTAGCAGTCGTGCAATAAACATACAAGTTTCTTAGCCAGGCCCAGGGCTCTGGGTAGTTCCCGGCTTAACAGTTAAACAGTCTTCGGCTCTAGGTCTAAGAGCCTTTAATCTGCAAGAGGCTGCCTGCAGCTCCCACATGTAGCACATGCTCTCTGTGTACGTAGCACACGGATCATCCATTTCTGGTTGTCCACGGAGGTGGAGACTTGTTCCCTCCAACGTTTCCCTCAGTCACAATGCTCTGGCTTAGCAGGCTGGCATACCATGGCTTTCGGGCTTTTCCTCTTGCCCGGGGGTGGGGGGGGAGAATTGTTCCCTCCAAGCCTTTTATCAGAAGACTTTTGCCTCGAATGGCTTAGCAGCCAAACCAGCAACCTTCCTTCTCCAGCTCTCCCAGTCTAACTGACCAGGCTGCCCTTTTATAGCTCATCCCTTCTCGGGGGGGTTGTCTGGAGTGGGTTGGTCTGTCTTATTGAACCCTGGCACCGCTGTGCGGCTGTCTGAGCTGGCTGCTTCATAATTAGCCAGCTCCGCATACTTAGCTTGTAGCTTGGCTAGCTGTCTGGCCTCTTGGCTGACTCTGGTTACAGACCCCTGTGTCTTGTCCCTGCTAACTTTGAAAGACCAGAGATTTATCCATTTCGCGTTTTGCTGCTATTTTGGCGAGACGTCCGATGGTAGAAAGTAAGCTCACTTTTCCACATCTGCTTCCTAGGACTTTTTTCAAAGGAGCTGATACTAACTTTCCAGGTGTTATTAGATTCCCAAGACCTAAGAAGGAAGCTAGTATTTTATTTATATATGGCTCAAAAGTTTAGATTGCGGGGATGTTCTTTTTATAGAATTTCAGGACAAAAATAAGGGGAAACCAGTGTTTTCTCCAAAGATTTTGAGATGGCAGTGGCCTGCGGAGCACTCCACGTTCTCCCCACAGAGACTGAGGAGGGCGCGCTCCACGAGGGCTGTGTCAACCACTGGAGCGTACGATCAGAGTGCGGGAGATTTCCACAGGAGCATCAGCACCCACGGTTGTGAAGCTTTATGCTTTGGATTTGGCAGTTTGGCAACTTGCTTCTGAATTCCCCAGTAAATGGAATCTCCACCTTGTCCTAGGGGGAGTAGAGCTACTTCCTAATCTCCCAGGAGTGGAGCTACACAGGGGCTGCTTGAGAGGAGAGGAAAGGTAACTGTCATTCTCCCTCTGTCTCCGGGCGAATCCTCCGCACGGGGAGCTCGGCGGGTGGCCGCCGGGAGACAGAAGAAGAAATGAAGCTAATTGCGCATGCGTGCAGAGCTATCCCGCTTGGATCCTCAGCCCGTCTTCTGCCTTTGGGCCGTCGGGTGCTTCATTCCCTCTCCGGGACCTGAGAGAAAGAAAGGACAAATTTAAAAACAAATCAAATAGGAGAAATAAAAGTCTAAGGAGAACAGTTCTGCAGCTCGCAGCCCAGTAAACAGAAGGGGTGTTTTTAAGCGGGCGGGCGGGGCACAAAGGGCGGCATTCTCTCTCCGTCTGGGGAAAACGCGGGAGGCCCAGCCGGTTCCCCCACAAATCGCCAGGAAACAGAGGAGCAGAACACCGGGGATCCGAGAATCAACGGAAGCCTCCCCCCGCCTCGGAAAGGCACCACAAGGCGGGAGCCATTCCAGTCACGGTGCTTCCCCCCTCCCCCCCCAGTAGCGCAAACGGGCGGATTGGGAAATCAAAGTGGCTCGGGAAAATATAGTCTTAGTGGCCCTGTGCCAGCGGCAAAGCCGCCGGGGCGCCGGAAACGGACCTGGGGGGCGTGGCTTGGGGTGGGCAGAGTGCACCAGATTTGGGGCCTAGCAGAGCTGAGTCCCCAGACTCAGATCCTCAGCAGCCTGGCAGGGGTGAGTGGAGGTT
>QEPC01014173.1:86283-100612 GCA_003113815.1 Sphenodon punctatus | reverse complement strand
ACAAACATTTATATAGCGCCAGCAGTGTACCTGGCACTTTACAAAGTAATAAAATAGACACGGTCCCTGCCCCTAGGGCTTACAATCTGAGAGACAGGAGCTGGGGGAGAGACATAGGAAGGGGAACAGAGGGAGAGACGGGTCTAACATTCATGAAGATGCGAGGTCTCAAGTGCACGTACTTGGCTTGGCTTGGTATCTTCCCACAAGCATGTGAGGCAGTTTCTAAGGGCGGCCAGGACAATTTCCCCACCTGTAGTCCACAGGTGTCCCTCATGGAGTCTCTCTCTAGTCTTGGACACCTTAACTAGACCTCCGTTTGAACCACTAAAGCATGCATCACTGAAGGTGGTCTTCCTGGTCACTGTCACATCAGCTAGGAGGGTCTCAGAGTTAGGGGTGCTCTCTATGGAAGAGAATTTTTGTATCTTCCAGGAACAATCAGTGACAGTCAGAGTAGATCAGGCATTCCTTCCTAAGGTTAACTCCCTTTTTCATAGGTCACAGGAAATATTTTTACCCTCCTTTTGCCCTAAACCTTCTCACCCTAAGGAGAGAGCCTGGCACACCTTAGATGTCAGAAGAAAGTTAAAAATATATCTAACCAGAACACAGGGAATCAGAGCCTCCACAGCTCTGTTTATTAGTATCAGGCCTGGTCAAGCGGGGTCTAAAGCTTCCAAAACGCTAATTTCCAAGTGGATGAAACAGTGCATCATAGAAGCCTATAAGGCAAAGCACAGAGCTCCGCCCCTCCAGATTTAGGCACACTCCGTTAGGAGGGCAGCTGTTTCTTATGCATTTAAACAGAGAGCTTCTTACGAAGAGATTTGCAGAGCGGCCACTTGGTCCTCTCTGCACACCTTCGTTAAACATTACAAGCTGCATGTATTTAAGTCTGCGGACGCGGCATTTGGCAGAAAGGTGTTGCAGGTGGCGCTGGAAACTCCAAGCGCTGCTGGCTCCCACCCTGAAGGAATCTTCGAGCTCAGGTATTTCCCGTGCGGAGGATTAGCCCGGAGACAGAGGGAGAAAGGAGAATTGGTCACCTACCTCGGTGAATTCCTTTCTCCTCTGTCTCCAGATAATCCTCCGACCCACCCTGCCAAAAGAGCAGCGTCTAGTAGCTAATTATTTAAGTAGGGATCTGTATACACACCTAGGTGGGAACAGGTGAAAAATCAACCACTGGAGGTTTCATTTTTGTATCTCGGACAACTGAATAATGTTTTTACAAATTCTAAGTTGTGTTATTGACAAGTTGCAAGTTTATTTAGTGACGCTGACCTCGGCTATGATATGGACTGAGGATCCAAGTGGGATAGCTCTGCACGCATGCGCAATGAGCTTCATTTCTTCTTCTGCCTCCCGGCGGCCATCCGCAGAGCTACCCGTGCGGAGGATTATCCGGAGACAGAGGAGAAAGGAATTCACCGAGGGATGTAGATGAATAAAATAATTCTGAGAGCAGTTGGCAGAAACTAAGGGAATGGAACGAGCCTTTTATTACCTCTGTGAGGTGCATTGCTCTGTTAATGGTGGACTGCTTGGAAAGGCTCGCTTCAGTCGCAATATCCCAGGAGGAGTGGTGAAATGAATAAATGAGGTGGCGTGCCTCAATTTACCCAAACGGGATCGAAGGTTGCCAATGAACAAGCCAAAGTATATAGGTACAACTCAGTTTGATTGGATAGACACTGAACATCTGGACATGGCAGTGTTCTCAGTTACAAACCCCAGTAACCCAGGATATCGTACGTGTCAGAGGCCCAGTCCGAGACGCAGGCTGGTTCAGAGGAGAAGGGGAGAGGGCCCAGCAGTTTGCTGGCCCGGGGGTCTCTGGATCTTTTGAGAGCGTCGGTAAGGATCAAAGACCCACGCGGCTCACTGCAAATGCTAGTGGCCGTTAGCATCAATGACAAGGGGTAAGGGGCTGGGCTTTCCCTTTTATAGCTTCATTTATTGGGGATACATGTTGCAGGGTCCCCTTTGCCAGGTGCAGAGAATAAGCTGTCTATTCATTATGCTGTCACTTGGAGCACGGCCACCAAGCTAGTTTGGAGTTTTCAGGGAGTTTTAGGGAGTTACTGTTTATTTGTAGGGGAGGGCACCTCCCTTTCTTACAAACTCCCTTTGTTTCTCTTAGGCCTCTTTCTGTGTTCTTAGAGATAGTGGCTGTCTAGGGTTTGTTATTGTGGCCTTGGAAATACATTTTCTGCTTAGAAAGTGATTTTGAGAATTTTATTCTCATGGGCCTAGTTGGATAGTGTCAGCCTGAGGCCTGTGGCTGAAGAAACTGAACTGAGTTTGTCCAAACCTGATCCTGCTTGTGTCTCTGATCCTGGCCAATACTGCCTAATTGATACAGAACAGTGGGAATACGTGGATCCATCTTGAGGAACGATAATTACTGGTAAGTAACCTGTCTTTCCATCAGATCGCTTGGGTGAATACCATCTGGTTCTGGTTTCATTTTATCAATGGGCTCTTAAACCTCTAGGGCACTCCTTCACCTGAAAGCAGTAAAAAAACTAGTTCCAGTGTAAGTCTCTCCCCAGAATCCTTTGCAACCAAGACTGAAGTGAAGAATTCATTTAGCTTCTCTACAATCACATTATTTATTTATTTATTTATTTATATAGTGCCAGTGGAGTACCTGGTGCTGTACAATCAATCGTTACAGACAGGTCCCTCTCCCCAAGGGGCTTATAATCTAAGAGACAAGGGATGAGGAGACAAGGGGCCCCAAGGTGAGCATGGGGAGAGACAAGGAGACATCCATGAGGCTGAGAAGATGCAGGGGCACAACGTGCTTCACTTAGTGACAGGGAAGAGAGTCTGAGTGAGGGGGAAGAGGACGCAGTTTCACTCATGATGTGCCAGGGAAGGCCGGCCGGAAGAGGTGGATTTTTCAGGAGGGATTTGAAAGCTGGGAGGGAGCAGAGCGAATGTCTCCAGGGAGGGAGTTCCAGGCCCGGGGGGCAGCAAGAGAGACGGGGCAAAGACGTTTAGAGGGGCAGGGGGGTCGCGAGGAGGTGAGGGTGGGGGCAGAGGAGGAGCGAAGCTCCAGGCAGGAGCACGGTGGGATACAAGAGCAGAGAGATACGGGGGAGCAAGGCCATGAAGAGCCTTGAAGGTGAAGCCCAGGAGCTTGTGCTGAACGCGTTCCCATAGAGGGAGCCAGTGCAGGATGGAGAGGAGGGGCTGGCAGGGCCGGTCCCAGGGTTTGTGAGATCATGTGCGAAATCTTGGTGTGGGGCCTAATTTGCATAATTAGGCCCCACCTAATTTATGCAAATGTGTAAATTTACATAAAATGTACTAGATTCCCATTCTTCACCCCTCTGAGTGGCTATAGACAAGCATGACCTCCCAATGCTTCCTTGGGGGGGGCCCACCTCCCCATCCGAGTGTCTACCACCACTCCCCAGGAGTGGTTCCACTACAGGGGCTGCCGGGCAGGCAGTGAGGCAGGCACAGAGAGACTGACGGCGTCTGCTGCCTTACTGGAGGTGTGTGGGGAGCTTAGCCAGCCTGGCCTCCAGGGCCTGTTGCTTCTTGCTGCCGGTGCCGCCAGTGCCTTGTGCACGCACGCAGTGTGACCGGTCCAGAGGTGCTGCTAGCAAACACGCAAGACACCCAAAATGCAGCTAGCCTATTAAGCGCATATAGCCAGTTCAGTTGTGCCCCCATAATCAGTGCATGCTGCCCCCCCATAGCCATTTAATTTGTGCCCCCAGGGCAGCGTGAATTGATTATATGGGGGGTGCAAATGAACTGGTGATGGGGTGCGGCTTTAAAGACAGTATTCCTGTTAGCAATAACTTAATTAAGAAAACTTAGTGAAATAGCAGCCATAATAATCGCAGAACCATATTTGCAGATTTCTTATTGTTCTGTAAAGTGCCAGGTACATAGCTGGCGCTATACAAATGCTTATCATCATAATAATAGAATAGATATTGCTTTACATCCTAAATTCCTACCTAAGGTAACATCAGTAAGACAGTTGTGAGAATGTGGCCCTTTTTACATGGGCCTCTCCCACCCATGAACATGCAGATTTCTGTGTGTTCATGGGTGGGGGAGCCCTGTGTGAACAACGTGGTGCACACACCCGCAGTGAGTGGGGGTGCGTTTGCGCCCGCCTAACACACATCCCCACTCACCCCCTACTCGTCCACATGCACGGAGCAACCGGGAGAAATGGTGGTTACTCCGTCGATGTGGATAAGTGGGGGGTGCATGTGTGGCCGTGTGCATGTGCCGCCCACGGACCAGCGTGCCCATGGACCCCCCCCACCCGGCAGAGCCATGTAAAAATGGCTTGTGAGGAACCACTCGAAGAAGAACAGAAGGTTGCTACCTTGTAAACAAGGTTCTTTGAGATAGCTCCAAACATTCTCACAGCACCCACCTTTTCTTATATTCCTAGAAAGGGTTGGAAGGAACTGCAATTCTGAGGGGGAGAGTCAGCGCTTTTTATACTAGAGGAGCTCGAGACCATACGTGGTCTGTTATTTGAACAGGGTGAGCATGCACAACCCAGTTGTGAGAATGTTGGAAGCCATCTCGAAGAACCTTCTTTACAAGGTAATAACCTTCTGATCACTCATGGGGGGAGGATTTGTTTGTAAACAAACAGCTTTATGATCGTGTCCCTGGTCTTGCTGCTGCTGCTGGAGCACTACTAGGAGTCAGAGGCAGGTGAGGGATGGGGACCAGAGCCAGGGAGGGGGAGGCAGAAGAACTTATTGGGGGAGAAGCTGACTGCAGCCTGCTGACCAGCCAGGCAAGCACAGGGCCCCTGCTGGCCACGGGGCCATGTCCAGTCGCACATGTGGCCTATGCCTGGGGCCAGCCCTGTGGGCTGAACATGGTCAAAGCGACGGGCAAGGTGGATGAATTTGGCAGCAGAGCGTTGATGAGAGCCGGGAAGACCAGTAAGGAGGAAAGTACAGCAGTCAAGGCGAGAGATGACTAGAGCTTGGACCAGGGTTTTTGAGGAGGCAACAGTAAGGCAGAGCCGGATTTTAACACTATTATACGGAGCAAAGTGAAAGGATTTAGCAACAGCCTGGATCTGAGCCATAAAGGAGAGGGGGGAGTCCAAGATGAATTCCAAGCTACATGCCCGAGGGACCGGCTGGATGGTGACACCCTCAATAGACATTGAGAAGGAAATAGGAGGGGAATGTTTTGTGGAGGAAGATGAGGAATTCGGTCTTGGCCATATTAAGCTTGAGTTGGCAGCAAAACAGTCGTCAACTTCTTTTACACCTTGATGAGCTAATGGCCCACCCGACTTCCTAGCAGGCTTTCTGCTTCGGATGGACTTAAGTATTTATAAGACTTTGCATGTTTAAGTAAGTTGCTCTTGAAATATCTTCTTGGCCAGCCTTATAGATTCACAGGGTTTTTTTCTTGTTGGTTTATACTAATTTTTCCCCCTCATTTGGACTTGTTTTCCATTTTTTTAAAATGATATCTTTGTGGTTTGAATATCCTCCTTTACTTTGTTGTTTAGCCATGCTGGCATTCCTGTGGTCCTCTTTCTGTCTGTTTTGATCAGGGCATCTGTTAGCATCGTAGAGTTGTCAAGGGCAATCTAGTCCAGCTCCCTGCTCCAAGACGGAGCATCCTAACCCTAAGGCATCACAGACAGACACTTGTCCAGTTTCTAAAAGCATCCCAGGAAGGTGATTCCGCAGCCTTTTCTGTTCCTCACGGATTCTTACCGTTACAAGGGTTTTCCTAATATTTAA
Source organism: Sphenodon punctatus (assembly GCA_003113815.1). Taxonomy (NCBI): domain Eukaryota; kingdom Metazoa; phylum Chordata; class Lepidosauria; order Sphenodontia; family Sphenodontidae; genus Sphenodon; species Sphenodon punctatus. The sequence goes on along the minus strand of QEPC01014173.1, from coordinate 94,847 downwards.
CTGAACTCTACCTTGTTGGAATGTTATGTCCGTTCTCTCTCATCCTCTCTTCTTGGACGGGGGAACAAATCTTCACCATCGTTTTTGTGGCATACGTTTAGATATTTGTAAACTGCTTAGTTGTCATTTCTCTAGGCTTAAACATACTCCCTTTCAGCCGTTCCTCATCTGGCTTTTACATTGAGTCCCCTTCGCTGCTCTCCTCTCAGATGCTCCTCCTGGAAGGGAACACAATATTCAAGGGGCTGTTACCCTCCTGTATCCTGGACACAGCAAATCTTGTTCACGCAGCAGCATCACATTATTGATTTGTGCTCAGTTTAGGTCCAGCATAACTCCCTCAACAGTGCTCTTTTCAGGCCATTTGTCCTCCATTGATATTTGTGTCTCTGGGTTTTCCTCCCTACATGTTGCTATACGATAGAACTGCAGAGGTTCAATACTTTGCATTGGTCTTTATTAAATCTCATGTTGTTTCTTCCAGCCCCAGTTTCTAGTTTATCTAGATCATTTTGCATTCTAATCCTGTCCTCTAAAGTGTTTGCAACCCCTCACAGTTTTGTGGTGTTTGTAAATTTGATGAGTGTACATACCACTCTCTCCACCCAAACCATTAATGAAAATGTTGAAGAGGATTGGATCCAGAGCAGACCTCTGTGGGACCCCACTTGATACCTCTTCACAGTTCCATACCCCTGATCCATTCATTGTTACTCTTCAAGTATGGCTAAAGTCAGGCTGACCGGTCTAAACTTTCCTGGGTCAATGTTTGCTCTTTTCCAGTCGTCTGGGACCATGGCTATTCTCCAAGAGCTTGCAAGGATGATTGCTACTGGTTCTGAGATTTCATCAGCTGTTAGGGGGTGCTTCTAAATAGTCTCCATTTCTCCTGCAGGGATCTGACCCTTACAGCTCTTTCCTCTCTTTGCCAGGTGTGGGACAAACGTGTGGCCAAGGAGGCCCGGAGAGTGATCAGTGGGCCCCACGTCTGCGGTCCCGGCATTGATGTCAAGGTGAGCCCGCACGGGAGGACTGGGAAGAGGTGGCACAGGAAGGGTGTGTGTGAGAAGAACAGGCCCCCTGCTCTGCTTGCTAGCCTGGGTGCAACCGAGAGCAGTGCAGGGCTCATCCGTCCTTGTCGCTACGGACGGTAGCTCCTGTAGTTCCCTTGCTGCCTACTGCTTCTCATTGAAGAGTTGGAGGGAACCGTCCAGTGTGTCTCAGAGGACAAATGGCCAAGGGGAATGTATCACAGCACAGGCTGGTTCCGTATGCTGGATGCGTGTGGAGCCCGGGGAATGTCTGCATTAACCCGTGGTGAACAAGGCCCCAATTATCCGGATTTAATCTTGAATGGGGCCGTGGACCTCGCATGTATCACGGAGACCTGGCTGGACGATCTGGCCGGTCCAACTTTGGCGGATCTTGTTCCGGCTGGGTATGCTGTGCAGCATCAGCCCCGCACGGGCGGCCGGGGAGGTGGTGTAGCTATTGTTTTTAGAGAGGAGTGGCCTGTTAGGAGGTATCCAGTTCAGGAGATTATGGGTATCGAGGTCCTTCACGTGGTGTTTGATTTGGCTGGGGGTGCTTCTGGTGTACCGGGCCCCTTCTTGCCCGGTGGCATCCCTTATCGCTCTAGCGGAGCTGGCCTTGGAGGTGGTGTTGGGCTCCTCCAGGACTTTGGTTCTGGGGGACTTCAATATTTACGCCGATGCCGGCCTTGTTGGGGCGGAGCGAGAATTCATGGCCGCCATGGCAACCATGGACTTGCCCCAGGAGGTGATCTGCCCGACCCACGTGGGGGGACGTATCCTCGACTTGATCTTTGGTTCTGGCCTTGAGGCGGGGGGTCCGGTTGTGGGGGAGGTTACAGCGGTGCCCTTGTCATGGACAGATCATTATCTCCTTCAGGCCAGTCTTCTAGCGCACCCCCTCCAGAAGGGAAAGGGACCAGTTAGGATGGTCCGCCCTCAGAGGCTGATGGAACCCCAGCGGTTCCAAGAGGTCCTGAGGGAGTTAACCTTGGACTGGGACGTCCACTCTGTGGATGAGCTAGTCCAGCATTGGAACAGCTTGCTGGAGGAAGCCATTGACAGGGTGGCTCCGAGACGCCCTCTGCCTCGGTCTCGTCACCGCAGGACCCCTTGGTATACTGAGGGGCTGCGGTGTATGAAGCGTGTAGGCAGGAGGCTAGAGCGACGCTGGCGTCGGACTCGATCTGACTCCGACCGTCTTCTCCATAGGGCCCATTTGCGGTCCTATGTTGAGGCTGTGAGGACGGCGAGGAAGGAGTTCCTTGCTGTCCTCATAGCGTCTGCGAAGTCACGCCCGGCGGAGCTGTTTCGGGTGGTGCGGGGGCTGGTTAGTCCGGCCTCCCTCCGCCTGGATGGGGACTTGTCCCAGGCCCGCTGTGAGGAGTTTGTCACCTACTTCGCAGACAAGATTGCTCGGATTCAGACCGACTTTGACGCTGGGTTGATGGCAGTAGGGGAAGAGCGCGGGGGGGCGGAGGGCCCGTCTGGTCCATCTTTGTGGGGAGAGTTTCGGGAAGTGACGCCGGCCGATGTGGTGGATGTCCTGGGGTCTGTGAGGGCCACGTGTTGTCAACTGGATCCGTGCCCGTCCTGGTTAATAAAAGCTTCCGGGGAGACGTTGGGGACGGTGCTGGCGAGGGTAGTGAATGCGTCCCTTCGGCAGGGGAGGTTGTCGCCTTGCCTTAAAGAGGCTGTGGTGCGCCCCCTGCTGAAAAAACCATCGTTGGACGTAGACGCGCTCGCCAGCTACCGACCTGTCTCTAACCTTCCCTTTTTAGGGAAGGTTATTGAGCGGGCAGTGGCGCTCCAGCTCCAGGGTCATCTAGATAACATCGGGCTCCTTGACCCTTTTCAATCTGGGTTCCGCCCCGGCTATGGCACCGAGACGGCGTTGGTGGCCTTGGTGGACGACCTCCGCCGGGAGATGGATGCAGGATGTTCGACATTTCTCATCCTGCTAGATCTCTCGGCCGCTTTTGACACCGTGGACCATGGGCTGCTGTTGAGACGGCTGCGTGACCTGGGGGGTCTGGGCGGGACTGTTCTTGAATGGTTCCGCTCATTCCTCTCGGGGAGGAGCCAGCGGGTGGTGTTGGGGGAGGAAACATCGAGCCCCCGCGCCTTACCGTGTGGCGTTCCGCAGGGATCGATCTTGTCTCCATTATTATTTAACATCTATATGCAGCCCTTGGGGGAGGTCGTGAGAGGGTTCGGGGTGCGATGTCACCAGTATGCTGATGATACTCAGCTGTACCTCTCGTTTTCTACTGACCCAGACCCTGCTGTCTCGGTGCTATCCCAATGTTTGGAGGCCGTGGCGGATTGGATGCGGCGGAGCAGACTGAAGCTCAACCCAGATAAGACGGAGGTGATGGTGGTGGGGAGGGCGAAGGGGGTGGTGGCCCCCCTGGTTGGGGGGGTTTGCCCCCCTGTAGCTCAGCAGGTCCGGAGTCTGGGGGTCATATTGGACGCAGACCTGCGGCTGGAGCGGCAGGTGGAGGCAGTCGCTAAGGCTGCCTTCCGCCAGCTTTATCTGGTACGTAGGCTGCGTCCGTATGTCTCTGGCCCGGACCTGGCCTCCCTCATCCATGCCTTCGTCACCTCGCGGCTCGACTACTGTAACGCGCTCTACGTGGGGCTTCCCTTGTTCTTGGCCCGGAGGCTGCAGCTGGTGCAGAATGCGGCGGCCCGTCTTCTTACGGGGACGGGTCGCCGGGAGCACATTACACCGGTGCTCCGAGCGCTGCACTGGCTGCCGATAGTGTGCCGGGCCAAGTTCAAGGTCCTAGTAATGATCTATAAAGCCCTATACGGCCTTGGCCCCTCTTACCTTAGGGACCGCCTCGCCCTTCGCGCCCCGGAACGACTCCTGCGGTCTGCCGGGGGTGCCCTCCTGGAGGTCCCCCGTGTTAAGCGGGGGGCCACAATGGAGAGGGCATTCTCGGTGGCCGCGCCGCGCCTTTGGAACTCCCTTCCGGAGGAAGATCGCCTGGCCCCCAGCTTGTTGACATTCCGGCGATGTTGTAAAACCTGGCTGTTTGCCCAGGCCTTTGGGGAGGGTGGGAGGGTGGTGGGAGGGGTTTTATCTCCCCCACCTAACATAACTTTTATTTATATATTGCTAGCCCTGTTTTAAATATTTAAAATATTTTTTTTGTACTGAGTGTTTTAAATTGTTTTATTGTATTTTATTGTTGTAAGTCACCCCGGGCTGCATGGCAGGAGGGGTGGGATATAAATCTATTAAATAAATAAATAAATGAACCCTTTGTGGGTGGGGGAGCAGCCCTATCTCAGACTGTGTTCCCCCCTGCAGCAGTGGTGGCGGCAGCGGGAGGGGCGAGGGAAGACACGGCAGCACCGAGGAGCCGGCCGACGGGAAAAGAGCTGGTGTGAACGGGGATCTGCCGTGGCTTCTCTCGCGCATGTCAGGGCAGGATTTTGCACCCTGACATGCGCGAAAGAAACCACGGCAGATCCTCGTTCGCACCAGCGCTCTTTCCGTCGGTCAGCTCCTCGGTGCTGCCGTGTCTTCCCTCGCCCCTCCCTCTGCCGCCACTGCCGCTGCAGGGGGGAACGCAGCCTCTGCCCGAGGTGTGAAGGGGAGTCATGTTCTCACTGCCCTGTGTCCTCCCTTCTCCATGCTATCAGGGGAATCAGGTTCTCACTGGCTCATGGGTGCCACGTGATGCCCTCCAGCTCTGGGATCTCCGCACGTCACGGCTACAGCAGACCCTGCCGTTCCCTGGGAGCCCCACTCAAGGCGAATTCCTCTATGCAGCCCAGTTCTGTGCTGGAGATGTCGTGCTTGCTGGGGGCAGTGGCACCAGCAGTGCCTGTGCCATCTCTGCTGGAACCAGCCAGGTGAGGGGGTGAGGTGGGCCTGGGTATCCTGTATCCAGGAGGGGGCAGTTGGCGCTCTGTGTGTGTGTGTGTGTGTGTGTGTGTGTGTGTGTGTGTGTGTGTGTGTGTGTGTGTGTGTGAAGCATCACCATCGACACTGGCACAGTGTAAAAGCACCAGGCCCTTGCCCTCAAACTCCGACCCTATTCTGCTAGTTTAGCGTGTCAGAGTTTGATGGCAAGGCTCCGATGCTTCCTGTAGCAATGTTGGGGCTGAGAACAATATACTATCAAGTGGTGGGAATGAGAGAGGTGTCTGTGTAATCAGGGAGGGAGAGGAGAGGGGCCTGGCCACTTGTCCGAAAGGATCGGAAGCGGATGGGGCTTGGAGTCTGGACACTGCACTGTGGGGGGGAGATGGGGTGATGTGTACTAGTGCTGCAACTCGGTGCTCAGACTACTTGGGTTTTCCCAGCGTATCCCCATACTTGGTTTGGATTTGCCAACCTTCGAGTAACCGAGGAATTACCCCAGTACTCGAAAAACTTGGCAAACTCCTCAGTACTTGCAAGTGGAGGCAGAGGGAAACCATGGCCAGGGACGATGGCAGAGGTCCAGGAAGGGGGGCCCAGCAAACTCACCGAGAAGCAGCATCAGCGTACTTATGCTGTGGGGGACTGCGCTGCCTGAGAAGTGGCTCTACCGTGCTTCTGTGCATGCTGTCAGGCGGGAGTATGCTGTCTGGAGGACTGCACTACCTGGGAAGTGGCTCCAACGTGCTTCTGTGCATGCTGTCAGGTGGGAGCATGCTGCTTGGGGGACTGCGCTGCCCAGGAAGTGGCTCCGACGTGCTTCTGTGCATGCTGTCAGGCGGGAGCATGCTGCTTGGGGGAACTGCGCTACCTGGGAAGTGGCTCCGACGTGCTTCTGTGCATGCTGTCAGGCTGGAGCATGCTGCTTGGGGCACTGCCCTGCACAGGAAGTGGCTCCGACGTGCTTCTGTGCATGCTGTCAGGGGGGAGCATGCTGTCTGGGGGACTGCGCTACCTGGGAAGTGGCTCCAATGTGCTTCTGTGCATGCTGTCAGTCGGGAGCATGCTGCTTGGGGGACTGTGCTACCTGGGAAGTGGCTCTGGTGTGCTTCTGTGCATGCTGTCAGTTGGGAGCATGCTGCTTGGGGGACTGCACTACCTGGAAAGCAGGTATCCAGGAAGCAGCTGCAGCGAACCTCTGCGCATGCTGTCTGGGACAGTACTGAGAGATGTAGTCCGAAGTCTCGGGCCTGGTACTTGGAGAATTGGGAATACTCACGAGTATTTTTTTTTTGCTTGGTTCTGCCCTAATGGGTACACTGCACTATAGGGGGGAGTGAGGAATGTGCGCGCTCCACTTGAGGAGGGGCGTGGGGGATGTGTACGCTGCACTGGTGGGCAGTGTGGTGTGTACGGTGCACTCAAGGAGTGTAGAGGAATGTGTATGCTCCACTTGGGAATGGGGGGATGTGTATGCTCAACTGGGTGTGTGTGTATTGGGATGTATGTGCACACTCCCCGTAAGGAGACGGGCTGCCACATTCTACACCAGCTGCAGCTTCCGAACCATCATCTTGGGCAGACCCATGTAGAGCGTGTTGCAATAGTCTAACCTTGAGGTGACGAACACATGGATGATAGTGGCGAGATTGGAGTCTGAGACACATGGGCAGAGCCTTTTCACCAGATGTAATTGGTGAAAGGCGCCCCTGGCCACAGCCAACACCGGAGAAGTCCAGGAGCAGCCCTAGACTCCGCACAGATGGAACCAAAGGAGGACTGACATCCCCAATAATTGGGGAGAAATCATCACCCAGATCACCAGTCCCACCAACTAGCATCACCTTTGTCTTATCGGGATTGCGTGTCAATCGGCTCAACCTCATCCAATACTCCCCAGTGGCCAGGCACCGAGACAGCAGGGCCCGAGTCAGATCAAAATGACAGAGACAGCTGGGTGTCATCTGTATATTGATGACAGCGGCCCCCCAGCTGCGCACGGCCTCCCCAAGCAGCTTCATATACACGTTAAACGAGAGGGGACAGACTGGAACCCTGCCGGGACTCCACATGGGCGGTCACCAGGGGACGAAGTACAGTCTCCTAGCACCACCCGCTGGGATCTCTCTGAAGACTGTTCCATCCACCCTGCCAGGTCCTGCAGACAAGTCACCAACAACTCATGGTTAACGGTATCAAAGGCCGCCGATAGATCAAATAGCACTAACAGTCATACAAGCCTTGTCTAATTTCACAAGGAGTTCATCAGTCAAGGCCACAAGCACTGTCTCCGTGCTGTAACCTGGGCAAAAGCCAGACTGTGGGAGCAAGAAAATCGATGCCGTCCAAACGCGCCTGGAGCTGACACGTCACCCCCATTCAATAACCTTCCCTAAAAAGGGAAGGTTAGAAACCGATCGGTAGCTGGTCAGGGCATCAACGTCCAGTGATGGCTTTTTGAGAAGGGGCCGAACCAGAGCCTCCGTTAGGCAACCTGGCACCCTCCCCTCCTGAAGGGAGGCATTGATAAACCCCGCCAGCATCAGCCCCACTCTCTTCCTGGGAGCTCTTTCTAACCAGAATGGGCATGGATCTAGCTCACAAGTTATGGTTTGAACAGATCCCAGCCCATCGGCCGCATCAGCAGGTGTCACCAATTGAAAATCATCCCATAAAATATGACCAGACAGTGCATTCCTAACCTCTGGCTCGGTCACTGCCTCTAAAGTGGCAGAGTCAAAGCCGTGCTCAATGCCAGCGATTTTGTCAGCAAAGTACTTCAAAACCATGTCACAACGGGCCGTGAACGAATCCAGTTCCAGGCGGAGGCAGGCTGGATCGACCAGACCCCTTACCACCCAAAACAGCTCCACTGGACGTGACTGAGCAGACGCAATGAGTGGAACAAAGAACCACTTCTTTGCTGCCCTCACCACCACAGCATAGGACTTCAAAAATGCTCTGTGCCACAACCGATAGCCTTGGGCTCAAGTACAGCGCCACCGGTGCTCTAGCCACCTTCCCTCCTGCGTCAGACATCCCAGGTCCTCCATAAACCATGGGGACCTGCAGAGCGACGCGCTGGGAGTTGGATGCCTAGGAGCCACCCAATCGATGGCCTCAGCCAGCCAGGCGTTCCACAAGGCCGTGAGGTCATCGATGGAGTGGCCATCAAGGTCAACAGGTATATATTCCCAAGAACATTCTGGAATCCCTCGGGTTCCATAAGTCTCCTGGAGCGGACTATCCAAACTGGTCTTGCACCCCTATGGGGTGCGGGGGAGGATGTATACACTTCATTGGATGGGAGTGAGGAGAATGTGTATACTCCACTGGGGGGGGAGGGGAACGAGGGATGTGTATGCTCCACTCGAGGAGTGGGGGACGTGTATGCACCAGCGCCACTGGGCGGGAGGTTTTGTGTGTGTGTGTGTGTGTATGCTCCACTCGAGGGATGTGGGGGGATGTGTATGCTCCACTCGAGGGATGTGGGGGGATGTGTACGCTCCACTCGAGGATGAAGTGGGGGGATGTGTATGCTTCACTCAAGAGGGGAGTGGGGGATGTGTATGCTCCACTGCGGGGGGAGGGGAACGGGGCATGTGTATGCTCTGCTCAAGAGGAGGGACGTGTATGCGCCACTGGGAGGGGATGGG
>QEPC01014173.1:35834-49433 GCA_003113815.1 Sphenodon punctatus | reverse complement strand
GTTGGGGGAGCAGGGGAGGCGTGGGAGGGTGAGGGAGGGGATGGGAGAGGAGCGGAGTGCTCGAGCAGGGGTTTGGAGGGAGATCAGGGCAGAGAGGTAGGGGGAGTGAGGTTGTGAAGGGCTTTGTAGGTGAAGATGAGAAGCTTGTGCAGAATACGCTGAGGAAGAGGGATCCAGTGAAGAGAGGAGAGGAGAGGCTGCACATGGTCAAAGTGAGGGGCTAGGTGGATGATCCTGGCAGCAGAGTTTTGAACAGAGATGAGGGAAGAAAGGTGAGAACGGGGAAGGCCAGCGAGGAGGAGGTTACAATAGTCGAGGCGTGAGATGACTAAGGTGTTGATGAGAGTTTTGGCAGAGGAAGCAGACAGAAAAGGGCGGATCTTGGCAATGTTGTAGAGGGCGAAGCGGCAGGATTTGGCAACGGAGTCAATGTAGGGTTTGAAGGTAAGGTGCAAGTCGAAGATGAAGCCCAAACTGTGAGCTTGGGGGACAGGGAGGATGGAGACCCCGTCAATGGCAATTGACAGGGAAGCGGGAGAGGAAGGACTGGGAGGGAAGATCAGGAGTTCAGTTTTCACCGTGTTCTGTTTGAGTTGGCGTTGAGACATCCAGGCGGAGATATCAGAGAGACAGTTGGTGAGACGAGCTTGAACAGAGGGGAAGAGGGACGGTGGTATTGGAAGCCGTGGGAAGCAATGAGTTTGCCTAGGGATTGGGTGTAGATCGAGAAGAGGAGAGGGCCAAGGACGGAGCCTTGGGGAACCCTGACCGAGAGGGATAGGGAGGAGGAGAGGGAGGAGTTAAGAGATATATTGAAGGAGCGGTCGGAAAGGTAGGAGGAGAACCAGTCAAGGACAGAGTCCCAGAATCTAAGGGAGTGGAGCTATTCAAGCAGGAGCGAGTGGTCAACAGTGTCGAAAGCAGCAGAGAGATCAAGGAGGACCAGAATAGAGTAAAGGCAGTTGGATTTAGCCACAAGAAGATCGTTGGTGATCTTAGCCAGAGCGGTTTCAGTGGAGTGAAGGGGGCGGAAGCCAGATTGGAGGGGGTCAAGGGAGGAGTTAGCAGAGAGGAAGTTGAAGCAACAGGAGTAGACAACCCCTTCAAGGAGCTTGGAAGCAAAAGGGAGGAGCAAGACAGGATGGTAATTAGAGGGTTCAGAGGGATCCAGAGTGAACTTTTTGAGGATGGGGGAGACAGCGGCGTGTTTAAAGGCAGAGGGGATGGAGCTGGTAGAGAGGGAGAGGTTGATGATATGCAAGGGGGGGGGCGACAGTGGAGGCAATGGAGGTCAAGAGGCGGGAAGGAATGAGGTCCAGGGGGCAAGTGGAGGGGTTGGAGGAGGAGAGCAGGGAGGAGATTTCCTCCAGGGAGGAGGGAGGGGAGGGAGTAACAGGGGGAGAGGATTTGGAAGCAATATCCAGGCGGATCTTGTCTATCTTAGAGGTGAAAAAGAGAGCAAGATCCTGAGTGGAGAGAGAAGAGGGAGGAGGAGGACAGGGGGAGTTAAGAAGGGAGTTAAAGGTGGAAAAGAGGTAGCGAGGGTCCCAGGAGCAGGAGTCAATGCGGGAGGCATAGTACTGCTGTCTAGCGAGGGAGATAGCAGAATTAAGTGATTAGAGGCAGAATTTGAAGTGGAGGAAGTCAGCGTGGTAGTGGGATTTGCACCAGAGGCGTTCTGCAGCCAGGGTGCAGGAGCGGAGATGGCGAATGGTGGGGGCGAACCAAGGGTGAGGGTTACAGGAGCGAGCTGGGCAGGAGGAGAGGGGGGCAAGGGAGTCAAAGGTAGAGCCAAGAGAGGAGTTGAAGGCGGAGATGGCAGAATCAGGGGAGGAGGAGGAGAAGACTGAGGGGAGATGAGGAGAGAGGGAGGAGGCAAAATCCTGGGGCACAATGGCCTGCAGGTCGTGGAAGGGACGGGGAGATGGGGGAGAGAAGGGGGAGCAGTGGGAGAGGTTGAAGGAGGCAAGGAAATGGTCAGAGATGGGAAGGGGTTTGAATGAGAGATCGGAGACAGAACAGTTCCTAGAGAACACGAGATCAAGAGAGTGACCGTCAGTGTGGGTGGGGGAGCTAGTCCAGGGGTGGAGATTAAAGGGGGAGGTTAAGGAGAGGAAGCGAGTGATGTAAGGTTGGGAGGGTGCATCAACATGGATATTGAAGTTGCCGAGGATGGTTGTGGGGATTTCGTCAGCGAGGAATATGGTGAGCCAGATCTCGAACTCAGAGAGAAAGGAGGAAAAACAAAATGTCATTTTCGTTTCTATTTTCGTTATTATTATTTGTTGTTTTCGTTATTGCAATAACGATAATGAAAACGACAATTTTCATTATCGATATTGTAATAACGAAAATGACATGCACACCCCTACCCTTCAGATGCGTAAAGTGTCGGATGTTCTTAAAATTGCAGTGGTGCGGCCCCTGCTTAAGAAGCTGTCTTTGGATGCTGACACCCCGGCCAGCTATCGGCCTGTCTGTAACCTTCCCTTTTCAGGGAAGGTTATTGAATAGTTGGTTGCCCGACAGCTCCAGACACATCTCGACATTGTCAGATTCCTGGACCCGTTTCCGTTGGGCTTCCATCCCGGGTATGGTACGGAGACTGCGCTTGTGACCTGTTCCTGGAGATTGACAAGGGGAATTCTACCCTGTTGATCCTGTTAGATCTTTCAGTGGCCTTTGATACAGTTGACCATGAGGTGGTGTTGAGACGACTGTGGGACCTGAGCAGGGTAAGCAGGACCGCCCTTGTGTGGTTCCGCTCCTTCCTGTCGAGGAAGTCCCAGCGAGTGGTGATAGACGATTGCTTGTTGTCCTCTCCCCTGTGGTGCCCCGCAGGGTTCTGTCCTGTTCAACTTGTACATGAGGCCGGTGGGTGAGATCATTCAGAGGCTTGGGGGTGAAGTGCCATCAATACGCTGATGACACTCAGCCCTGCCTCCCTTTTTCATCCGACCCAGGTCTCCGTGCTGACCCGATGCCTGGCTGCTGTCGGGGACTGGATGAGGAGGAGATCATTGAAGCTGAATCCAGACAAGTCTGAGGTGATGATGGTTGGCTGGCCATGGAATTGGGACTCCTGTCATTGATGGAGTCCAGCCCCTTCTGGTCAGTCAGGTTCGCAGCCTTGGAATCCTTTTGGACCCCTTGTTGCGCCTGGATTGTCAGGTTGTAGTGGTGACCAGGAGCGCTTTCCACCAACTCCATCTGGTGAGGAGGCTGCACCCTTTTCTTTCTGACTAGCATCATCCATGCTTTCATCATCTTGAGGCTAGATTATTGCAAGGCGCTCTACGTGGGGCTGCCCTTGATGACCGTTCGGAAGCTGCAGCTGGGGCAGAACGCGGCGGCCCGGCTCCTTTCAGGGGTGAGGCACTAGGAGCACATTACATCAGGGCTCCAGAGTCTGCACTGGCTGGCTAGAGCTTTCCGGGCACAATTCAAGATGCTGGTTTTGACCTTTTCAAACCCTAAATGGTCTGAGTCCCACCTATTTGAGAGACTGCCTGTCCTTCCATGCGCCACTGTGGCCCCTGCAATCAGCTGGCAGCACTTCCCTGTGGTAACCGTCGGTTAGTCTTGTTCGTACAGTGAAGTCTCACTTGGAGGCATTCTTGACGGCGGCTGCCCTGATCTTATGGTCTGTTTGAGCCCAAACCTTGGTGTCTTCCAGACGTGGTGCACATCCTTTCTATTGATTACGGCATTTTGCGGCAGGGATACAAAATTGGGGGGGTTGGGGGGTGTTTGGGGTAGGAGTGCAATGGTGGGCGGGGGGTGTTAAATGTTGTTTTTTTTGCTTTGTAAGCTGCCTGGACCATTTGGAAAGGGCAGGGTAAACATGGAAAAAATACAATAGAGCAAGAATGGAAGGTAAAGTGGGTGAGAAAATGGACATTGGGAATAGACGAAGGGAGGGGAAGGCGAGAGACGGGAGTGAGTAGAGCTGTTATTTAAGGCATCAGCGACGTGCTCTGGTTGGTCCCAGAGTGTACTTGTAGCTACAGGTGGGATTTCTCTGTCCAGATGATTGGGGTGTGGCAGGTCCTGCAGGGGGCTGGACTAGATGACCCTTGACTCCTTTCCAGCCTAGTGACTCTAGGACTCTGAAGGTAAGCAAAGCAAGGGGTGGGATGTAGTGGACAACAGTAAGGAGGGAAGGGAAAATGCAAAACTGAAGGGAAAAAAATGACCTTCCTGCATCTTCTTGTGCATTCACCCACCCCCTTTCTATTGTGTATCTCCCCCTGTTCTCACCTTCCCTTCCCTCCTGTTACTATGGTTCATTGATCACCCGCTTTGCTTTGGCTCACTCGTGTCTCCCTGTTGTACCTCAACCCCTCCCTAGCTCCCCTCGTCCATTACATTATAGATACCCACACCTTCCGTTCTGACTCCTACCTGCCTGAGGTGTGACTTCTGAAAGCTGCACATTTCCACCAGCAACAGTTGATCCAATAAAAGAGATCATTTTAGCTACTTTGTTTCCATCTGTCACCTTAAATACTGTCTGGATGGCTCCCAGAAGGTTTTCTCTCCCTTTGCCTGTTTCTGAGTCTTTCACTCAGTCTCTGGAAGTTACTGATAAACTCAAGTCCCCTCTTGTAACACTTCATCTACATCACCATTGTCTTCCCTCTCTCTTCCAAAATCGGCTTAGCTTGTTTTAGTCTCACAGTTTATTTTCTACTTTCCAAACTAATTTTTTTTTATATTGTCTCCACATACATATTTCCCCCTCATTGGACTCAATGTTTCTAGACAACTCCAGCCACACCAAACTTGTCATGTTTTACAGAATGGTTTGAAAAGTACAAATGTATTGTTCAGTCACATGAAAACCGCAATACATGCATGTTCTATATGTGTTGTTTTTATAAAAATGCAGTGGATTCAAAGGGTTGAGTAATGGAGACATATGGCCAAAGTGACCCTGAACTTCTGTTTTCATCCCTTTTCTTAGTAGGTTAGAAGAAGAGAACCCGCTCAGGCTTTTCTGTTATTAACCTCACATTTAAGGAAAACGCAATGGGGAACTTGCCAAAAGTACAATAGCTAACTTTTTTCTCCCTAAAAAGATGAATGTTCAAAAGAACAGATTGTAAAAACATAACATAGTCAGTGCCAGACTGGGTCAGACCAATGGTCCATCTAGCCCAGCATCCTGTCTCCGACAGTGACCAATCACGGTGGCTTGGGAGAAGCCCCCAACAGGTCACAATGGGGGATCCATTCCCTGTTGATTCCCCCCAGCTCCCGTCATGTTCCCTGATCCTGTCTGGCTAAGAGCTGCTAATGGACCGATCTTCCAGAAACTTGTCCAAACCTCTTTTAAACTCAGCTCTAGTACTGGCCCTTACCACAGCCTCTGGCAGTAGATTCCACAACCCAATTATACGCTGAGTGAAAAAATATTTTCTTTTGTTTGTTTTAAACTTGCCACCCATGAGTTTCATGGAGTGTCCCCTAGTTCTAGTACTAGCTGAGAGGGTAAATAACTGCTCCTTGTTTATTAGTTCCACACCACTCATGATTTTATAGACCTCTATCATATCTCCTCTCAGTCGTCTCTTCTCCAAACTGAAGAGCCCCAACCTACCAAGCCTCTCCTCATACGGGAGCCCTTCCATGCCCTTGATCATTTTTGTTGCCCTTCTCTGTACCTTTTCTAGTTCAGCTATGTCTTTTTTGAGATGGGGCGACCAGAACTGCACACAATATTCGAGGTGCGGTCGCACCATTGATTTGTAGAGAGGCATTATGACATCCTCAGTTTTATTCTCTATCCCCTTCCAAATAACTCCTAACATTCTGTTTGCTTTTTTGACGGCAGCTGCGCTCTGCGCTGCAGATTTCAGTGTATTGTCCACAATCACCCCCAGATCCTTTTCCTGAGCGGTAACTCCTAGCTTAGTACCCAGCATTGTGTATGCAGAGTTTGGATTATTTTTCCCTATGTGCATCACTTTGCACTTGTCCACATTAAATCTCATTTGCCATTTAGATACCCAGGCACCCAGTGTTAGCAGGTTAAAGGGCAACATGCGCAACATTGTTTCAGGTCATGGTGAATTACCCAAAAATTCAATAACTTGGCTCCAGTTTTTTCAGGTCATGGTAAATGACCCCAAAATTCAATAACTCGGCTCCAGTTTTTTCTGCTTTGTTTTTGTGAGGAACCCTTGTTTCCCCAGGGAAATAAATCTCTATTGTCCAGGCAGCTGAAAATTGTTTACAAATTTAGCCTCCTTTCCTCCCTAGCATGTATCTGAACCATTAATTTGCATGCAAGGAGCTATTTGTGTCTGCATGCAAATGAGAGAATATGCTGGGGAAGAAAAGGGACAATTTGTGGTGCTAGTGGAAAAGTGCCTGAGGTTGCTAGTGATGGAGAGGAGTGGCAGCCCACATGGGACAACCAGGGTTCTGTGAGCTGAACATCCCCCAGAGTGGGCTGAAGGGGTTTGGGAACGCAGGACTGTGAGGCCGCGTTCACAACTGCGGTGGCGGCAGCGGCAGCAGGAAGGGCCAGGAGCAGCATGGGAAGACGCGGCAACCCCGAGGAGCCGGCTGACGGGAAAAGCGCAGGTGCAAACGGGGATCTGCCACGGCTTCCTTCGCGCATGGCAGGGCAGGATTTTGCGCCCTGCGCCGCTGCAGTTGTGAACGCTGTCTCTCTCTTTGCGGTGACTCCAGAGTGTCCTGCAAAGACGCATGTGTGCGGCAATTTTAATAGATCCCCTCTAAACCTTTGTGGCACTAGCAGTTGTTTATTGGGGTAGCCTCTGTCTCCCTGGGGTGGGACTTGATACAGCAATCCCCACTCCCATTTGAAAATACCTCTCTCCTGATTTGCCGAGGAGCTGCCTGTTGCCTCTTCCCTGATCCTTGACAGAGTACTGTCCGTTTCTAGCCGCACTCTGATCTCTGTCTGGGCTCAGTCAGGGCCTCCCTGGCTTTTGCCAAGGCTGAGGGTTGTACGTCTGGACTTGGGTCGTGCGTACCCTGGTCCATCAGCACCTCCTCTACTCTGGGACCTTCCCTGGGTGTGGTCTGTATGTGAGGGGTTTCTGTCTCTGTGTTGGTAGAGGCTACACAAATGGACACAGTTTGGCTCTCAGGGCCCTGTTCCTCGGGGAACTTCCCTTGGACCCCGGTGTCTGGTTCCCTCCCGGACTCCTGTCCCTGTTCTTCCCTTGCTTTGGGGTGTTGCATTGATTTGGCCTGTTCTTCCTGGCAGGCCTGACTTGCTGCCATGACTGTATGCCACCCCCATATATCATCTATTCAAAGGTCAGGCTTCAAGTTATCTAGTACTGCCACTTCCATGGGTCCTTCCAGCCCTTCCCATTCCAATTCTATTTCTGCCATGGGAGCTGGTGTAGATCCAGACACCCCTTCAATGATCATTGTTTGACTTGGATGGATACGCTCCTCTGATATCACCCTTCTGCCGGCTGCTGACATTTCTGCCATAGAATCCCTCCATCCTATGCAGGGTACGTTGTTAATCTTAGCCTCTCTCATTTGCTTCCTTTTCCCGCACATTTGTGAATTTGTAGGAAGCCAGTGTCCCCTCTGGGATCGGTTTCTCTGTGGATAGGAAGTAAACCCCTGCCCGTGCTGAGGTTTCTTCCCCCGCTCTCTCTGTCTGGGCAGTTCCTTGCTAGGTGCCCTGGCTTGTGGCACTGGTAGCAATTCCCATGGCCCACCCTACGGGTCTGAGGTGAGTTTGGCCCTTGAGCCTGGGGATCTCCATTCCTCCTTCCCCCAGGTCCTCCCCCGGGCTTGTTTTGGGGAGATCTGCTGTGACCCTCCTGTTGGGGTCTGTTTCCCCCTCTGGCCCCCTCCACCCTCTTGGGTTGCCTCGTGACCTTCCCTGGTTTGTTTAGGTCAGAAGCCTCTTTTGAAATCAGGGTTATATTTCTTGTTGCCCTGGGATTTTGACTGATCCCCTTCCCCCTTGGGACCCTTGGCTTGAAATTGGGCCCTGGTACACACGTCCTCGTCCTCAATCTCAGCTGCCTTTTCTAGTGTAATCACCTTTCTTTCTAGAACCCATGATTTCACTGGTACAGAACATGCATTCAAGAACTGTTCTAAAGCAACTAGTTCTAAAATTTCTTCAAAAGTTTTTACATCCTTTCCCTCAACCCATTTAAGCAAGTTATCTTTCAGTTTACATGCATATTCCTTGTGGGTATATTCCTTCCTCCCTCAATTTTAAGAGATCTAAAACGCTCTCTATACACTTCTGGTCACTTCATATCGAGCTAAAACAGACACTTTAAGGCATTCAAAAATAATATTATCATTTGATCCCTCTGCTGTGTTCGAACCCTCTAGTGTATTAAACACAGAGAATGCTTTACCCGTCAGTCTCGGGACGATCACGCACCCACAGGTCTGCTGGTACCTTGTTGCGCCTGCAGATTTTCTCAAACGTGGAGAAGAATTCCTCAATGCACATCTTCTCCTCGAAGGGAGGGATGCGCTGTTCTCTTGTGCTGGTTGGGGTGCTAGGTGTGGGACCTGGCTCAGGACGACTGCGGCGCTCACATTCCATTTCCTTTTCCAGTTTCATCGCCTCCAACCTCATCTCCTTCTCTATCTCCATTTGTTGTAATTGGATTTGTTGTCCCCATTCTAGCTTCTTGAGGACCAGCAGCTCTCTGCTGGTGTTCCCTTCCTCTTCTGAGGTGGGTTCATCCCCTGGTGCCCGTTGCTGCACCTGCTCCCTGAGTTTCTGAGGCCGGATAATTCTATGTCTCTTGCATTGCTTCAGCAATAAGCTGATCCTTTTTCATATTTTTTAATCCCTTTGCGTGAGCCATTTTCATGTGCTTTCCCTATCTCCCGAAATCAATTCAAAGTACAGCGTTGCACCCTCTGATCATGTTCAGCCTGTTATTGCCACCTGGTGGCCGTTTCTTGGCGGAGCCGTCCTTATGAAGCTCCCCTTTCTTTCCAATTATGCACCACCTGGTGGTGTTCAATGGTCAGTGCGCTTAAGGCTTACTGACCCACTTTTAAACCAGCTGATTTGGTCTAGCTTCTCTCTGGCTCTTAATGCTCTTCTTAAGCATTTTATGGGGTTCAAATGGGGTACTCCAGAGTACTGGTCTGGCTCGCCACTGTCACTGAGATTGGGGTCCCCCTCTTTCTCTAGGCTGTCCCCCGAACGCCCACTAGACCATCTGCAACCAGTTGTCTGTGCCCACCTGGGTTCCCAAGTGACCAGAAACCCTCATCGCAATCAGGGAGCTTTCAGAGATCCGCACCCCCAGAAACACCTCCCCTTGTTCTCCCTGCCCAGCTGTAACTCAGAGAAACCTCTCTGGCCACCCGTAGCTTGGAAGACTTCCCGGTGGGATTGTCTTATATAAAAAAGGTCCATCTATGCTCTTACCTAGATAGGGTACCCCCCAAGGCTGAATAAACACACAAGCACACTAGGCTTGGTTATAAAACATATATTAAGTAAATACAGTCATACAGCTGTTGATCAGATGGTGCAAGTCCAGAAATCAAATATAAATGTACACGCATTCTAAAATACATTGAAGTTTCCTAACTGTCCTCTTACCCTGAGGCTCAGTTCAGGTCCATCAGTCTCTCTCATGGCCTTGGTGTTGAGGCCGATCTCAGTCCCTTTAGTGACTTGGAAAGCCTCTAGTTCATGGTTGTGCAGCCTCTCCTGCAAGCTGCTTACTCATTGCTGGTCAAGATAGAAGAGACTGTAGAGATCCTGTGTCTTCTTTTCTTTGCAGGGGGCTCAGGTCACTTTCCCCTGCTCCTTTTGTTATTCTAAGCTGGTTGCAGACCCCACCTGGGTGTTACTGTAGCAACAAAATGCTTGCTCTGCCTGACAATGTTTTTTCTGTCCCCCCAACCCTGCCAAACCAGTTCAGCAGGGTGATAAGGCTCACAATCTTCTAATATTTATCTTTAGCTGTCCTTAGTAGCCAAATTTACCCCCCAATACCCCAAATTCTGTGTCCCATTACCCCAAATGTCTGTGTTGCCCCCTTTTCCCCATGACAGTGTGGTCACTGAGTCTGCATTTGTCTGGATCAGGCCTGTGGAGCTACCCCTTCTTCTGGGCTTACAAGATGGAGGAGAAGGAACAGGGAGGAGCTACTATCATTCTTCCTAGGAAGGCAGGGGAGAGGAACATAAGAATAGAAGTACTGCCAGACTGGGTTAGAACAATGGTCCACCAAGCCCAGGATCCTGTCTCCAACAGTGTCACAGTCAGTGCCAGACTGGGTCAGAGCAATGGTCCATCGAGCCCAGTGTCCTGTCTCTGACAGTGTCACAGTCAGTGCCATAGTGGGTCAGAGTAGTGATCCACCAAGCCCAGGATCCTGTCTCCGACAGTGTCACAGTCAGGGCCAGACTAGGTCAGAGCAATGGTCCATTCAGCCCAGTGTCCTGTCTCCGACAGTGTCACAGTCAGTGCCAGACTGGGTCAGAGCAATGGTCCATCCAGCCCAGCGTCCTGTCTCCGACAGTGTCACAGTCAGTGCCAGACGGGTCAGAGCAATGGTTCATCAAGCCCAGCGTCCTGTCTCCAACAGTGTCACAGTCAGTGCCAGACTGGGTCAGAGCAATGGTCCATCCAGCCCAGTGTCCTGTCTCTGACAGTGTCACAGTCAGTGCCATAGTGGGTCAGAGTATTGTTCCACCAAGCCCAGGTTCCTGTCTCCTACAGTGTCACAGTCAGTGCCAGACTGGGTCAGAGCAATGGTCCATCCAGCCCAGCGTCCTGTCTCCGACAGTGTCACAGTCAGTGCCAGACTGGGTCAGAGCAATGGTCCATCCAGCCCAGTGTCCTGTCTCTGACAGTGTCACAGTCAGTGCCATAGTGGGTCAGAGTAGTGATCCACCAAGCCCAGCATCCTGTCTCCGACAGTGTCACAGTCAGTGCCAGACGGGTCAGAGCAATGGTTCATCAAGCCCAGCGTCCTGTCTCCAACAGTGTCACAGTCGGTGCCAGACTGGGTCAGAGCAACGGTCCATCCAGGCCAGCGATCTGTCTATGGCAGTTGCCAATCTCAGTCACTTGGGAGAAGTGGGGGGGGGGGGGTGTCCATTCCCTGTTGTTCACTCCCAGCTCCCGACAGTAAGACGTTATGTCCCCTAAACCTACTCGGCTAATAGCTGTTAGGAAGGGAGAAGCACCCTGAGCTGCTGTTTGCTCTGCTCTCTGGTCCTCCTGCTAGAGTGGTATTGGTTATTGACTCTCCTCCCCTGCCCCTTCACTCCCCAATTCTAGTGGTTCTGGAGGAGCAGAGAGAACTCTCTCTGGCTTTCTGATTGGCTGCCTTACCCACTTCCCACCACTTTGAGACCGGGAAGCCAATCGGAGAGGAGGTCTCCCCAGCCAGGCTACCAGTAACTGGTTGGTGCTCCCTTCTGACATAACCTGTGAATCTGGGCAGCCATACGGCACGGGGAAGGAGGTGGCAGAGAGAGACACCGACTCGACATGCATTCTCCTACCGATGGGTCTTCTGCTTTCTGTTCACAGAAGCCTGTGTGTTATGCCAACCTTAAGATGAAGACGCCCCAGGACCGCCAACAACAGGAGCCAGGAGGAGAGTGTGAGATCCAGTATACGGATGTTCTTGTGATGGGAACAAGGCAGTTGGAACCCCTGAACGAGAGAGAGGCTGCCTGGCCCCAGGGCAAGGAATCTGATCTCTATGCGTCGATCCATTTAGAAAGAGTCACGGCCAAGTTCACAAACCAGGACTATGCCAACAAACATACAGTGCCCGGCTGAAGGACTGGGATCGGGATAGGTGCTTTTCCACTGGGCTATGCCAGGAGGGACGAACATGTTTAATTCAAGGCCTATTGGAAAATATTTTGATTTCCTGCCTTGGGCAGGAAGTTGGACTAGATGACAACTGAGGTTCCTTCCAACTCTAAGATTCTATGGACTTGGACCTGGGTGACTAGGGTTTAAATCTTATCTTAGCTGTGAGTTCTGGGTAGATTTGGGCAAGTCACTGGTTCAGCCTCAGTTCCCCACCTGTAAAATAGGAATAATAATAATGACCTACTGCACAGGGTTGTTGAGGGTGAATTAGGTTAGGACTGTAAAGAATGTTGTTGAATACAAAGTACCAGATATGTAGTCAATAAATAATAAAGACAACTGTGTGTGTAACCTATAGCAGTGAATGCGATCTCTCGTTGCCTTAGGGAGGTGATTCCTAGCAACATCTCAGATGAGAAGGAACAAGGAAGCGGTAGGTCCGCTGCTCGGTGAAGATGGTGAAATGTTAACAGGTGACAGAGAGAAGGCAGAATTGCTCAACTGCTATTTTGCCTCTGTCTTCTCCCACAAGGGGAACTATGTCCAACCTGGCAAGAGTAGCACTAATGAAGGGAAGGAATTGCAGCTCAGGAGAGGTAAAGAGATGGTAAGAGAACACCTAGCTACTTTAAACGAGTTCCAGTCTTCGGGGCCAGATGAATTACAGCCTAGGGGACTGAAGGAACTTTCAGTTGAAATCCTGAGGTGCCGGAAGACTGGAGACGGGCAAATGTTGTCCCATTCTTTAAAAAGGGGGGAAAGAAGGATCCAGAAAACTACAGACCTGTCAGCCTGACATCGATACCTGGAAAGATTCTAGAGCAGATTATAAAGCTGTCAATCTGTCAGCATTTAGAAAACAATGCTGTGATTACTAGGAGCCAACATGGGTTTGTCAAGAACCCCCACCTGTCCTCCTTCCCTCCCGCCGCCCTTGAGGAAATTTGCTCCCTGCTCTCCTCCTCCAACTCCTCCACTTCCCCCTGGACCCCATTCCTTCCCACCTCCTGACCTCCATTCCTTCGTCGCCCCTCCCCTCCTGCACATCATCAACCTCTCCCTCGCTACCGGCTCCTTCCCCTCTGCCTTTAAACATGCCACTGTCTCCCCCAGCCTCAAAAAGTCCACTCTGGATCCCTCTGAACCTTCTAATTACCATCCTGTCTCCCTCCCTTTTGCTTCCAAACTCCTTGAACGGGTTGTCTACTCTCGTTGCCTCGACCTCCTCTCTGCCAACTCCTCCCCTAACCCCCTCCAATCTGGCTTCCGCCCCCTTCACTCCACTGAAACGGCTCTGGCTAAGATCACCAACGATCTTCCTGTGGGTAAATCCAACAGCCTTTACTCTATTCTTGCCCTCCTTGATCTCTCTGCTGCCTTCGACACTGTTGACCACTCGCTCCTGTTTGAATCGCTTCACTCCCTTGGATTCCGGAACTCTGTCCTCGACTGGTTCTCCTCCTACCTTTCTGACTGCTCCTTCAATGTGTGTCTTCCCAACTCCTCCTCCTCCTCCTCCCTACCCCTCTCAGTCGGGGTTCTCCAAGGCTCCGTCCTTGGCCCTCTCCTCTTCTCTATTTACACCCAATCCCTAGGCAAACTCATTGCCTCCCACTGTTTCCAATACCACTTATACGCTGATGACACTCAACTCTCTCTCTCCCCTCCTTCCCTCTCCCCCTCTGTTCAAGCTCGTCTCACCAACTGTCTCTCCGATATCTCCGCCTGGATGTCTCAACGCCAACTCAAACTGAACATGGCGAAAACTG
>QEPC01014173.1:11475-30645 GCA_003113815.1 Sphenodon punctatus | reverse complement strand
CTCCTGGGTTCTCAGGGAGGGGATCTAGTGGGTTAGAGCAGAGGGGTCTTCCGATCCAGGACTCCTGGGTTCTCAGGGAGGGGAGTGGGGGCTAGTGGGTTAGAGCAGGGGGGTTGGGAGCCAGGACTCCTGGGTTCTAAGGGAGGGGAGTGGGGGCTAGTGGGTTAGAGCAGGGTGGAAAATAACCTCTCTCTATCGAAGGGAAGGTTCTCGACCACCTGTTGGGCCTCGGCCGACAACCCAGATGCTCTCAGCCAGGAATGCCGCCTGAGTGTGATCCCAGTGGCCATTCCCCTCGCCCCCGACATGGCGACATCGTAGGCCACTCTGGCTCGATGTTTTGAGAGCTCTTGGCCATCCCTGGTTAGAGTGAGGAAGGCCTCCCTTTTGCTGTCATCCAGGGCATAATGGAAGGTGTTGAGCATGCTCCCCCATAACATAAAATTAAACTGGGCCATGAAGGCTAGGTAGTTTCCCGCCCTCATGTCAAAGCAGGCAGAGGAATACACTTTCCTTCCCAGTCCATCAATCCGCTTGCCCTCTTTGTCAGGGGGTTGCGCTGCGGGTTTTCCTCCCTTGGCCCTTTCAGCTGGTGCCGAGGTGACAAGGGAGCTAGGTGCCAGGTGGGACACCAGGAAGTCATGCCCCATAGCAGGCAGAGGGTACATGCGCAGAGCCCTATTGTCCACAGGCTGGCAAGTGGCAGGCTGGTTCCAGATCCAGTCATTAGCTGGTACTGAGATACCCTCGGCCAGCGGAATGGCTACTCTGTCCCTGTGAGAGGCAGACCACGTGTCAAAAATCTGATACTGCTGCCTGGGCTCGGTACTGCTGAGTGCGATGCCCTCGGTGTCAGTCATGCGGGTGAGGAACTCGTGGAAGGGTCGCAGGTCTGGATGCAGGGGTGTCTGGTGGGAGCTCTCCTCCATAGGAGTGGGCTCCTCCTCCTGGTCAGAGTTTCCTCTGAGTCCCCAGGATCCAGTACCGAGTGTTCCTGGGGATGCATCTGGTACTCACAGTCAGCCGTAGGCTCGGGGGCTCCGAGGTGCAGAGAGGTGTATCAGGCTGAGGACGACAGGCTGTGCCGTGGCATCGGTGGTGCGTGATGGGCAGCAGTGGGCGGCTGTGCAAGGGTTGCTCGGGGAGCCACTGTTGGCCCTGGAGGGAAGGCTGATGAGGCTGTTGGTCCAGGGTGTGTTGATTCTCCAGCTGTTGGCAGCAGGCTGCAATGCCTGGCTGGGTCAGCAGGTGGCACTCTCAGGCTGTGAGCAGGTTGGGCTGGGAGAGATGAGCCGACAGCGTGGTCTCACACCAGGGGCCAATCAGAGGCTTCCTGGGTTGTTGCCGAGTGAGCTTGGCCCCTGCCCAAGGCAGCATGGCGCTCCCCGGCTGGGTTGTTTGCCAGGGAAGATCAGGTCTGGGCTGCAAGAGCTTCAGCCACCGACTGCTGGATGAGGGGCCCCAGGAGGAGCTGCAGCAGGCTGAGGATCTGTTCCAGCTCGGCTGCACTCACCGCGTCGCTGGAGCGCTGGTCCCCAGGGTAAGTGCTGCAATCCCCCCCCCGGGGGAAGCTGGGTGGGTGCGGCAGGGGGGAGGGATGAGGAAACCCTTCGCTGCTTCTTCTTCTTGGGCGGCTCCGGCTCTGGGAGCTCCCGGAGCGCTCCGACGCGCTGTCCTGGTGCTGGGTCCTTGCTGCCCCTGCATGGGCTTCTGAGAACCTCTCAGGGGAACCTGATGGCACCTCCCCCTGAGGGGCACTGGCCAGAGCGGAAGAGGCAGAGCCCCCTTGTGGGGGGCTGCAAGCTGTGAGCATTTCTCCCACCACGGGGAGGTTTTTGGCTCAGGCTGGATCCTGATGGCGCTTCCCTGCACGGGGTAAGGCCAGAGTGGGTTGAGCAGACTCCCCTTGCGGGGAGCTGGGTGCCTGGAGCACTTGTCCCTCCGCAGGGACAGAGATGGCTCGGGCAGTAAGGTGGTGTGCTAGGCAGCAGGCTCTAGCACGCTGGACTTTCGGTCTGAATGACCTGCAAATAGGACAGATGGAAGTATTGTGCTGTTCCCCCAGGCAGAGCAGGCACCTGGGGTGAAGATCAGTCACCGTGATAGGAGCCCGGCACTCTAAGCACAGATGTAGGAATCCTTTTTTCTTATTTTTTTATTTATTTGTTGCATTTATACCCCGCCCCTCCTGAACACAGCTCAGGGCGGCTTCCGGTCATAAAGTCACAATATAAACAATCTAAAACACACAAAATCATTCCAAAAAACATTAAAACTAAACAGGACCTGGGATATAAAATCAGTTAGGATGGGGGAGATAAAAAACTCAACTACCCACCCCCTCCCCAAAGGCCCGGGCAAACAGCCAGGTCTTGCACTCACGGTGCATAATCCGACTACCCGCGCTGAGCGAGGAAATATTTGAACAGGGAGTGCTGCCGAGGGGGGACTATATATACCCCTAGAGTGGGAGTGGAGTTTTCTCCTCGCCAGCATTTACATTGCAGTCACGTGTGAGTAATATCCGGCTCTGGGCGCCAGAGGGCGCTAAATACCACTAGTGGGACTTGAATGGGGGCTAGTGGGTTAGAGCAGGGGGGGCTGGGAGCCAGGACTCCTGGGTTCTCTGGGAGGGGAGTGGGGGCTAGTGGGTTAGAGCAGGGGTGAGGGGGATCCAGGACTCCTGGGTTCTCTGCCTTTAGGAGTGGAGGAGGGAGCTGATGGCTTTGGGGCAGGGCTAACAGGGCAGACGCTGGGGGCAGCTCTGCAGAACTTGTCTCAGTGGAGCTATTCCCCGATACCAGCCAGGGAGCTGAGAGCGTAGCTGGCCTGGAGAATGGGGTGCTCTCAGCAGGGTGGGGCGCTGCCCAGTTGGTCCCTGCACCGCCTGGAGAAATCCTTGCAGCCCCAGGAGAGGTGGGCAGTGATGCTGGAGGAGCCATGGTCGCAGGGCCTGCTGGGGACTGTAGGCCTGTGACAATAGTATGTATCCTAGAATGCACTGCACCCTGGTGGAAGAAGCTCAGCCAGGGCGGGGCTGCATGGCCTGCTGGGGGCTGTAGTTCTCTCCTCACTGTGGGCCAGCCCCCGTGCCTGTAGCCAGATGCCCCCATCCCATCCCAGTGTCATGGTAGCAGGTCTATGAAGTCCCAACAGGGTTTCCCAGCTGTGCTTCAGGGGATGGGCCGCAGGGCACATTGCATCTTTGGCTGGGAAAGTTCTGCTACTGCTCGATGCCAAGACCACTGCCTGGAACAGAACTACATTTCCCAGAAGTCATTGCATCTAAGGGGTTGGGGCAAACAAGGAAATTACCCCAGGGCCTGCTGGGAGTTGTACTTGGGGACTCTGAGTGTCATCGCCCTGGATCCCCTGCCTGGAGTTGAACAGGAAATCACCCCAGGAGCAGCTGGGAGCTGTGGTTCTGGAATGTGCTGGCCAGCACAGTGGCCGACAGCAGAACTAAAGTTCCCAGCATCCTCTGTGCCTCGGGGCGGTGGGGGAAGGCTAAGGAGCAGCAGCACCACCCTCTCCCCCCCCTGCAGCCTCCTGGGTGGGTGGGGGGAAAAGTGCCGCTGGCGCTGCCCCCCTGTCTCTCTGCCCCACCCCTACTGATCCCGGCAGCAGCTTCTCTGTGTCACTGGAGGGGGTCCCTTGGGTGGCTCTCCCAGGCACTCGGCTCACGGTCACCCCACACAGGGTCAGGAACACTTGTGGACTAATGCCCGTCAGGTTAGAGTGGTGGCCGTTACCTCCGATTAGGGAGAACAGGCCTCTATCATCATAGGGCGCCACTGAGTGGGATTTCCAGAGCCAGCCCCCCCACACACACACACGACTACAGTTGTCCTGGGCACAGGGGTTAGGAAGCAAGGGGTGGGACTCCCCCGTGGGGGTAGGTGCCGGGGGCCCCACAGGAGAGGGATAACAGGGCACGCACACAGAAGCTAGGGTCCAAAAGTCAGAAAGCTCAAAAGGGGGAGGGAAGGGGCAACAGCCACTCACTCTCCTCAAACTCAGCTTGCACACGGATCACACTTACTGCAGGAAGGTCAAGGAAGGGTTACTCAGACGTCGGGGCTTCACAATCACTCCTCAATTGCCTTGGGGGAATTCAAGTCACTCAGACACACACTAAGCGCTCGGCCGGTTTCCCAAATCACCAGCGCCGCCATTCAGGCGGCGCTGGGCTTTATACTGAGGGCCCCGCCCCCGTGCGCGCTCGCAAACGCTCCGAGCGACGCACCAGGGGCGGAGGCACCCCCACGCTGCGTCCTAAGCGCGGGGGCGTGGTTTCCTGCCCCGCGACGCCCAGAGGACGCGCGGGCGTCGGCAGGGGCGGGGCATGGGGAAGCGGCGAAGGCGGAGACTGTGTTGGGGAGCCCGGCGAGGGGGCTTGTGCTGTGATCGCCCTCCTGGGGCTGCGCCGCCGCGCCTCTCTCCCTCGCATCCTACCCCCCTGCTTCTGATTCCTAACAGTACCCCCCCCCCCGAGGCCACCGGCCCCGGAATCCAACCGGGCCGGGTTTAAGGGGGTGTCGTAAGTGAAAAGTTCGGACTAAGCGAGGCGCCGACACTTGGGGTGCCGGTTCCCAGGAACGTTCGGCAGGTCCGTATCCTGCCCAATCAATCAAATAGTGGAGTCGCCCTCGAATTCGCTTTGCGTCAAGGATCGCTTGAACTTCATATTCGGGGCCGGCGGCCGTAATCATGGTGGGTCCGGGCGCATGTCCCTTCTCCTCCTGGTGCGCTGGCTCTGCCTTTTTTAACAAGGAAACGTGGAACGTAGGGTGTATGCGGAGGTTGGGAGGAAGCTGCACGGTATAAGTGACTTCGTTGATCTTTCGTATAATGGGGAAGGGTCCGATAAACTTAACGTCTAGTTTTGCGGTGGGCCGGGACGACGGGTAGTGACGCCGGTTGATCCACACTAAATCGCCTACTTGGAGCGGCGGGGCTTCCCGTCGGTGTTTGTCTGCTTGATTCTTGTATCGCTGGCGGGCTTGTTGCAAGATCTCCCGGGCCACTGCTTGGGCCTCATGGATCTTATGAGCCATAGCTCCGGCAGCTGGCACAATGACGGAGGGAGTTTCAATAGTCCCCATTTGAGGGTGGAACCCATATGTGAGGAAGAACGGGGAGTTCCCCAAGGAGGCACTGGGGGCATTATTATAAGCAAATTCGGCCAGGGGGAGCCAAGTGAACCAATCGTCTTGCAAATAGTTAATATAGCATCGGAGATACTGTTCCATATTTTGGTTCACCCGCTCCACCTGGCCGTTAGCTTGGGGATGGTAAGCGGTGGTAGGGTGAAGTGTCACTTGAAGGGACCGGAACAGGGCCTTCCAAAAACGTGACGTAAATTGGGTGCCCCGATCACTGAAGATCTCCCGGGGACACCCATGCAATTTAAAGACATGGCGAAGGAATAAAAGGGCTGTACGTTTAGCAGAAGGTAAGCCCTTACAAGCAATGAAGTGGGCCATCTTTGTGAGATGGTCCACCACCACCAGCACGGTCGTGTATCCTCGTGACGGAGGTAATTCCACAACAAAGTCTAGGCCGACTCGCTGCCAGGGTCCTTGGGGCAGGGGAAGGATCTGCAGCGGGCCGGCTGGAGTACAGCGGGGGACCTTAGTTTGGGCACAAATGATACAATTGGTTACGTGACGATGGACATCTTTATGTATGGTTGGCCACCAGAAGGAGCGTTGAAGGAGCTGTTGAGTTCTTTCTTTTCCCGGGTGTCCTGCTGTTGGACCCTCATGATGAGCCCACAAGACTTGGGCACGGCAGGAGGGGGGAACGACGATCTTTCCATCGTGCCATTGTAACCCATCATGGAGGGAGTTCGCCGGAGCCTCGTTGGATCCATGCTCGCATCGGGTGGCCGCGCGAAGCTCGTCTAGGGGTACAAACGTCGCTGCAAAGGTTCGTCCTTCCAAAATTCGCTCAGAGGTGTGCGGCTCTGGCGGAGACTCCTCGGTGTAGCGGGACAAGGCATCGGCTAGCACGTGGAGTCGACCGGGCCGGTAGCGTATTCGAAAGTCAAAGCGGGCGAAAAACAGGGCCCAGCGGGCGTGCCGGGCATTGGCGATGTGGGCGGTTTGTAGGTACGTCAGATTCTTGTGATCCGTGATCACCGTCACGGGATGGCGTGCCCCCTCCAGGTAATGCCTCCAAGTCTCAAAAGCCGCCTTGATGGCTAGGAGTTCACGGTCTAGGATGGAGTAGTTGCGTTCGGCGGGGGTGAGTTGCCGGGAGTAGTACGCACACGGGAGGGGGGTGCGCGCATCGTCTGGGGATTGCAAAAGCACCGCCCCTATGGCTCGTCCCGATGCGTCGGCTTCCACACAAAAGGGTCTCTCAAAGTCGGGGTGTTGCAAGAGCGGGGCCGAAACGAAGGCTTGTTTCAAGAACTGAAAGCTCCGTTGTTGTTCCTTACCCCAATGGTACACTTGCTGCTTCTTTAGTAGTTGTGTTAAAGGGGCGGTGACTTCTGCGTAATTGGGGATATAGTGACGGTAGTAATTGGCGCTACCCAAGAAGCGTTGAAGGGGTTTGACCGCCTTTGGCGGGGGCCAGTCCTGTAGCGCCTTTATCTTTTGGGGGTCCATCATCACCCCAAGGGGGCTAATAATGAATCCCAGGAAACTGACAGTGGTGAGGTGAAAAAAACATTTTTCTCTTTTGCAGTATAATTTGTTGTCTCGTAAGCGTTGTAAAACTTCACGTACTTGGTGGACGTGTTCCTCGAGGGAGGTAGAATAGATCAAAATGTCATCGAGATATGCGACTACGTAAATGTCTAGGATATCCCGGAAGATGTCGTTGATCAAGTGTTGGAAGGTTGCAGGGGCGTTCGCCAACCCGAAGGGCATGACGCAATATTCAAACAACCCATATCGCGTACGAAAAGCGGTCTTCCATTCATCGCCCTCACGCACCCGCAGTAAATTATAGGCCCCCCTTAAATCCAGTTTGGTAAATACCCGGGCTCCCTGTAGTCTATCAAGAAGTTCCGGAATGAGGGGGAGTGGGTATCGATTCTTGATCGTCATGCTATTTAGTGCGCGATAGTCTACGCATGGTCGTAAGCCGCCATCTTTCTTGGTTACGAAGAAAATAGGCGCCCCAGCTGGGGACGTCGAGTGTCGAATAAATCCCTGTCGCAGGCTATCATCTAGGTATGCTCGAAGGGTCTGTAACTCGGGGCCCGCGAGGGCGTAGATTCGTCCAAAAGGTGGCTCCGCCCCGGGTATTAGGTCGATGGGACAGTCGTATGGGCGGCGTGGTGGTAGCTCGGTGGCTTGGGCCTCGCTAAAGATGTCTCGGAGGTCGTGGTAGACCGCTGGGAGTTCGGAGTCTTCCTCACAGGGGTTTAACGTAGTCGTCGTGCATCGGACCGACACGGGGTTTGGGCGGATGCAAACTTGCCTACAGGTGGGGGCATCAAACCATAGTTGTTTGGTGGACCACACTATGCGTGGGTCATGACGCTGGAGCCATGGTGCCCCGAGGACCACTTGGAAGAGGGGGGTACACACAATATCGAATACTAATTGCTCGTAGTGCGTCCCGATGGCACATTCCAGCGGGGTGGTGCTTAGGGTGACTGGGCCGGAGACCAGTGGGGAACCATCGATGGAATGCACCGTCTCTGGTAATTGTTTGGGTTGAGTGGGGACTGCCCATTGGGTAGCTAGATGGCGATCTATGAAGTTCCCGGAGGCTCCGGAGTCCACCAGGGCCCAAGCGACGAGTGACTTCCGGTGGGGTAGGCTTAACGTTACGGGAATCCGAAAATGGGGGCCCTGCGGGACGGGGTTATCGGGGCTTTTTAGGAGCTTGTGGGACGAGGCGGCCCCTGCCCGCCTCGGCCCCGGGCATTTCCCGCCTCTCGCCGATACGGGGGCAAGGCCGGGCATTCGCCAATGAAATGCGAGGGTTCTCCGCAATAGAAACACGAGCGGGACGCCCTTCGTCGTTCCCGCTCTTCTCGGGACAGCGGGCCTCGGGAGGCCCCTAGCTGCATGGGCTCGGGGTCTGACCCCTTGGGGGTATTTACGGGTAGGAAGGGCCTCGAGGGCGCTAGGCGGGGTTCTTGCCTTCTTTCTCGCCTTCGTTCTAACAATCGTTCTTCAATTTGTAGGGACAAATTGGCCAAGGCTTCCCAGGTGGCGGGGGAATCCACTAGGGCTAACTGGTCCTTAATCTCCTCCCCAATTCCCCGGCGAAACATCACCTTGAGAACACTATTGGGCCATTGCAGTTCCAGTGCTAATTGCTGGAACTGCGTAATGTACTCTAGGGCCCCTCCCTTACCTTGTCGGAGGGTTAGGATCAGGGCTTCTGCATCCCGGGCCCGATGAGGGTGGTCAAACAAGAAGGCAAATTCTTTGACAAAGTCTTCATAGTGGGATAGGAGCGGGCTATCGCCTTTAAGCAGGGTGGTAGCCCACTCCAGTGCCATGCCCCCCAGGTGTCCGATGATAAAGGCAACCCTCTGTTCCTCGGTCTGATAGGTTGCAGGCTGCACCTTAAAGGTGAGCCGACATAGGGCCATAAATCCCTGAAAAGCATGGCGATCCCCCAAAAACTTCTCGATCTTGGGACCCTTGGGTTCTCGGGGTTGAAACGGGAAGGGTCCGATGGCTCGGGGGGGTGAGGCTGCTGCGGCCACGGGAGCCGCCGGGCCTTGAAGTTGGCCTACAGTTGTGGCCAGGTCCCCTTGCTTGGCCTGTAAGTCCTTGACCTCCATGGCCAATGACTGGACCGCATGGACCAGCTTTGAAATCTCAGTGGCCACATCCATGGTGTCACAAGCCCGTACCGGGGCCAGGGGTGGCTGGTGATTTTTGTCACCGGAGGGGGTCCCTTGGGTGGCTCTCCCAGGCACTCGGCTCACGGTCACCCCACACAGGGTCAGGAACACTCGTGGACTAATGCCCGTCAGGTTAGAGTGGTGGCCGTTACCTCCGATTAGGGAGAACAGGCCTCTATCATCATAGGGCGCCACTGAGTGGGATTTCCAGAGCCAGCCCCCGCACACACACACACGAATGCAGTTGTCCTGGGCACAGGGGCTAGGAAGCAAGGGGTGGGACTCCCCCGTGGGGGCAGGTGCCGGGGGCCCCACAGGAGAAGGGTAACGGGGCACACACACAGAAGCTAGGGTCCAAAAGTCAGAAACCTCAAAAGGGGGAGGGAGGGGGCAGCAGCCACTCACTCTCCTCAAACTCAGCTTGCACACAGATCACACTTACTGCAGGAAGGTCAGGGAAGGGTTACTCAGACGTCGGGGCTTCACACTCACTCCTCAATCGCCTTGGGGGAATTCAAGTCACTCAGACACACGCTAAGCGCTCGGCCGGTTTCCCAAATCACCAGTGCCGCCGTTCAGGCGGCGCTGGGCTTTATACTGAGAGCCCCGCCCCCGTGCGAGCCCGCAACCGCTCCGAGCGTCGAACCAGGGGCGGAGGCACTCCCACGCTACGTCCTGAGCACGGGGGCGTGGTTTCCTGCCCTGCGACGCCCAGAGAACGCGCGGGCGTCGGCAGGGGCGGGGCGTGGGGAAGCGGCGGAGGCGGAGGTTGTGTTGGGGAGCCCGGCGATGGAGCTTGTGCTGTGGTCACCCTCCTGGGGCTGCGCCGCCGTGCCTCTCTCCCTCGCATCCTACCCCCCTGCTTCTGATTCCTAACACTCTGGCAGTGTCAAGACCGACACGTGCACCCACAGACAGACACATGCATCCACAGACAGACGTGCGCACCCACAGACAGACACAGACACTGTCACCGGAGTTGTGTGGTTTGGGGCCCTCTCTCCCTTTAGAGGCTGCCCCCCATTTGCCCACCAGGCCAGCCGCAACCCAGTTGCCTGTGCCCGCGTGGGTTCCCACGTGATTAGAAAACCTTCACTGCAATCAGGGAGCTTTCAGAGGCCGCACCCCCTAGAAACTCCTCCCCTTGATCTCCCCGCCCAGCCGTAACGCAGAGAACGTTCTCTGGCCACCTGTAGCTTGGAAGACTTTGCAGTGGGGTTGTCTTATATGAAAAAGGTTTGTCTAGGCTCTCACCTAGATAGAAGTATCACCAAGTGAATTCCCCAAGGCCAAATAAAGACACAAGCACGCTAGGCTTGATTATAAAACATATATTGAGTATATACAAGTACAAGGCTGTTGATCAGATAGTGCAAGTCAATAAATCAAACATAAAGTAAACGCATTCTAAATCCACTGATATTCCCTGACTCTCCCCTTACCCTAAAGGTGCAATACAGGTCCATCAGTTGTTGTCTCGGCCTTGATGCTGAAGACCGGGCACAATTCCTTAGTGAAATGGCAAAGTCTTTAGTCCATAGTTTGCCTTCTTGCAGCAGCTACTACTCTGAGCTGTTAACTTGTTGAAGTCCAAAATGGAAGAACCTTAATTCTTGAAGAAGAACTTCCTTCTTCCTCCTCGCAGGAGGCCTCAGGTCACTTCCTCTGTCTCCTGGCCATTGTCATTGTAACAAGGTGGCAGGGTGACCTGGCTGTTGCTTGGCAACAAACTACCCATTGCCATAACAAAGGGAACCTCTTCCCCCACTCTGGCAACTGGTTTCAGCATTCTGCTCCCACTGATCTTACAATCGGTTAACTCTTTATATTACATTACACATATCCCCCCCAAATGGGTGCGTTATCTCCCCCAAATGGGTGTGTTGCCCCCATGTGCCCATGAGAGACACGCACCCCCAGACAGACAGAGACACGCACCCCCAGACAGACAGACAGACACGCTCACCCAGACAGACAGACAGGCACGCGCTGTCACGGAGAAACATAGGGTCTCACACGTATGATACTGGCCTACATGTAGACTACAAGCCTAGGAAATATGTAGAGCAAAAGGTGCAAAATGTATGTAATGTTACAATCGAGAACTGTAAAACCCAAATCAGGACTGTGACACTGACGAAACTCCAGGAGATGCAAAGAGATAAAAAGAATGTGTATTGGGAACCCTGGCCAGACAGAACCCTGTGGAGATGCAGATCGACCTTCAGGTTTGCCTGGGCTGCCTACGTGATGGACCTCAGGTTTCTCCAAGGTGGGAAAGTCGAAACAAAGAGACCATGAAAGGTACTTAAGCGAGGGCCATTGAGCCATCTTCTCTCTTGCTTGGTCAGAGCCACCTTGAGCACTCTCATCTGCATCCTGGATCCTGCCAGTCAGCAAGACTGGAAACTATGGACTGAGACCAGGACTTTGCTTTCTAGCAACTCTAAGACTGAAGACCCAGTCGCTTACATCAAGGACTGAGAAGAACTTATGGACCTTTGTAGGGTAAGATGCTTATTTAGGAACTCAACCAGTATAGGTTAGGAATGCGTTATATTTGATTTCTAGTAACCACTCTGTATCAACTATCTTGCTTATGTAAATCAATAAACTAACTTCTTATCTTTATGAAGAAGTGTCAGTGTCTAACATTGGAACACAAGTGAGCAACAAGAGTTCTCAAGCTCTTGCAAACCCAGAGTATAAAGAGTCTGTAAACGGGAAGGATCGGGCCCTTGAGTGACAAAGGGGTTGTCCCTGAGGCAGGACTGAATCAGCCAGAGAGAAAAACTGATTAAAGTGGGCTGTGCGCGAGGGAAACTGAGTCACTCAAACCCGGTAAAGTGCGGGTGTGGACCTCCAACCCGTGACACGCGCACCCACAGACAGACAGACAGACACTTTCTACTCCCCCGCAATCTCTTTAGCCTCAGGTGACACTTTCAGACATGACAAAAAAGCCCAGATGTTAAATGATGCACTTTTTATTACCTGTGCATTGGAACTGATCGCAGCATTCACGCATTTCAATTTTCTGTAGTTCTGGTTAGATACGTGTATTATATTGTGCGCATACTGACCACATTCGAGTTAACGCGAAGGGTGAGATGGCATTGCGTAGACGACACCAGTCTAGCTCCATCTTCCCCATCCCTGCGACACCGGTGAAGTGGAGGAGGAAGCAGCTGCGCTTGCTAGACTGACAAAAGCTGTCAGTTTCCTCCGATATTGGTTAGTTCGCCCTCCCTAGAGATCAGCTTCTCCTTGTGTGCTCAGCCCCTGAGCAGATGGGTGTCGTGTGAGTACATTCAAACATTCCATACATGTGAATTATTAAAGAGATGCGCTTGGAAGAGCAGCAATTTCTGCCCTGGAAATTCACAAATCAATTAGCCGCATGCACCTTTAAATATGCAGATGACATTCACACACACAGGAAAAAGGCTCATTAATTATTCATGCACAGAATAATGTCATGTCTGAAAGTGGTCTTAATTCACTCTCCTCCTAGTCTCTCTGCACCATCTGTATCCCGAAGTTTCACTGTTTGCAGATCTGAATACCAATACTCTTCCCTGACATGTGGTGGTGTTACAACTTTTATTAATAATAATAATGATTATTTATATAACACCAGCGATGTACCGGGTGCTGTACAGTCAGTAGTTAGACAGGTCCCTGACCCCAAGGGGCTTACAATCGGAGAGACAAGGGAGTGGAGGGATAAGGAAGAGGAGAATGTCGGGAGAGACAGGGATACATTCACGAGTCTGAGAAAAGACAGGTGCACATGCTTCCCCTAGTTACGGGGACAGGACACAGCTGGGATGCATCCATGGGGATGAGAAGCCAGGGAAAGCCTGAGGAAAGAGAGAGCTTTTCAGGAGGGATTTGAAAGTTGGGAGGGAGCAGAGCGAACGTAGCCAGGGAGGGAGTTGCAGGTCTGGGGGGCAGCAAGAGAGACGGGAAGAAGAGGTTTAGAGACGATGGGGGGTTGCAAGCAGGCGAGGGTGGGGGCAGAGGCAGGAGCGTGGTGGGAGCAAGGCCAGGAAGAGCCTTGAAGGCAAAGAGCAGGCGCTTGTGCTGAATGTGTTCCCGGAAAGGGGGCCGAAAGGGGGATCATTTTGGCAGCAGAGCGTTGGACAGAGATGAGGGGGGTGAGATCAGAGCAGGCGAGACCAGCGAGAAGGAAGTTATGGTAGTCAAGGTGAGAGACGACTAGCGCAGAAGCAACA
Source organism: Sphenodon punctatus (assembly GCA_003113815.1). Lineage (NCBI taxonomy): Eukaryota > Metazoa > Chordata > Lepidosauria > Sphenodontia > Sphenodontidae > Sphenodon > Sphenodon punctatus. The sequence continues at coordinate 17,583 of QEPC01014173.1, read as the reverse complement.
ATAAGGCAAAGCTGCATTTTATACAGGGCAAAGCGACAGGATTTAGCAACAGCCTGGCACTGGGGCGTAAAGGCGAGGGGCTACAGCCTCTGCCATTGTACACATTTCTCCAACTCAAGCCAGAGCCGATCTGGGGGTTTGGTAACAGCGCACACTCTCCTTCGAGATAATATTCTGCATCCCCTGGGGAGCCTCTCCCTTGTTCCTAGGTAAATGGGAGTTTAGCCAGGCCATCTTGCACCAAACAAACCCAGGGTCCCCCTTGGGAAAGCTGCTGCTGTAGAGCAATGTCTGCTGCTGCTGCTGCTGCTGCTTTGGGCAAAACTTCATGCTGCTGCTGGTGCTGGTAGCCTAGACCAGGGGATTTCCATCAAGGGCAGTGACAGAGAGAGCAAGGGAACAGTCCGTTTACAAGGTACGATACAAATGAATAAGGCAGTGACAGGCATAGCATGAATGGGGATTAGAACAGCCATGAGGTGAACAGGGACGCAGCATCCATTAAAAGGGGGGTTATGAAGAGGTGACCAGCATAGACCTGCCCGCCACACGGGTGATGGGTAACGCTGCTCTGAGTCCCGACCCTCGACAATCTCACTCTGCTCTGTAGCCCGGCCCTGTCCGCCATCTCCTGTCTCTGCTCAGACTGGGAACAAAGGGTCCATGCAGGGATTTATTTATATTATTGTTATTCTGCCCCCCTGCCCTGATTGCAGCTTGGGGCGATGTACATCAAATATCAAACTCCCAAAGTCCAAACCCTGCCCCATACCCTCACAAACCCAAACCAGCACTGCACCCACTACCCATCCCCCTCACCAAACGCCCGGGGAAACAACCAGCTCTTACATCTTTTCCTAAAGGAGGGGAGATCTGGCGAGAGGCAAATCTCCACCGGGAGGGAGTTCCACAGCCGCAGCACGGCTCGGCTACCGAGAACGGCCACTTGAATGTGGCCACCCAGGAAACCCAGGGGACCTCCATGTGGGCTACTGGGCGTCCCCAACTGACCGTAGATGCCGATCCAGGACTCGAGGGGTGAGGCAGTCCCGCAGGTAAGCAGGGCCCAAGCCGTTTAGGGTTTTAAAGGTAATAACCAACCCCTTGAATCGGACTCGGAAGTCTACCGGCAGCCGGTGCAGGGATGGGAGCACCGGTGTTATGTGCTCCCGGTGACCCATCCCCGTAAGGAGAGGCGCTGCTGCATTCTGCACCAGCTGCAGCCTCCGACCCGTCACCAGGGCTAGCCCCACGGACAGTGCGCTGCAGTAATTCAGCCTCAAGGTGATGGATGATGGTGGCAAGATCGGAGTCCGAGCTGTACGACTGAAGGCGTCAGACCAGATGTAACTTACCAAACACGCTCCTTGCCACAGCCGCCACCTTGTTTGTCCAAGCGGAGTTGTGAGTCAAGGAGAACTCCAAGGCTCCGAACAGGAGGGACATATCCCATCTATGATGGGGGCCTCCACGCCTTCGCCCTTCCCCACCAGCATCACCTCCATCTTATCGGGATTCAGCTTCAGAGGACTCCTCCTCATCCAAACCCCCCCCGCAGCCGGGCACTAGGTAAACGCCGAGACTGCTATGCCTGGGTCGGATGAAAATGAGAAATACAGCTGGGTGTCACCAGCATATTGATGACACCAAACTCCAGATCCTCTCACGATCTCGCCCAGCAGTTGCCTATACATGTTGAACAGGAGAGGGAACACAATTGATTCCTGCAGGACTCCACATGTGAGGGCCGGGGGTGCGGGGGGAGATGTACACGCTGAGATCTTCCGGCCAGGACCGAGGTACTGCTTGCAGCGTGGTTAATGGGAAAGGGGATTCCTTCACAGCCCCCAGAGTCACACACACTCCTTCTGCAATCGCAGAGACTTGGCTGCTGTGGGATGGAGCAAAGTGGTAAATCCTTGTGCCTCGTACTCTAAGAAACACCTGCCTCCGGATCTGCCAGAGCCAAGGCTCCAAGGGCCACTGCATGACCAATCTATGGAGTCAAGAGGGAGTCCCCATAGGGGGTGGGGGAGAGAGAACAGGCATTTAGCAGCTACCAGTGTCTAGCCATGCGTGTTTCCCCGTGTTTAATATGGTGCGGGTGCAGTACTTAGAGCCAAGGGCTGCCTTTCCGTGTCCAGGGGCTAATCGGGGTGCTGCCTGCCCCTGGCGCTCGAAGCTCTCCTTGCAGAAGCAGAACCATAGAATTATGGGAGTTGTAGTCCATGCAGGAGAGCGGTCGCCGGTCGGGTCTCCACAAATACCTTGCTCTGTGCTGCTGCTAAACAGCTCATTCTTCACTGCTCCCCACCCCCAATGCAAAACACAAAGACGGTGTGCGGCAAGGAACGAGCTGTTTGGCAGCAGTGAGGAGTGGAGGATTCAGCACAGACAGGGAGGAATCAGGGCATATAGATCAGAAACGACTGTGAACACACTACCCGATGTTTTTCGACAGAACCCTAACCATGAGGAGAGGGAAAACACTCGGCTGCTGCACCCAGACATCTGTGCAACCAACGAGGAGTTAATGGGAGGCCAGACCAGTGGCCAGAAATAGTGACGGTGCTTGGACACAATGCACAGTCACGTGACAAACGTCTCATCGAAAGGAGAAGGCTGGACTTGCCCGGAACATCACCCCTGAGTCGATGGCCCCGCCTCCCAGCCGGGTCTGTGTGTGCTGCGTGGCACGCCAACACCCGTCCGGTGAGTTGGGGAGGAGGGCACTCGCACAGCCGGGGATGGGTGTGCTGCGTGGCGCACCAACACCCGTCCGGTGAGTTGGGGAGGAGGGCACTCGCACAGCCGGCTCTATGTGTGCTGCGTGGCGCACCAACACCCGTCCGGTGAGTTGGGGAGGAGGGCACTCGCACAGCCGGCTCTATGTGTGCTGCGTGGCGCACCAACACCCGTCCGGTGAGTTGGGGAGGAGGGCACTCGCACAGCCGGCTCTATGTGTGCTGCGTGGCGCACCAACACCCGTCCGGTGAGTTGGGGAGGAGGGCACTCGCACAGCCGGCTCTATGTGTGCTGCGTGGCGCACCAACACCCGTCCGGTGAGTTGGGGAGGAGGGCACTCGCACAGCCGGCTCTATGTGTGCTGCGTGGCGCACCAACACCCGTCCGGTGAGTTGGGGAGGAGGGCACTCGCACAGCCGGCTCTATGTGTGCTGCGTGGCGCACCAACACCCGTCCGGTGAGTTGGGGAGGAGGGCACTCGCACAGCCGGCTCTATGTGTGCTGCGTGGCGCACCAACACCCGTCCGGTGAGTTGGGGAGGAGGGCACTCGCACAGCCGGCTCTATGTGTGCTGCGTGGCGCACCAACACCCGTCCGGTGAGTTGGGGAGGAGGGCACTCGCACAGCCGGCTCTATGTGTGCTGCGTGGCGCACCAACACCCGTCCGGTGAGTTGGGGAGGAGGGCACTCGCACAGCCGGCTCTATGTGTGCTGCGTGGCGCACCAACACCCGTCCGGTGAGTTGGGGAGGAGGGCACTCGCACAGCCGGCTCTATGTGTGCTGCGTGGCGCACCAACACCCGTCCGGTGAGTTGGGGAGGAGGGCACTCGCACAGCCGGCTCTATGTGTGCTGCGTGGCGCACCAACACCCGTCCGGTGAGTTGGGGAGGAGGGCACTCGCACAGCCGGCTCTATGTGTGCTGTGTGGCGCACCAACACCCGCCCGGTGAGTTGGGGAGGAGGGCACTCGCACAGCAGGGGATGGGTGTGCGTCCGTTGTCAGGCATCGCACACCCATGCCCCCACATGGAACAACTGAGACCCAGGTTGCTACAAGCAGGGGCATGGGTGGGGGTTGCATGGGACGCTCGAGGGCACCTCCACCCATGTTGCCTTCAGACGGGTGCCCGGGTCCGTGGGGGATGGGGGGACCCATGTGGGCACTTCCCGTTCTGAAGCCGCTCTGTCCCAAGCCATCAGAGCTCACCCAGGACTGAGGGAGTAGACAAGATTTGCACATGAGAGCAACATAATAGTCTGGGGCAGATCTGGTACTTGCCCAAAGCCACACAAAGAAAGCAGAGCTATGTTTAATTTCTAGTCTCATCCTTTGGAGTAATTATCCTCAAGAGCCTTGAAAATAGTCACAGCTAGATGCATGTGTTTACCCACATTGATCAGCATCTTAAACTACAAACACAAAGGTTTCCCCCTCTTCCCAAATCAATACAGCCCCTCTATGTGACACGGTTACTGTTACCTGCAAATAGCCGGAGCCGCGTGTGTTCCAGAGGCCTCTGTTTGTAACATCGGTGCCCTTGAGAGACAGGCCGGGCGAAAGTGGTTGGGTGACGCCTGGGGCGTTAGTTTAGTGTACGGTAACAAAAGGAACCGGACACAGAAAACAGCTGGGTGAAAGCAAAGTGTAAGTGCTGATACTGATGTGTAATCAGAGATGGGAAAGTACCGTTTTCTCGACTGCTGCTTGTTGGGGGGGTAGTCTGTTTCCTGAGAAATCCCCAAGGCTTGGTCATTTGAAAGACAAGTGCCTTACCTGAAAACTAATGGAGGTTTAATGATAAGTGATTATTTTGGTAGCTAAAGTCCATTTGTAGTAATTGCTGTCTTCTCAGAGAAAATATTTTAAAAGTCCCTAACTGTGCAGCAGGGGAGATAATGTTACCTTGCAGAGTTTAGGCAGGGACCTGAGTTGACTGCACCAAAAAATCTTAAATTCTGCAACCAGTGATGCCAAATTCTGCAAATTCACTATGAGCATTAATATTTGCATAATTAACTTGATTTGCATAACTCTGCATGCTGGGAAGCAAATTTGCAATAGGTTTGACGTAGAATCACAACTTTGCTAATCAAGCACAACTCAAATCCTCTGGAATTTCAGCACCTCCCTCACGCAAACATAGGGCCTTCAGACCCCACCCACAATTCATCTCCCAGGGGCCTATTTACCCTCGGGTCATGGTCAGGATTGGCTGATTCTGCGAAAATCACTGCAAATTGCAGCAACGCAGGCAACTCGGGTCCCTGAGTTTAGGAGACAGGCCTGTGTAGCTAGGATTAAAAAATGAAATCCTAGACAATGTGAGTGCTAGAGTTTCGTTCACAGTAACGACACTCCCTCAAGATGGGTGATTGAATCTATTTGACTTTATTTCCCCTAAAGAACGACTAAGCATAATCTACTTAACGTGGCAGGTGGGTTATATGTGGAGCAGTTTATGCACTTGGCTTCTCCGCCATTGGCCTTGAATTCCTTTCAGCTGCACTTATGGCCTGTAGAGGGGAACCTGCCTAACAATGGCACAGATCTCCTTTGGAGGAGAACCTTGACTTTACAATCAATGTGACTGTAGGGTGCTACCGCTAATGACGTGAAAACATATGGGTATCTGCTCTGATGCCTGACACCATCTTAGAAGTGAAGCTCTTTCTTGTAGGTTAGAAACCTGGGCTAGAGCTGCACTGTCCCACCAGGAGAATGCAAGCCTTGAGCCTCTGCAAAGGGCGAGTGCAGGCTTGAGAGCTGAGGAGACTAGTTGTGGAAATGCTGCAGTTGGTCAGAGGCTACACAGCAGGGACTAGAAACACAGAGAGACCACGGGGAAGAAGCAAATGACACTTTCCCAAAGTTAAGTCTCCAGAAGGGCCTTGCCCAGACAGTGTGACATTCTAATATCGCATGGGGAGGTACCCGAGGCCAAGCTGGTCTCCTGTTTGGGGAAGAGCTTTGGAGAGTCTGGCAGCACAGCCCTGCCTTCCTCCATTGGGGAACTGGGGTGTCATTCTCCTCTATAGGAGGGAGATATACCTACAGCCAGCAATGTTCATGTTCTCTGCCATCTCACTGGGTGTGGGTCACTGGCTACTGTGCATGCTGTGTGTGTGTCTCTATTACGTGTCTCATTCTCCTGTTTCCTTGGTGGAGAACACGAGCATCCTGGCCAGGTACAGAATAAATCAGGGTTAGGGTGTCGTCATGGGGTGGGGGGGAGCGAAGTGTCCCACTTGGCCCTGGCTGGTATTGAATACAGCAGTGACAGGCACAAGCTCTAATCCCTGTTCTAGGAAAGCTGACTGCTTAGAAAGCAGTTGGAGAACAGCAATGGGCATCACGAGCAGAG
>QEPC01014173.1:0-11375 GCA_003113815.1 Sphenodon punctatus | reverse complement strand
CTCCCTCACACACTCTTGAGCTGTCTCATAGAATCTTTTTCCTGGAATAAATGATGGTCTGATGCTCAACTTGCCTCTTGAATTGCTGGACAAGCCTGCCTGTTGCTATGTCGTGTCCTTGGCATCCTGGTCGGCTTGATTGTCCTCTCCTGGGAGCGCTGACCCATTTAGGAGCAGAGTATTGTGGGGGGCACGGGCAGGAGCAGGAAAGCAGCAACCAGGGGGAGCCCACGTCTGGCTTCCCCTCTATTGATCTATTGGCCGAAGAACACCCAGGATTGGAGAGCACTGGCCCATCAGGAGAATGTTCCATTCATTAGTGTCTTGCAATATGCAAATAATGGAAATGGCTTCTGAGGCTTGGATTACTAGAAATCAAGCTGCATAACAAGTAGTGTTTTTAATAATGTGAGGTTTGGCTAATAACCATGGTCCAAGTCAATGGGAGAGGGGATTCTGAAGCTAATTGTTTCCAACTTCATGTCTTACCTTAAAGGGACAGTCCAGAGTACTTCTTGGAATCGGAGATCCCTGCCCGGAAGTCTTGTGTGAGCATCGTAGAAACTGGAGTCTTGGCTCTTGTAAGAGCAAGGGTTGTGGAGACTGTTGGCTTTCTAAACTGAAGTATCTGGGTCTAAGCAAACACCTCTTGGGTAGATCCTAACCTGACTGCTTTAAAAGCCCCTTGCAGTGTGGGGAGGGTGATCAGGGAAGCCCCGGACTTCTCAGTAGCCCTCCCAGAGAGGTGGAATTTCTCTAGGGAGGCCTGCCTGCAAGCCAAGATGCCTTGTTCTTGTCTGTATTTCCCTTTCTACATCACTTGGTGTAAAATCACTGGCCTGTACTGCATACTATCTTCCTGTGTATAGCCACTTGTGCTCCTTCAGAGAAGAGCATGGGTGTTGTGGCCGGGCAGAGGCCTCCTTTTGACAATGTCTAGTCAGTAAACTGTTGAGAGGGGCAGGCCACAGCAGACGCAGTAACTAGTTCTCCCAGGCAGAGATAAGAATGTTTCTCTCTCCATTCAATTGGCTTCCTTTGTCCTGTGTTCAGAGAAGCAGCTGAGGAGCCAAATCTGGGTGATGGGGATAACCGATAAATTGTTCCTGAGAGAATAATCCTAAATCTCGCTGAAGCTCTACCAAGAAATGGGACTGTTCTGAAATTCTGAATCCAGGCCAACTGTGTGTAGAACACTGGCAGAGAAGTCACTTGAACAAAGCTTTAGAGAAGTGTTCCTGCAGCTTGTGGTGCTAGTCTGCTCCAGACACTGCTCAAGTTAGGGCGTTTAGCTTACAAGCGGGATCGCTAAATGCCGGCTTTCCCCCCCGCGCCGTCTCTGCATGCCGTGTCTGCTGTTCAGACACGGCGCAGAGTGCGAGTGCGCATGCGCGCCCTTCTGCGCATGCGCAGTCGGCCATGGAACCAGGAAGTGCGGCGTAAAGCCGGCACTTTGGGAATCCGCATCGGAGGGGGCAGGATTGCCTGCCCCCTCCGACGCGGATTAAAAAGCAGCCCCAGCGAGTAGACGAGCGCCAAGGAAGGCGGCTGATCAAAGGATCAGCCGCCTTTTTGGTCTCGTCTATAAACGCCCTCAGTGTAGGAGGGCACTGGAGCCAGGCGTCTGGTCTTGGCATCTAACATGCTGTGTCTCTTCTGCTCCTATCTCGGAGAGCTGGCAGTGCTTGGGAAAGGCTGGCTTCAGCTTGAAAAATGTTTGACTGTGGGGCTGAACCCAGGACGCTGCAGGCAAGAACCCCAGTCTTGGTCATGGCAGGAACCAGTTCTGTCTGTTGATGGCAGCTAGTGAGGGCCGGATCACTGGGTGCTTCAACACTAGCAACACACCTGACACTTTGACATAGGGCTTCTCTTGGAAGACAGGCATCCAAGCCAGGGAGGGCCCTCTGCTTTAGGAAATGCTGGTGTTTGTGAATGCCATGCAACTAAAGAGTGGGTTGTTTGAGAAGCTAAAATTTCCAGGGGTCTCTCTGGCGCACTTGTTAACGGTACATTGATTTTGTTGAACAATAATTCTGTTTATACTTTAGATCAAGAGACCTGGGCAGGAGAAAGTGGAACCTTCCTGAGCTGTAGGACAAATGGTGGGGAGACACTGGGGAATGGGAGCAAAGGTAAAACCACGGAGAACTGCACGCACAGCAACCCCTGCCCAAGTATTGGGAAGGACTTTGTCAAGGTGTCTGCTCTCCCTGACAAACGTGATGCTGTCTACTCTTTTGCCAGGACAGGAATGCTCCTGAAGTCATTTGAGGACCAAGGAGAATGCTGAGGCAACTCGATCAGTTCTGCTTCAAGTCTCCCTCTAGGAGAGATGTTTGCATGAAATGGTAACATCCTTCTCTTTCCTCACATGATTCCTTGTCTGGGATACACGTAAACCTAATGGAGCTTCATTGCACTGCAAGTGCTGTAATATCCAGAATCCCATTTTGGGAAGCAGAGGTCAGGTAACTCAGTACATGAAATACGAATAGCGCGGTATCGTAGAGCTGTGATTGGAGGGTGGCGTTAAAACAGTGTGGAAGCCATGGAGAGGAAATGGCAAGGGGAGGAGGGGGGCAGGGTGGAATGAAGGGAAGGAGGCTCTCCGTTATTGCAACGGTGCCAGTGGCTGAGTCTGGCGTGCCGTGCCAGCCGCTCCTGGAGATCTGTTGCCTGTTCCACCCAGCCCCCATCTCATTCCAGCTGCATCTGGATGACTCCTACCTGTTGTTATCCCCCATCCCTGTATTTCAAATTCTTCTCTGGTTTCCTCACCCCACCCCCACATTGGCCTTCTTTTTTTTGTTTTGTTTTGTTTTTTAAAGCCCCCACAAAATCTGCTGCCTTTGGCATTTGATCCTCCCCACTTGACTTCAGATAAGCTTTTGCCATTTTATTGGTTTACTGCCTATTAAGGACTATTGGCATTAAACAATCCCCTTTACTTCTGACTTGTTCCTTGTCACTCGATTTATGATGCCCCTCCAATTTGGAGATGAAGTGCAAGGCATTGCGGGAGATGCAGTTCACAAGACACCTTAGGCACAAAGATGTTAGATGAACTACATCTTCCCCCAAACACAACACGCAGGTGCATCTCCTCGTGGGCATGGCTGTTTCTTAAAGGCTAATCCCAAGCTTCCTTACTGCTGACCAGAACACCCCAAGAGCTCTCCTCCACTGCCTGCAGCCCCTCTTCCATGCCCTCAGGTAACCTGGAGGGCTAGGGATGGTTCTATTTGTGGAGATTGCTGCAGTGTTGGGCAGCCTGTCAGATTATTGCTCATGTGGGGAACTAGGGAATACTCAAGAGTAGAAAAGGATGTTTCTGCTGGAGTACAGTGGAAGCCAACCGGAAGCTGTACTTGGAAATAGTAGATTGCCCTTTTGTGCTTTGGGGGAGATTCTCCAGGACAACAGGTGTACCAAAGGGGGCCAAAAACATCTGCAGAACAAAGATGATGCCTGAAGCCCAGGCCCCAGCAGAGCAGATGATGGGAGATGAGCAGTCCTGACTCGTGGCAGCAACATAAGGGGAGCCAACCCTCTCCACGTAAAAGTGAAGTATAAAGTGTGTATTGTATTGGCAACATCCACTTCATGCCCGTGAGGTGAGAGGGCTTGGAATTGGCAGCCTGGCTCTCCAGGGCTTCTGGGTCATCACCCAGAAGCCTGGAGAAATGGGCTCTGTAGGAGGGAGGCCTGTCTAGCCCAGAATGACTTGATCTCTGCCACAGCACTAGGCCAATAACCTGCACTGTGGTTTGATTGCTCTCCCCCCTCGCAGCACCCCTATTTCAGAAGGCAAGAGCATCCTGGTCGTGTGAGAGGCCTTACTCTCTAGGCTCTAGAAGATCTTTAAGTTGAAATTGGGCACCTTCCTAGTGCACCCTAGATTTGACAGGATGCCCAGCAACTTGGCCTGGTCAGGCTCCCTGGGCTGATTTGCCACCCAGCTGTTGCCCTGGTCCTGTTTGCTGCTCCTTGCTCCTCCCCAGCTCAGCTGAGCAGCAGGCCGTGGCCTTCCTGCTTGGCTGTCTGAGTGGGGGTGGGGGAAGGGAAGAGTGAGGAGGCCTCTAGTGGTATAGTGTGTGTGTGTGTGTGTGTACATGTGCACAGTGGGCTAGAAGAGGCCTCCTTGCTCCTTCCCCAACCCCTCCCAAGAAAAAGCTGGACCAAGGAGCAGCACCAAGAGCATGGCTGGTCAGTGAGTTGGCCCAGGGAGTCGTGGGTGCCAGGATCAGCTTCCCGAATCCTTGGTAATACCTTCACTATGGGGCATTGGGTACCCATTGGCTGCCCAAAAACATGAGTATTCCTTGCAGGTAGCCAACACACTGGATACTGCACCCCTGTCTTTAACAGTACTGGTTTGGGGTGTGGACAGCAGTAAGGTGCTCTAGTATTGGATGTAGAGGTGACTTGTGCCGTTGTGAACCAATCTTGAACTTGTATTCCATAAAAGATGGTTGCGAAGATCAAGCAAAGCTTGACAGTGAGAAGCAAAAAACTCAACTGCACTGGCAGCTGGTAAAGCTTGGCATGTAAGAAGCTCTCCTGTGTGAGACTCCAGAATTCACAGGGAGCACAGCAACAGCAAAGACATCCAGATGCAGGGACACATTGCTGTGTCTTGAGCAGAAGTGAGTCTTGACTACTCCATGTGGCCTCTGTCCCAAGATGTCAGACAGGATGTGGGAAAAGCATTGGTGCCGTTCCCATCTCCAAACCCTGAGTGAGACTGTATTGAGTGAGTGTCAAGCAGCAAGGTGTCCTAGCATGGTTTTCAACAGATCCCTGATGCAGTGATGCTTAAAGGTTCTACCCTTAATCTTTTGTTTTCCAGGGAAGCCGGTGGTGCACTCTGGGGATGGAAAGTGTCTTCCATCAAAGGGGAACCCTGTAAAGCCAGGGCATGAGCAGCCTGACCGGGTATTGATTCCCACCTCTCTGTGCTGGCCTGTTTGAACAGAAAAATGTTGATGGGATGGTGGAAGTCTTTTGAAGTATTAGCCAGGTGACCTGGTACTCGTTGTGCCCTGCTTGGGGGGAAGTTGAAGTGAAGACAACAGGAGAGAATACTTGGTCAGTTTTTGTTTTAGAATGGGCTTCCAGGATGACAGATGGACCAAAAGGTTCTGCAGCACAAAGATAGCTTTAGCATCCAGCACAGCAGCTGGGTAGCAGCCGCAGAGGGAAGGGTAGAAGGCTCGCTCCTCTTGTAATAATTAAGAATAAAGTGCATGGATATGTAGTCAACATCCACCCTTCCTTTGCTTTAAATGGGATGGGTGGGCTTGGCATTAGCAGCCTGACTTTTGTATGGTCTGGGTGGCTCCCTGTGACACTGAATCTGTAGGAGAGCTGCCTGCAGGCCAGAATGCCTTGTCTTCTGTCACTTCACTCAGCCTGTGAGCTGCACTGCCTGCATCCTGTCTCCCCTTGCACCTCCCCCTTCAGAAGGCAAGAGCATCCTGGCCTGGTGGGAGGCCTCTCCTGGCCCTAGAGTCTGCCCCTGCCATGGGACGGGGGGTAGCCAGCCATAACGTTCTCCCAAATAGAACGTTGTGCCAACTTGTGTAGTCTGTACCCTAATCCAGAAAACCTGGTGCCCAAGATTATGCCAAGCTCGATAATGGGAAGAGCATCAGGGGGAAAAGCTCCAACTGTGCATGCAGCCGGTGAAGGTCAGAAGCAAGACTTCCTTAGGGCATTTTTACACTAGATGTATCCCCTGTAATTAAGCTCCTGTGAGGAGGGCTTCTGTGCTTTATGTGGAAATGTCTTTGATTGGTTACTAATGCACTTCACAAAACTTGTGCCATAAAGAAATGAATTAAAACCAATGTCCTCCACGTGAGATCACACTTCCTCCAATGGCCTCTTGCAAGCAGACACTGGTGGCTGGAGAAGCGCTCTGCTCCGTTCACCATATTTATGGGCCTTTGGTATTGCTATCTTGGAGACCAGCAGCAGCAAGGACAGGGTAAATGTGGCTGAACAGGTACCGTGTGACCTATTAAACGTGTGATCGGGACTGTGTCAACGTTCAAAGGAACGTTCATACTTGTGAATGTGACAGATGTGAGCCACTTGCCTACTGACCATGGCCAAGGAGCCGGCAGCCTTCGGTGCTGCCTGGTAGCCTAACGGGATGAGCAGTAGTCTGATAACCGTATAGAAATGTCTGCTAGCTTTATAGAAACGTGATCTGAAGTGTCTACTTTGTAAGAAATGATCACCATGCTCTTGAGGGATGCAGGAGGGGGTGGTTACATGGAGTGAAGCCAACTGATTTACCCTTTTTGGTGGGCTGGCAAAAGAAGGGAGGATTGCCCATGACCTAGGATGCCTTGTCCTTGTCCATCTCTCCATTGCTCACGTGGAGCATATCCCTAACTGCTGTCTCTTCTTGGGTATCGCTCTCTGCTTCCCTTCAGAGGACAAGAGCATCCTGGTGAGGTGGAGGCCTTCTTATCTCCAAGTAGCAGAGGGGTGTGTTTGGGTGCGCGTGCATTGCATTAGCAATCAGCAAGGTGCCGTAGGCCTGTATGTCACTGGTATAGGATGCAGTGGTCCCACCTACAGGTGTTAATCTCTTAACTTCTTGTTCTCCAGGAAAGCTTGGCATGTATGGCACTGTCCATGGGGAACATTTGAGTGACTCAGTTGAAACATATGAGGTGTAGAGTGCTTTTGGATCAATCATACAAGGTAGGAGAGCATCTTGATTTTCAGTTCAAATTGAACATAGAGGAATGATTCTGGTAGCTGGATCTTTATGTGGGAGGCTGCTACACGAAGGATCCTGGGTGTAAAGCTCTGTGGTGGTTCAACTTGCTTCAGTATTAGAGGTGTTTTGTAACCATAAAAATGGCTCTCCATAAGCTGCTTGTTCACAGTGATCCTTGTGCTTCAAGAAGCTTTTGGAGAATAGTGTGTCAGGTTGGAGGGTCCACACCCCCACTTTACCGGGTTTGAGTGACTCAGTTTCCCTCGCGCACAGCCCATTTGGATCAGTTTTCTCTCTGGCTGATTCAAACATGTCACAGGGACAACCCCCTTTGTCACTCAAGGGCCCGATACTTCCCATTTACAGACTCTTTACTCTCTGGGTTCGCAAGAGCTTGAGAGGTCTTGTTGCTCACTTGTGTTCCAGTGTTAGACACAGACACTTCTTCATAAAGATAAATAAGCTTATTGATTACATAAGCAAGATTGTGTTACTAGAAATCAAAGGTAAATAGAACGTATTCCTGATCTATACTGGTTGAGTTCCCAAATAAGCATCTTACCCTACCAAGGTCCATAAGTTCCCCTCAGTCCTTGGTGTAAGTGACTGGGCCTTCTGCCTTAGAGTTGCTAGAGAGCAAAGTCCTGTCTCTCAGTTCATGGTTTCCAGTCTTGCTGGCTGGCAAGATGCAGATGAGAGTTACTGATAGTATCTCCAGCTCTGGGGTACAACTCGTATCCCCAGGAGTAAACTCCTCGTATCTTCTCGAGACTTCTAGAATTCCCTTACGTTCTGTACATCACCTTTCTGTCTCTTGCACGTAGGCAATGGCTGCCAGAATTAGCAGTTTTAATGTCTCTGTCTGGGCAAATCGACAAACTGTCTTCCCATGTCCTGGGGCTTGGTCACGTGTCACAGCTCTGTTTTGGGTTTTACAGTTCTCAATTGTAACATTACTTACATGTTGAACCTTTTGCTTTTCATGTTTACCAGACTTGTAGTCTACATGTAGGCCCATGTTACACGTGTGACCCCTTGTTCTTCTGTGACAAATAGTCCTCTAAGATAGTGGATGTATCTAAGGGCCAAATGGAGGCCAGAGCCTCCATAAGGCTATTGGGCATACAGCTGGCAAATAGGGTATCGTTGTTCAAAACAGCTGCATTTCCTGGATTTACAGTTGAACCAATTAATCATGGCGTGGGACCAGTAGGTAAGATGTATTTGGGCAGAGGATGTCCTCGATGGAAAACGTCAGATCATTTAACCTTGGTCATGTTTGGCTCTCGTGAGAAATTGCTACTTCGCTTTTGTCCAAAGTCCGGTGGGAATTTCTTCATGACGCTAGCATAGAAAGCAATTTGGATTTGAAGTGAACACTGCCACCTCTGTCATGAGACACTGCCCATGGCAGAAGAGCTCTAGTAATGGGGAAGTGTGGTACAAGGTGAGGAAGGTGCCCGAACAGGTTCTCGGGCCCCAGACGTTTGGTTCAATACCTAGGCTGCGAAGGAGTGTGGACTAAGGGTAGCAGAGTGGTGAAGGGTTTGCTGTTGGAATCTGACAAAGTCTTTGGCTGTCATATGGGAGACTGGGGGGATAATGAGGTGCTCAAATGTAGTAGTGACTTGTACAGAATGTCATTAGCTTCCTAACCGTATCCTAAACACTAGCGACTGAGAACCAGCCAAGCTTGACAACGGGAAGCACAAAAATTGAACTGAGAAATGTAAGTTCTGTGTGTTCAGTAGGAAAAATCAAACGCACAAGTCTAGGATGGGGGATCCCTGGATCGGCAGCAGCACACGTGAAAAGGATCTAGGGGTTGCAGTTGATCACAAGCTGAACACAAGTCAGCAGTGCGATGCAGCTGCTAAAAAGGCAAATGCAATTCTAGGCTGCATTAACAGAAGCACAGTGTCCCGGTCACAGGAAATAATAGTTTCACTCTATTCTGCACTGGTCAGACCTCATACGGAGTATTGTCTAATTATGGGCACCACAGCTGAAGGACATGGACAAACGGGAACATGTTTAGAGGAGAGCGACAAAGAGGCTGGAGTGGGGGGGAGATGTCTGGAAACAAAGTCCCATGAGGAAAGGTTGAAGGAGCTGGGTGTGTTTAGCCTGGAGAAGAGAAGACTGAGGGGGACATGATGATCACCTTTAAATACCTGAACGGCTGTCGCAGAGAAGATGGAGCTGAAATGTTCTCTGTTCCTCCCGAGGGCAGATTAAGGCTAAAAAGGAAGAATTTCCTATGGGTAACAGCTGTGTTTAACAGTGGGACAGACGGTGCCTCGGGCGGCGGCGGTGAACTCTCCTTTGCTGGAGGCTTTCAAACTGAGGTTTTGGATGGCCATTTGTCAGGGATGCTTCAGCCGTGGATTTCCTGCATTGAGCATGGGTTTTGACTAGATCTCTAAGGCACCATCCAACTAGGGTTCTGTGGAATCAAGAGGGAGGGACTCATCCTAGTTTAATGTTAATCAAGTCTAGCTGTTAAATTAACTTGCAGGGCGGCCACAAACCTCTTCTCAAAAGCTTCTTCCCTTCCCACACTGCCATGGATTTACCAAAGAGGAGTTGCTGGATGTGACTCTCCAGGGCAGGGATCTGGACATTGAAAATAAGTTTGGGGCAGGGAATTGAACCTAGCTTTGCTAAGTGATTCTCTCTTTCTTTGGGCTAATTACATTAACATTAAGAGCCTTGACAGCTGTTACAGCTAAATACACATTTAGCAGAATGTTGAACTACAAACACAAGCCGCAGCTCCAAAACTGCCCATTTGTTACAAATCCATAGTCTCTAGCCATCTATTATACTCCCTCCTGCTGCTGTTAGCTGCAAAAATGAGCAACAGTGTTCTAGATGCCACCATTTACAACACTGGTGTCCTTGCAAGGCATGCTGGGGGAAGTGGGTGGAGCCGGGGGCAATAGTTAAGCTGGGACATCATAGAGGGAGCGTTCAGTGTAGGGGAGCACAAGGAATGTAATACAGAACAGCTCTGTAAAAGCAGAGTAAGTTCCGATATTGATGTGTAATTGGAGATGGGGAAACAGCTTCCATGACTGTTGGTTGGGGATCATTTGAGAACTGAAAATTCCCAAAGCTTAATTTCACAAAGACAAGTACCGTACCTGAAAACCTAGGGTGTTTACTGATAAATGGCTCTTTCGGTAGTTAGTCAGCTTGCAGTAACAGCTGCCTTCTCTAGCAATGTCGAAAGCTCTGACAGTGAAGCAGGGGAGACAATATTATTTTGCAGCATTCAGAGTACAAACTGTGCCTGCATAGCTAGGAGTAAAAATGAAAGCATCGATAACATGACATGAGTGAGTCTCATTCACAGTCAGTGTTCTCTGGAGATGGGTAATAGTAGCCAGGTGAGTCCAAACTTCTCAAACCGTGTTTGGCAGTTGAGTGTAAGCTACATAACAATCCCAACCCCATTTTGGTCACCTGTTGAACTTACGATGTGAACAGGTTTACATAACAAGGACAACTTGCGTGTTCCAAACACACACATGGTGGCCAACATTGTGTCTAATGATATTGTGTGGCATGTTAGCAGATACAGCCTAGAGAACAGGGTGACGGAGCTGAATGTTGAGATCAGGTGGTGACCAAAACACTGATTTATCCGCAAGATGGGCTGTGTGTCTAGGTGGCGCCGCATGGTGAACACGGGGCCAAACCAGTGTTCATATTGAGGTCAAAACACACATTCCGAAACCTGTTGGCATTATGTCTAAAAACACCCTATAGCCAACATGGGTGGGTGTCCTGTGGAGGAATTTATGCACTTGGCTTTTCAGCTATTGGATCTTGGTTCCTTTCAGCTGCACTTGTGGCCTGTAGAGGGGAACCTGCATAACAATGGCACAGATCTCCTTTGGAGGAGAACCTTGACTTTACAACCGATTGTGACTGTAGGGTGCTACCGCTAATGACATGAGAACATCTGTGTATTTGCTCTGATGCCTGACACCATCTTAGAAGTGAAGCTCTTTCTTGTAGGTTGGAAACCTGGGCTAGAGCTGCACTGTCTCACCAGGAGAATGCAAGCCTTGAGCCTCTGCAAAGGGCGAGTGCAGGCTTGAGAGCTGAGGAGACTAGGTGTGGAAATGCTGCAGTTGCTCAGAGGCTACACAGCAGGGAACAAACATGGAAAGACTATGGGGAACGAACGAACCGACGACAGCTTCCCAAAGTTAAGTCTCCAGAAGGGCCTTGCCCAGACAGTGTGACATTCTAATCCCTTGGGGAGGTACCTGAGGCCAAGCTGGTCTCCTGTTTGGGGAAGAGCTTTGGAGAGTCTGGCAGCACAGCCCTGCCTTCCTCCATTGGGGAACTGGGGTGTCATTCTCCTCTATAGGAGGGAGATATACCTACAGCCAGCAATGTTCATGTTCTCTGCCATCTCACTGGGTGTGGGTCACTGGCTACTGTGCATGCTGTGTGTGTGTCTCTATTACGTGTCTCATTCTCCTGTTTCCTTGGTGGAGAACACGAGCATCCTGGCCAGGTACAGAATAAATCAGGGTTAGGGTGTCGTCATGGGGTGGGGGGGAGCGAAGTGTCCCACTTGGCCCTGGCTGGTATTGAATACAGCAGTGACAGGCACAAG
>QEPC01014171.1:93900-115968 GCA_003113815.1 Sphenodon punctatus | reverse complement strand
GGCCACGTAACGTCTGAAATCACCCAATGACCTACCTGACAGGGTTGTTATGAAGGTGTACACTGAAAGCACTATAGAAATTATTGTTAATGATAATAATGATCTTATCTTCAAGGATTTGAGAGTGCTGGTTTACGTTTATTTAAAAGTAATTGTTTCTTTTCTAAAATAAAGACTAGTCTTTATAATTCTATTGTCAGTGTGCCCCACAGAGTTATTTTTAAGCCAGTACTGCTGAATGCACCCAGGTATCTTCTGTTTGGGCTTATCTGATAAGTAGTGAAACTTAACACTGATGGTGTCAAACTTTGTGTTTACAGTAGTGCTGTGTAAACAGAAGATGGTGCACAGCCCTGTTTAGGGATTTTTCACCTCATTTAAATTCTTAATTTGTCCCTTCTTGTTTAGAAGTTGCTGTTGCACTGTTGCTGCTTCCAATTAATAAGCTTTCAAAAAGTGGTATGCCTTTTCCCCACTTAACCTTTACTAAACAGAGTAACTTCCTCCAAGTAATTGAAAAAATGGAGAATTCTCTCTCTCCAGCCTTTCTTATAGTCACATGCTTTCCTAGAGCAGCATGGAGTTGACAAGATATGAAGAATCCAGGATGCTCAAGTGCTTGGGGGGCCATCTACAAGAGGCGAAGACTCTGTGGTTCTGATATTGGTATGCAGAGTGCTTGGAACTGTTTGGGGCATATTTCATTTAACTAACCCCTTTGTTATAAGTTAGTAAGGTCTTTCCAGTCTTTTCCTGCCACAGACATGATAGTGAATTAGATGGTTTGATCAAGCATGGAAATTCCAATGTTTATACATGTTTATAGCTGAGTCAGTAACCTCTTTGCCACGTTGGAGGGTTTTATGTAGGGTTCTGTGTATTCTGTGGTTTTCCCATTGGCAGCAAGTGGGGGAAAGCAGAATACAGAGGACCCTGCCTTTATGCTTTTCTCCATTGTGGGACATGCAGGAGGTAGTAACTAACTAAAAATATTGGCTGAAACCCCTATGTAGGGGAGGGAGGTGACAATGTTGTGAACGATGCATTATCCCATCCGGTGGTGCTGTTGAGCAGTGTTGAGGGTGGTCTGGGCCAATTGAAAGAAGGGGGAACACACAGAGCTTTCCACAGGGGGACAGCGTATGCCTCACAATCCACATTTTAAATATATGTTTTCAGTACTTAGTACAAAAGTGGGGGGTTTGTGTGTTTTGTTGCCAATACACTTCCTCAGCTCATATCTTAAACCTTTCCACACCTTTGGCTTTAATAGGGAGCATACGTCATTCAAATATGGAGGACATTTCCCCCGCTCTTCCTTTTCTTTTAGAAACACAACATGGCTGACCTTAATTACGCAGTCTAGACTGAATGAGGGGGTGGGAAAGGTTCATCTTTGCCAGGCTGATAAGGTGCTGTGAAGGAAATGATTTTCTCAGCAAATCACATTCTCCCATCTAAAGTGGCATGTGGCCCGTACTGTAGTTGAACTGGTGTGATTCTATTGTTCAAGGCGGCAAAATATGGAGGCTCTCCAGAAGACAATGAGCTCCATGTGTACCATGGAATACAACTTCTTTGTAGCTTATTAGACCCATCATGAAGAGACTTGAAAATGGTTGGGTTGACAGAAGCACTAGAGGGGGTGGAGTTTGCAAGCATAGCCATTGCTTCATCCTAAACGCTAGGGATGAATCTCTGGGGGAAATTTCAGTTTGGAATTTCTTGGTTTTGTTTTCATGATTTTCAGATTTCTTCATGATTTTGTTTTTTGCGGGGGGGGGGTTTGTACTTGTTTCTCCCCCCACTCCCTCTTTTTTCATTGACTTCTCCCATTGAAGTCAATGAGAACAAACCATAAAAAAATCAATGTAAAAAAACAGAAATGCTGGAACAGAAATTAAACCACAATTTCAGATGTATGGTTTAAAAACCAAAACAGTCATTTTCAGACCATTTTGGTTCTATCCAAAACTGAAATTCCCACAGTATCTAAACACACAGTAGATTAGATGCTATAGAACAGCTTTGTTGTCCGGGGAACACTTGGATTCTACTTACGTCACCCATCTACTTTTCAATAGTGCAGAAACTTGGTATTCATTAATCTCCCCCCCATCCCTCCCGAATATATTGAAGATCACAGGCCTTGGTTCTGAACCACCAAGTTCTGAGGTTAGAGTCATAGACTCTAACCGGGTCCTGGGTCCTCCCCAGGCCCTGGATCGACCCCTGAGGTCTGCTGGGGATGCCTTCCTGGAGGTCCCTCGAGTCAATTGGGGGGGGCACTATGGAGAGAGCATTCTTGGTAGTCACACCTCGGCTATGGAACTCCCTCCCAGAGGAGACTTACCTGGCCCCGAACCTGTTGACCCTTTGTCACTTGTGTAAGACCTGGCTGTTCCACCAGGCATTTGTTGGAGGGGATGGGTGAGGGTGGCTATGTAGTGGGAAGTGGGGGGAGGGTTTTTGTGTTTTTTATATTTTTAAGTTGGGTGGGCATGTTGTTTTATATTTATATGAATATAAAACTGCCTGAGGTGGAGTTGGGTGGGGTATTATATTGTTAAAATAAATAAATAGAATAATAGAATCTTAGAGTTGGACGGGATCTTAGAGGTCATCTAGTCAAACCACCTGCTCAGTGCAGGAAACCCACAGCGACAGCATCCCTGACAGCTGACTGTCCAGCCTCTGTTTGAAAGCCTTCAGTGAAGGAGAGCCCACCACTGCCCTAGGCAGTCTGGTCCACTATCAAACAGCTCTTACTATTCAAACAGCTCTAACAATTCTTCCTAATGTTTAGCCAAAATCTGCTTTATTGTAATTGGAGTCCATTGGTTCTAGTTTTGCCCTCAGGAGCAACAGAGAACAAGTCTGCTCCATCTTCTATGTGACAGCAGTTCAGATATTTGTTCTGAGGATCAGTTCCAGTACTCAGAAAGTTCAGAACCCTCAATTGAGTGATGGATCCGTGTGTGACCGGAGTGACCCATCCCTGACCCTAGCATCTCAGTGCTAGGAAATGAAACTTAGCATCATATTTGGTAGGGGGTTGGGGGGAGGGGAGAAGGAGGAGGGGATGGGACAGGTGAGGTGGGGACAAGCACAGTAAAGTTTTTGATTGGCTGGCAGGAGCAAAATGGCCATTTGGGCATTTTTCAGTCTTTTTGGTGACTTTGGCTGTGTGTGCTACACTGCTGTATCTGTAAGTATTTTTGACTTGGAGTTGAGGGCGGGGTGTGTGCCTGGCCATAGGGGCAATGTTGGGTGCTTGGGAATAGGGCAATGGTTTTGAATTGTGGATTTTGCACTTTGAGGTTTGTCACTTTTGCTGTGGGTTTGGCACTGTACTTTTGCTGTGGGTTTGCCAAGATCTGCCCAGCTGGATCACAGGAGGATACTTAGATTCTGGTCAATTATGGTGTTTTGCGGAGGGGGGTTTCCTTGCATAGGGGCATAGAACAAGGGAGGCATATTATTTGGTGTGGGTTGCCTCTGGTTTCTTGTTGCTCTTCCTGCTCATGGCACGCATGGGGCCAGGGGTCCAAACTTGATATTCTGTGTTTTTAATTATATGTTGTTGTTGGGGGTTTTGGGGGGTGGCTTTGAGTGCTACAGGGCAGGGCCCATGTGTTCTCTGACTCACCACAGTGCCATCCTGAGCACTGAATGTTTCAGAGTTTTTGTGATTCCAAGGTTCTGAGGTTTTCTGAGGTCCAGAGTTCTGATTTCCAAATCCAAACCTGGCCTTGGCACCACCTGAAACCTCAAAAACGCTGACATTTGTTTTTTTAAATATATTGTGTGCAGCCCTACATTTCAACCTCTGCACTAAATTTATTTACAGTTGAAAAATCTGGATCTTCAATGAAGATCCATCCTTAGTTCAGACATGTCTTGAGGACATGGAAGGAAAGAAAAGGTGGGGGTTGGCAGAAGAAGCTAGGACACGCATAGCTGGCTGAGCCACATTCCCTGTCTGTCTGATCCTTCTTGTTTGCTGTACGTACAAGTGGGTTGGGGGAGCTGTGGGTGGTGTATAAGGGTGCTGTTAATTAGGCAGCTATTTGAGGGCATGTGGCTGGACTTTGTGCATTTGGAGGCAGTGATTCCCAGAATTTTGAAGATTCTTCCCCCCATCCCTTCTCCTCTATGTTTGCAATTTTAATGTTTCAGAAGGAGAATTAATGTTTGGTGGTGGACTTAGGCAGGTAGTGTTGGAAGGTAGGAATGCCACTCCCCCGCCCCCCCGAGAGAGGGGGAGGATGGGGCCTACACCATGACACCCCTGTGAGGGAGGTCATTGCTGATGCCATGGCTGCCTTGTAAGGGAGCGCAGCACAGGCATGAGAAGTGGGGGTTTTATGGGGAATATGGTGTTAGAGCAGGAAGAGAAATGTGGAGCTGGTAAAAGGTTGGGATTTTTTATGTAGGATTAGGCTATTCATTTGTATTTCTGATTTTTAAGGCAATGTGGGGATGTTTGATAGGAGGGTAATTGAGGTAAGGAGCTAGGTTTGCTCAAAGTTTCATTGTATTTTAATATTTAACATTTGGAAGTTGCCTGAGTCCTTGGTTGGAGAAGAGGTGATATAGAAATAAAAAGTAATAATAATAATAATTAATATTGTTTTATGTCCTCTGACCCCCAGCCCCTTTCCCCTCATATGCTATGTAATTATATTACTATTACAGTGGAACCTAGGGGTGGGACTATCAGTATCGGCTTAATCCGATAATACCAATAATTGTCGATATAGGATTAATCAGATAATTGTCGGTATCGGTATATCAATTTTTTAACATTTGCAGTTTCTCTCAGATTTTTAACACTGGTGCCATTTAACAATGGGCACAATGTTAAAGAACCAAGAAAATCAACAATGTTAAAAGAATGATATACCGATACCGATAAATACGATATTGGATTAATCTGATATCGATAAAACCGGTAACCGATAATTCGCCTTGAGTCCCACCCTTAGAACACACTCCTTCAAAAACCTTTTCAGTCTGGACAAAAAGCATGTCACCTAAGGTGTTAAGGATGTTGGTTTTTTTAATTGCTTCTACATGATCAGGATAAGGATGTTCCTGCTGTATTTTGGCTTGGTGTACAGGGGAGGATTTGCTTTTACAAACAGACTAAAAAATGTACCACATTCACAAACATTACTTTTCTTGTTTGTTCGTTTTGTTGGCAATGGCGAACGCTAGTGCCATAATAAACTATTCATTCATTCATTCATTCATTCACAAACATTATTCTCATGTGTTGATAGCACGTTATTGAATTACTATCCAGTCTTTATGAAATTCCCCTGCAGGACTGCTTCATAGGGCACTTTTAGACAAGACACTTTTAATGTGGTTTTGTAAATGCGCATTTAAATAAAGCACATTTTTTAAAACCGGTTTTGAGCATCTTTGATGATCTGGGGGTGCCAAAACCGGTTTTTAATAATGCGCATTATTTAAAAACCACATTCAAAACAGTTTGGGCTTTTACACGTTCACGGCAAATACACATTTAAAATGGTTTAGGTGTTTAAACGAGCATTAAAACAAGTGCATTTTTTAACAATCATGCGCAAATGTGTCTCGTCTAAAAGCGGCCATAGATCATGTTGAAATCCAGTGCCAGATACATTGCTTGTGCAATAGAAATAATCTATGTTCTGCACCTTTTTCTCCAAGATATATGGGCTCACTAGTTTCCTTAACCTGTCACTGAAGAATACCTCAGACATGTGATCACCTTTTTTACTGGCATGCTTTTGGTCAAATGGACAAAGGGCTATGTGCTAAAGGGCATTTCAAGACTTGTCAAACATAAAGGCCAATAGTTGTTGTCACGGGTTGGAGGTCTGCACCACCACTTTACCGGGTTTGAGTGACTCAGTTTCCCTCGCGCTCAGCCTACTTAGATCAGTTTTCTCTCTCTGGCTGATTCAAGTCTGCCGCAGGGACAACCCCTTGTCAGTCAAGGGCCCAATCCTTCCCGTTTACAGACTCTTTACTCTCTGGGTTCGCAAGAGCTTGAGAACTCTTGTTGCTCACTTGTGTTCCAAATTCCAATGTTAGACACAGACACTTCTTCATAAAGATTAAGAAGTAAGATTATTGATTACATAAACAAGATTGTTGATACAGAGTGGTTACTAGAAATCAAAGGTAAATATAATGCATTCCTAACCTATACTGGTTGAGTTCCTGAATAAGCATCTTACCCTACAAAGATTCATAAGTTCCTCTCAGTCCTTGATGTAAGTGACTGGGCCTTCTGCCTTAGAGTTGTTAGAGAGCAAAGTCCTGTCTCTCAGTTCATGGTTTCCAGTCTTACTTGCTGGCAAGTTGCAGATGAGAATGCTCAAAGTGGCTCTGGTCAAGCGATTGCAAAGCTGGCTTAATGGCCCTTGCTTAAGTCGCTTTCATGGTTCCTTTGTTTCAGGTTTCCCGCCTTGGAGAAATGTGAGGCCTATCACGTAGGCAACCCAGGAAAACATGACGATCCATTTGTATCTCCATAGGGTTCCGTCTGGCAAGGGTTTTGCCAGTTCTCAATTGTAACATTACATACATGTGGAACCTTTTGCTTTACATATTTACCAGACTTGTAGTCTACATGTAGGCCTGTATCACACGTGTGTGAGCCTATGTTCCTCCGTGACAGTTGTCCTATGGAGACTATGGTTGCAGCTGTATGATCTGCAAGGGCCTGATCTCCAAGCAGCTCCATGGCATGCAAGCACAGCCAAGGCAAGTGTGGGAGCTGATCAGATATTCACAACGAAGCTGGGAAGCCCTGCCACTTGTCGAAGCTACCACCATGGCCAGAGCAGGCTACAGTGCTGGCCACATGAGCAGGTGCCAAGCCCCATCTCTTTCCCCTGGGCCAACCGAGATCCTGCCCCTGACTGTGACATGGCTTTACATGACCAGTGACAGCACTCACTGGGTGACAGCACCTGCTGCTTAACGCACCGCAGCAGTGTTCCCCACATGATGGGGTAAGTGTGGCCCGGACACATGAGTTTCTCTCCCTTGGGCAGCCTTATCCTATGTTGGATGAAGATGCTGCATGACGTGTCCTTGTAACCAACTACTCCCCTTGTCCCGGGGCAGAGGGAACATTTGGTGGGCTCTGGCCACACAATGAACTACATGGCATGGCCCATCTGCTCAGAGTGGGCTAAGGCTACTGAACGCATTGTAGCCTCCCCACTCTGTCTTTTTTGGCTTTACCCTAAGGGAGCATCCACACAAAACGTGTATCCCAGGGGAATGGCAGCTTGTGCTAGCTTCCCCCATGTTTCAGATTGTGTAACTTCAGTCTAACCTTCCTGTGAATGGGCAGGTCCTTCTCTCTAAACTATGTTTCATTCCACGAAGGGGCAGATCTATGTACATTTGATCTGCTTTTTACTACTCCAGACCTTTTAAATATCCATGGGTTCTTGGGTACATCTAGTTTTCCCTAGCTGTAGTGAATTCTTTGAAGTTTTAGCATTTGAGTTCCTATAGCTGTCAAGAGTTTGCAAATCAGTTTTTCAAAATTCAAAAAAATTGCCATCAAAATTTCAAATGCCAATGAATGAAAAGGAAAAAAAAAATGAGGTTACTAAAATCCCTCATCCTCTACAGACCTGCAAAAATATCTAGACATTTCATTAAGAAGTTCTCTCTCATGTTTGAATTACTGTCCAGAACTAGGAGTTGAAGGGATAGGTGAACTTGGAAAATAAAATTAACTGAATTGCTTGAAAATGTCAGAAGAGGGTGGACTTGCATTTTAGGGGAAATAAGCTTCTTTAAAAAAATAATTTTAAAGCAGATTATCTGCACTTGGTTTCTCCTCATAAGCTTTTCTTCCCATTGTGTCTGCTTCAGATCAGTCCTACTACATAAGTAGTAAGATGGGAAAAGAATGAGGCAGTTACACTCAGGAACCCTATAATTCACTGAAAGGTGGATTATATAGCCCTATAATGTCCTAAATGGCTTGGGCCCCAAGTATCTGGAAGACCGCCTCCTCCCTTATGTCCCTTCATGGCCCCTGAGGTCAGCTGCAGGTGCCATCTCCCCATGATGTGATGGTGGAGGGGTGAAGCCCTGGAGCTGCAGAGGGGACAGAGAAGTGTGTGATACCTGTCTCCTTCCTTTTAAAGGTAGAAAGGCCCTGTGGTGGCACCCTTGGGTGCCAGCCGAAGGGCAACACCTAAGTGTGTCGACCGTCATTGGGGCCACCAGCGGGACAGTAGTGGATGTGGCCTCTCCATGTGAAGTGAGTGGAGGGAAGACCCCAGATTGGCAGATAGGAGTTTGAGGGGGACCTTCAGAGCCCTCCACCTAGGGGCTCCCTCTGAACTCTCTGGACTGCCCCCACTTTTGGACTGCTCCTCCTCCGTCCTGCCATGGGGGAGGTGGTGGGGCTTGGATCCATTTGGGGCAGCTTTGGGGCAGCTTAAAATATTGCTCCTTTGGGGCAGCTTAAAATATTACTGTTGGCAGGGCTGTAGGCCTGTGCATTTGTAGCAAAGCCTCTTAGAGATGTGATTTGTGGGGTGAAATAGATGGTACTGGGATAGGGAGGGGTGTCAGAGTGGTCCCATTCCTCCAAGGGGGGGGCTGGTGATGATACACCCTGGTGTGCTGAGGGTCCCGCCCTCCAGTTTCCTTCCCCACCACCGGGGTCCCCTTCCAGTATGCCACAGAGCCCAGGGATTGGCGGGGTGGCATCGCGGTGGGACACTGCCAGGGGTCCGGCCCCCGTGGTTACAGAGTGCAGAGGTGGGGCCAACTCCCTACGGCTGCAGGCATGCCAGGGGGGCATGGCAGCCGCTATAAACGCTGGTGCTGTGAGACACACAGCACTGGTGATCTGAATAGACTGGCCCCTATTGAGAAGCTAAGTGCAGTGTGCAATTGAACCTTTTTGTTGTAGCCTTGTCTGTATTTCCCCCTCTTGTCTCCTGACAGGGAGTGTGGCTGTGGACTTGAAAGGAATAAATGAGGTGCTGCCTCAGTTTACCCAAACGAGATCGAAGGTCGCCAATTATCAAGCCAAAGTATATAGGTACAACTCAATCTTATTGGATAGACACTTAACATCTGGACATGGCAGTGTTCTCAGTTACAAACCCCAGTAACCCAAGATATCTTACATGTCAGAGGCACAGTCCGAGATGCAGGCTGGTTCAGAGGAGAAGGGGAGGGATCTCAGCAGGCAGCTGGGTAGGAGTCTCTCTGGATCTTTGAGAGCGTCGCTTAGGATCAAAGACCCACCCAGCTCACTTGCAAATGCTAGTGGCCATTAGCGTAAATGACAAATGGTAAGGGGCTGGGCTTTCCCTTTGATAGCTTTATTTATTAGGGATACATGTTGCAGGGTCCCGTCTGCCAGGTACAGAGATTAAACTGACTATTCATTATGCTATCACTTGGAGCATAGCCACCAAGCTAGTCTGGAGTTTTTGGGGAGTTACTGTTTATTCGTAGGGGAGGGCACCTCCCTTTCTGACAAACTCTCTTTGTTTTCTCTTAGGCCTCTTTCTGTGTTCTCAAAAATAGTGGCTGTCTGGGGTTTGTTATTGTGGAAATACATTTTCTGCTTAGAAAGTGATTTTGACAACTTTATTCTCATGGGCCTACTTGGATAGTGTCAGCCTGTGGCTGAATAAGCTGAACTGAGTTGTCCAAACCTCATCCTGCTCGTGTCTCTGATCATGGCCAATATTGTCTAATTGATACATAACAGACTGTGTGTGTGAAGTGGTAATGTGTGTCCTAACCCCTCATGCCTTTTCCCTAGGAGTGAGTGAAGGAGTGAGTGTGCAGCGAGTGAAAGAGCATGTGTCTGCCTTCCCCTTCCAGGGCGCCCTACCCCGTTGCTGCCCATGTGCCTGCCCTTTCTCCTTTCCCCGTGGACCTGGGACCCTCACCCTTCCTATCCTCATGGATGGCACCAACCTTCACGTCCCCATGGTGAGCATCGTGGGTGTGTTGTGGGTCAGGCGATGGTTTATTGAGCAGAGGCCGCACCGCCACCTCCTTGAGGCAGTTTGGCACTGTGTCCTCCCAAAGGGAGGCATTGACTACCTCGGCCAGCAATGGCCCCATTGTCTCCTGGCAGCTCTTAAATAACCAGGATGGGCACAGATCTAATTCACAAGAGGTGGCCCAAACCACCCCCAGAACCTCCACCATGTCAGCGGGTGTCACCAACTGAAATTGATCTCACAAAATTGGACATGATGGGGCTTCTACAACCTCTGCCTCCTCTACTGTATTAAGTGTGGCATCGAAGTCGTGGTGAATATGAGTGATTTTATCCACAAAATAATCCACAAACATGTCACAGCAGGCAGATGATGACTCAACTCCAGGGTCGAAGGAGGCCAGACTGACCAGCCCCCGCACAACCCAGAACAGCTCCGCTGGATGGGATTTTGTGGACGCTATGAGGGTAGCAAAGAACTCCCCCTTTGCTACCCACATAGCCATGGCATAGGCTCATAAACTAGCTCTATGCCACAATCTGTCGGCTTCAGCACGAGAACGATGCCACCCTTGCTCCAACCATCACCCAGCTTGCTTCAGCCTCCACAGCTCCTCAGAAAACCACGGAGGTCTGTGGAGTCTCTGCCTAGGTAATGGATGCCTGGGAGCCACCTGATTGATAGCCTCCATCAGCAAGGTGTTCCATAGCTTAATGAGGTCATCGATGAGATGGTCGTCAAGGTCAGAGGGTAACTCCCCCAGAGAACCTAGAAACCGCAATGGATCCAACAGCTTCCGGGTGTGGACCATCCGAATAGGTCCCACACCCTTCCGGGGGCAGACGTGTGCTAGAAGGGAGGTCTGCAGGAGGTAATGATCTGTCCATGACAAGGGCATAGTTGATATGTCCCCAATTAATGGAGCATCCGCCTCAAGGCAGGTGCAAAACATAAGGTCCAAGGTAGTGAGTCGATATTTGATATGTTTAGATTATGTATTGTTTACATTATGTATTATATTATGTACTGTTTATTATATATGTATATTGTATTTCATTTATGAGTGTAAGCGACTAAGAGACACCTGTGGTGTAGTCTGCAGGGTACAAAATTGAAATGAAATGAAATGAAAAATGAAATGTTTTTATATCTAAGGTGCACAGGGAGGCATTCTTGGTAGCTGCCCCAAGATTATAAAACTCCCTCCCCTTGGAGGTCCACCTAAGCCTGAACCTGCTCATCTTCTGGAAATGATGTAAGACCTTTTTATTTGGCCAAGCATTTGGCAGGCAGGGAGAGCGTGGAATGGGAGAGGGTGGGAGATGTAGGGGTGGGTTGGATGGGGTATTAAGGGTTTTTAAAAATTTATTTTAATGACTTTCTTCTTATTTTTTTCTGAATGTAAGCTGTCCTGAGCCTTTGCAGGAAGGATGGCATAGAAATATACATGAATAATTAAATAAATTAAATATTTATTTAATTAGTTAAACTTCTTACCCTGTCCTTCCCACCAGGGCAGCTTACAATATTAAAATATAAAAATATAAAAACAAAAACCATAAATCCAAAACATAAAACACCCCATAACCTCACGCCATCCCCCCTAACCCCATTGCCAAACACCCTTGTGAATAAGAATTGTTTTACACGTCAGGGCCCAAAGGCAGAAAGTAAAAACATCCAAACACTCATGCATCGAGCTTTAAGAAAGGGCACACAGAGTGATGTCACAGTGGTGGTGAAAGTCTAGTAGCCAAGAGCCAGCGGCAAACTGTGGAGACCAGTTGCCTGCTGAAGTTACACTGGCTTGTAGTTCCACGTCTCACCTCCTCCTCCAGCCTCTCAAGGTGGCGATCCAATCCCTCTGGTGCCCATTGAACACTGTCCTGTTGCTCCTTCCTTTGGTTATTTATTTATTTTATTTTACGTAGTTTATACCTGCCCCTCCTGCAAAGCAGCTCGGGGCAGCTTACAATTTTAAACAAAATATAAAATGATTAAAAATACAATATAAATAAAAATACAAATATCAATTCTATTAAATCTCCTAAAAAGAGGGTATGAAATGTATTTGCTATACAACTGCCTGTACAGTTTTGCATGGTATATGCCTTCTCTTTCTTGTTTACTTCTCTGTGTAGATCAAGTAAAGCAAACACATATGAACATTAATAATATAGCCACAGAGCAAAAAAAATGGCCACAGTTTCAGGTGAGAATCTCTCATTTCATTTATATGTAGAACCAAGCTGATTTGTAGAAGGTCTCATTGTCACAGGCTTGTGAGAAAGTGTTGGGACTACAGCACAAGCATTTATCCTTCTACTATACTCGAGGAAATCATCCGAAACCCATATATAATTGTGTGAAAGTGAAAATTCTGCTGGATTGAAGTTACTACTATACTCGAGGAAATCTTCTGAAACCTATATATAATTGTGTGAAAGCAAAAATTCTGATGGATTGAGGTTACTATTAATATTCAAGGGTCCCAGGAACCAGTAAATATCAACAATTAAAAAAAGAATAAAAAAAATTGGTGGGCCCTCTGAACCATAGGCCTTAGGGCCCATTGGGTAATCTGGCAATAGTGCTGGAAACTTAGCAGTTAGTGGTAGTGGTTTTCACTCACTTTTTTCCTGAATGCACTACAATTTATGTTTTGCTCTCTGAAGCTGCATTTTCATCATCCATATTATGACAGTAGTGCAGCTGCAGTGGAAATGAACAGACCACAAACACACAAAATCCACTGAACTATTTTTGCTTGTAAAATATTCCTCCCAACTGCTTCCGTTTAGTTTTTGACAGATAAACGAGTTTGATATTAAATAGCGAGCCTGGAAAACTAAGGTTAATGATAGAGTCAGGCAAATCCTCTAGAGTTGGAGAAAAAATGGCTTTTTGCAGGCAGGGACTGAGCACAAGCATTTCTGAACTTGCAAAGTCATGCTCATCCCCATCTGTCAGCTGGTGTAGACTGGCACAACCCCACTGAAGTCAGTAGAATTAGGGATGGGCGAACGTGGTTCGGAGGTTCGGACCGAACTCAACCAGTTCGGTCGACCAAACCGAACTTCCGAACTGAACTCGATTTTCGAACCGAACTGAATTTCCGAACTCGGCTCTGTTTGCCCATCCCTAAAATATAATATTCCATTTAGTTCAATGGGGTTTGAAAAGTTCGGAGTTCGGACCAAACTCGAATAGTCCGGTCAACCGAACTGAACTTCTGAACCGAATTTCCAAACTGAACCGAACCAAATTTCCAAAGTCGGTTCTGTTCACCCATCCCTAAGTAGAACCACCCCAGTTCACATCAGTTGAAATCTGGCCCTGACTGGAATTAGAATTACTGCTGAATGTCAGGTTCTGGGGTATGGAGCCATGGGGGAAACCAAGGAGGGAGAAGGAAGGCCAGAACTATCAGGCTCCAGGGGACGGAGCCGGGGAGGGGGAAACAAGGTAGGAGGAATCAAGGCCCAGGCACAGGGGGGAAAAGGGTGGCCCCAAGGCGACCCTCTGAAACCTCTCAGTCGCTCTCTTGCACCTGAGAGATTATGTACTCAGCAGCATTACCAGGCACGCTGGGCTAAGAAGGTACGCAACTCATCATCGAGGTCAGGGTCCAGAGCCAAGGGTGGAACCCACCACAGGGAAGTTGACGGGTTAACCAATACACTGGAAGCACAGGGGAAACTAAGCATACGCTCACACGGAGCGGGGGGACGGGACTAAGCATACGCTCACACGGAGCAAGGGGGAACAAGCAAACATGGGGCATGCACAAGACAAGGGGAAACAAGCAAGCAAGGGGAATGCACAAGACAAGACCAGGGGAAAACAAGCAAGCAAGGGGAATGCACAAGACAAGACCGGGGGGAAACAAGCAAGCAAGGGGAATGCACAAGACAAGACCGGGGGGAAACAAGCAAGCAAGGGGAATGCACAAGACCGGGGGGAACAAGACACAGTCTTCCCACATGCAGAGGGGACACACACAAGAATCACACACACAACATACAGCACAAGTACTCCTCAAGTCTAACAAACAAGAATGGGAAGGGGGTAAGAGACATTGCTCCACCAGCTTCCTGTGGCAACACCAAGGCTTAAATACTTCCCCTGGCCAATCAGGAAGCTGGGAGGCTGGACTAAGGTAATTGGCTACAGCTGGGAAGGGGCATGATACACAAGGAGCAAGCATACAAAGGGGACAGAAGGGGGAAAATCCCACCTCCTCACCAGTCCACCAGGTGGCACAGGGTGCTGGAGAGCCTGTCCAGCACCTTAAGACCCAGCCCTAACACTGAATCAATTGGGCCATGGCAAAAGCTTGTGCCCGAAATAAATAAACTAAACTAAACTGATGAATCAGATATTTAAGGCAAACTTTATATTTGTTAAATTTGTTTTGTTCGGGTTTTTAAAAAAATATATGAAACAAATTTGTTGTCTGAATCCATCTCAAAACATCGCAGAAGTGGATGTTCCATATTCAGTAGTTTTGCTGTTCTGTATTAAGCAATTTGTTGCAGTTCTGTTTGAAATACTGTAGGCTCAAAATAGTTGATTTAATTGCTAGTCTTGTTGCATGGGTTAACCAATTAGAAGATGATAGAACACAATAAATATTCCAATTTTCCATTGGTCCAATGAAGTTATGAATATGAGCTTAATTGCTGATGTACAAATATCTGAATATTGCCAAAGTACTAATATGCCAAATGTCTGAAATAATGAATCCAGAAAATTTCTAAGGGTCATAAGTGGGAAGCTTAACTCAGACATTAATCTGATCAAAGTGTGGTGTCCGTAATGTATTAATACCATTGTTTTCCATGGTAGTCATGGCTCTGCAACAACAGAAGGGTGCAGAACTGCTGGATGAAAATGAATTAGTCTGCTATTCCTTCCATTGATGACATTCATATTTGCAACTAACGTAAGTAGTAATGAGATAACGCCCCAAATTCCCTTTGAATTTTTATGTATTAATTGCCAAAATAAAAACTGAGTTTTCTGTACAGACATATGACAGAGTGGTGCCAACCTTTTTTGAACACACAGAAATGTCACAAGATTGAATTGAAGGCACCCCAAATGCCTTTGGCGGTTTAGTGGTTCCTCCCCCCCCACAACCACTAAACCCCGCAATCCTGCTTTCTGAAAGCCATGCTGTTCTAAATTTCCCTGGCATACAAGATGGTACTGTGCAACATTACATGTGGTTAATGTTAGTCAAATTCTTGATGTAACAGAACATAAAGTGGCTAAGGTAATCAGACGTGACACATGACAGCAGGGCTAATCAGTCTGGGAAGTTTCTTCAGTAATGTCTATGCTATATATGTATATTTCTGTGGTGCTGATCACTGTAGCCATTCACTGTTACAATTATTGGCTGCTAACTGAGGTCTGTGCTGCATTTTATTTTATTTTATTTATTTATTTCAAAAGAAAGAAAGAAAGAAAGAAAGGCAGCTTTTATGGTAATAGGGATTCCCACCCTTTCCTCTGGCTTACCAGGGTGTATGGAACTAGCAAAAGAAGCTTCAGGTAGTGAGATAAACAGGCAAATAATTATGAAAAATCAATCATAATTTAATCTAGATTGTCAGGTAGCATGATGCTAGCAAGCACACAAATATGAGACAGCCAGCTTCCCATCCACAAAGGATTTACAGAAAACAGAACCTTTTTGCAGTCATTATGTGTAAAGGTAGACAGAAAAGATATCGATTATCATTGGGTATCATGAGTATTAACATTTAATCAGGTACCATAAAAGGTACAGCTTAGGTATTGACTCAAAGTAATCAAAATAATTACACCCAAATGGTTCCTAATGTTCTCTTGTTCAACGTGTATATGCAGCCTCTGGGGGAGGTTCTGAGGGGGTTTGGGGTTCATTGTCATCAATATGCTGATGGCACTCAACTGTACCTCTCTCGTTTTCAGCTGACCCAGGCCTGACATTCTCATTGCTCAGAGGTGATGCTGGTGGGGAGGGCCGAGGGTGTGGAGGTCCGCGTCATTAATGGGGTTCATCCCTCCCTGATTCCTCAGGTTTGGAGTCTGGGGGATGCTTCATGATTCGCGGCTTCTCCTGGATGTCCAGTTGGCAGGTGTGGCAAGGAGCACCTTTCGCCAGTTACAGCGACTTCAGCCATACATTTCAGATGCTGACCTAGCTACCATCATCCATGCCTTCATCACCTCAAGACTGGACTATTGTAACATGCTCTACATGGGTCTGCCCTTGGTGATGGTTAGGAGACTACAGCTGGTGCAGAATGCAGCAGCCCATTTCCTTACCTGGACTGGTCGTCAAGCATATAACACCTGTGCTTTGCTCACTGCACTGGCTTCCTATAGTCTTCCGGGCCCAATTCAAGGTGTTGGTTTTAACCTATAAAGCCCTAAACAGCCTGGGCCCCATCTATCTGCTACACTGCCTCACTCCCTGGATTCTGGATTAACCCCTGCAGTTGGCCGGGGGTGCCCTTCTTGAAGTCCCCCATGTACAAGGGGGGCAACGTTGGAGAGGGAGTTCTTAGCTGCAGCGCCGCGTCTGTGGAATTCCCTCCTGATGGGAGTTCGTCTGTCCTCGGATCTTCCCTCCTTCAGGTGCCAGTCTAAGACCTATTGATTTGATCAGACTTTTGGCAGTGGGAAGGGGTAATGGGAGGGGTTTGGGGGTTATTCTTTTTACTCTGTGACCTTTTTGTATATTGGTTTTATATTTTTATATTGATGGTTTTGTTATTTATATTATGCTGTCGTCTGTTTTTATTGTAAGCTGCCCGAGTTGCCAGAGGCAGGAGGGTGGGGTATAAAATTTAGTATAAATAAATAATGCCTAGGGTTGAATCAATAAACATTGGAATTTATTTGGAAGAAACACATTCATCCCTAAAAACATAATATAGAGGACTTAGTACACACCAAGAAGAAATAAGATATGCTATAAGACTACGCTCTGTAGAGAAGACTTCTCAAACCAATGTTTAATTGCTTGAGCAGTCTGGAAAATGAAGGAGCCATGTTTTTTCCTTAAATTACTGCTGAAGTGCCACCATTACGTTTGTTCAAGCAAGGAGAACTAGTACAATTACCTGTTGAGCTAAGGCAGATAACAGGAGTAGAAACAGAAGTGTTTTAGAAATAAGACTACTTCAACCATGGACATTTTTGTTGGTGGCTTATCTTCTCTTCGCTCTGTTTTTAATATTGTGCATTGCACTATATTGTACAACTCAATATACTTGCATTATAAGAATATTGTGCTATACAGAATAGCCCTATTGTGCAACAGCATGGCACACAAGAACTAAAGCACCACAGAAGTGAACAAAGCACCAAAAACTGAAGTAACTGAATTACCAAAATAAAATGAACACAAAACCAAATAAGTGAAGTTTCTGAAACATGAGTACAGCAAGGGTGTGCCTTAGCCATACAGCAAAGGCCTGCAAAGAGGTGTTTGCAGTGTCTCTCGAACACCCTTCTCCTGGAGGTTCGCCAAAGCCCAAGACTGAAAAATATTTGGAAGTAGCATCAGACATTTAGCAGGTGGGCAGAAGAGAATTTTAAAGGAAATTTTGTATTTTATAAAATGTTATATAGTTTATATTCTTATGGGTTTATACTATGTATATTTATGTGGTGTTACTCAACCTGAGCCTTCTAAGAAGGAGTTAAAAATCTAAATAAATAAATGAACAAGCAAATTTATTTACTATTTACTACTGTGCCACATTGTTGTATTGTTGTATTCCACCACTTCTGTAGGCTTCCCCCTGTGATCTTGACCAAAAATCTCCACATTGAGTAGTTTGACTCATGTGCGAGTCAAAGTGGATAGCACAAAGAGCCTATCCTTGGTGGGGTTAGCCTGGCCAAAAGTGCAGCCCATAACGCCAAGATAATCTTGCCAGAATAAAGATGGCTTGGCAAAGCCCCAAGAGTTCTGGCAAAAAATGCTATCCCTGCAGTGGGAACACATTCTACTTTAGCACTAGAGAATCAGTACCTGTCAGGTGCACAGGAGTTCCTGTATGATCACCCACTGTGGGTTCTGTCTGTTATGATAAGTTGATTTATATGTTCCTCCATCTCTTTGACATTAACACTGGGACTGGACACACAGGGTGTTTTTAAATGAGATGGTACCATTCACAGCTACCCAGGAGCCACTCATCTGACTGCCCGTCTGAAGATGGTGCAGAGGATGTGTGCACCCATAAGCTTCTCAGTACCCACTCATAGAAAAATCCAGAGTGCCCCATGTGGGGCAAGCCAAAAAAGCATGTGACAACAGGCACCCACGCATCCCCTGCCCATATGAACTGTGGAGGCCACCCCTGGAACGGCCATAACTTCCTTTTAAAAGAGGACGTTTAAAGACAGGTTGCAGGGTTGCACTGGTTCCAGTTCAGCCCTGCATCATGTATTGTTTATAAGTGTCCTCTTTTAAAGGGGAGGTATGACCACTAAGGGGTGTGTGTGTGTGTGCACACTGGGCCCATGTCATTTTTTGTTTTTGTTTTTAAAATTGTTTTTCATTTTTGAAAAAAAAATAGTTTTTGTTACAGTTTTGTATTTGTTTTTGCAGTGGATTCCAAGGGGAGTTAACGTAGGGCTTCCTACGGCTTAGGAAGCACTTGTATGTTGCCTCCAAAACACGTTCCCCTTTCCCCAAAGTTGCCGAGAGTGCTGCAGAGTGGCCAAAATATAACTGAGAGACTAGCATGTAGCATGCAGGCAGAGGACAGGACAAGAGCAGACACTGGTATGCAGTGGACACTGGAGGGTGGGCACTGAAGCAGTAGGCACTGTGACTCACAGAGGAAGGAGGAGACAGATGGTGGTGCATGCCTCAGCAAGGCTTCAACTTCTTGGAAGCAGAATATCTGGAAGAGACTGGCATGCAGCAGGGGGTCAAAAGATGGAGCATCAAGGGCATGGGCAGGCTGACACTGAGAAGGAGCAGGGACTGGCAAAGGGGACATGCTGTCCCAAGTCTGTTGGGCTTAAACTAGCAGAGACTGCCACTGAGGGCAGGACTTATGAGAAAGAGAGAGACAATGGGTGATTTCAGACGTTACGCAGTCCCGATTCACCACAGTGGATTCCCAGCGGGGGTGAACTGAACAACCACCCCCCGTGGTTAAAAGAAACCCTGAACAGACGTGACGGGACCAGACCCATGGCAGGGAATCAGGCTTCCAGATCACGGCCTGGGGCAACGCAACAGACTTGACATCGATCCCGGGCCGTGCCATGGTCAAAGCACCCGGAAGGCGCTGGGGCGGCTCGTCCCGGCTGCTGCTGTGTGCCCTTTTAAATCTCCCTCCCCAGCCTGTGGTGTTGCTCATTGCCTGGGAGCGATGCTGCGTGCTTTGTACCCGGCTGGGAATCATTTCCTTTGATTCCGGCCAGTGGTTGCCAGCCAGACGTTACTTTTTGTTGGTTCCCGTCCAGAATCTCTTTGACCACGCTTTCGGAGATGGTCCGGGGGGGAGCTCCGGAAGCGTGGTTGATTTTGACCCCATGTGGGTATTGACCATGGTGAACATCTGGCACCCGCGAAACAGACGTTCAGGGCGCTTTGGCTCCACTGTGGGATTGACCGTGGTTCACTGTGGTTGAGCGTGATCTCGTAACGTCTGAAAATACCCAATACAGACTGGCAGTAGCAGCAGCAACTTTCCAGTTGAGCAGCAATTAGGCTTGCTTTGGCACCCTGAAGTATTGCAGACAACACACCATGGGGCAGAACATATATATGAGAGAGAGAGAGAAGTAGAGCAGCAGCAGCTGATAAGGTATTGATGGCAAGCTGTTTTGGGTAGTCAATACTGTCCTTGGCACCCCAAGGTGTGTCGGGGCATCAACTTGCAGTGATAGCCCCTGTGAAGAGGACTTAACTTACTTGAGAGAGAGATGCACTGACAGGAGCAGGCAGTGGTGGCAGGCGGCGCTGCGTCAGAGGCAGCAGGCATTGGCCTTGGTGTTGGAACTGGCACCCCAAAGACTGGAAGGGAATCAACTATCAGAGTGCCCCACGGGGCAGGACATGTGTGAGAGAGAGGTGCACTGGCAGGAGGAGCAGCAGCAGCAGGCAGTGCCAGACAGGCAGAGGAGGAGCAGAGACAGCAGGGTATTAACTTGCAGAGAGAACCCCAGTGGACCAGGACTACCCAGAACACGAGGGTAGTGTGAAGATGGGTGTTGTGGAGTGATTTGTTTGATGAAGGGAAGACAATACAGTGAGGCCTAGGGAAGATTTTTGCTAGAGAGCACCAATGTTGTTCTGTAGATGACACCTGACAAGCAAGAGACTAACCCAGAGCAAGTGTAAACAGACTGGCTGTGGCTTTCCCAGTGCCCTCCCAGAGCCCCTGTGATGGGTTCTGGGAAGCTGGATGCACTGAGCAATCAAAGAGTGCCATGCCACTCTCTGGCATGTGCTTGCAATGCCCATTTGCTAGTGGTCATGTCAATCATGTCTCCTGGCTCTATCGTGTCTGCTCCGTCTTCCCCTCTCAGAAGTTGTTTTCCAGGATTCCCCTCCAAAATGGGGCCAGGCATAATGAAAATAATAACAAAAATGTTAAACAATAATTATTTCATTATTCTTTTTTCATTTTTGATTTTATGAAAATGAAAATGAGATTTTCATTTTTATTTTCATAAAAACAGAAACAAATTGCACAACCCTAATGGGCACTCCAACACTCATGCCAGAAGACTGGTCCACTGCTCATAGGCACTGTGGGCGATGGAGACGGCCTTTGCAAGTTACAGGGACTGATGGTGACTGCTGGGGAGCCCAGTTCCCCAGCGCTCACACCCGGAACACGTCCATTTCTAAGGCCACAGTTGTGCCACTGAACAGCCACTGCCCCTCGAGCCTTGCTCATTTAAAATCCCCCACACTTGTGTTGTGATGTTAAATTTCTTAACAGTAGTAATGCTCATTGACATTCTTGGCTGGAAAATGTTATTTAAATGAAATGTAACATTACTCCTGAGTTGGTATTAACTTCGGAAGCCATCTGTGGCAAAGTGGCTGCCTGAAGTAGTCAGCTCTGGCCACAACATGGGAGGCAATCCTCAAGTAAATAGGCAGCCTGTTGAATTCTTGCTAAAAAGGGCTATGGGTCCTTTAAGAGAAATTCCTGGAGATGAACAGGAAGTGGAGGGGCATGGCTACTGGCCATAAAAGCAGAGGCAGCAATGAGGGACATTAGATTAACTTGGGCTCCTGAAGAAGAAGGAGCTACTACCTGCTGGAGGAAAAATGCATGGAGGCCACCAAGCCTGTTGAGTCATTACAGAAAGACTACTCTAAGCCTGGAAGGAACTGGGACAGTGTCTTTGCAGACAGTATGGGAGAACCAGGTGGGGTTGTTCCATTACAAGGGCTCAAGCTGAAGACAAGATGAATGGGGAGAGACCCCAGACTTTAGGTGCCCAGTTGGAGTGAACTTTATGTTGAGGTGTGGGACTTTTTATGTTGTTATTTGGGGACCCACTGGTTGGGAGAAGCCCCTACCCGGTGGACCAGGCAGGTTGTAAGGGAGCAGGGAGACATGTGGCAAACTGCCAAACAAATAATCAGAGTGGCTTTTGGGGGAACAATTGATGGACTGAACCCCAAAAGAAAAATGGATTTATGAAGAGATTTTATGTGGCAGGGTGCTAATTCCCCAGGAGCCCAGAATGCGAAGTGGGCATTCTAAGCCCCATCCGCACCATCCTTTGACGATTTAATGCCAGTGCAATTCTCTTTCACGTCAATGGATCTGTGCCATTGTTATGTTCTAGAGATTGCTAATCAGCCAAAGGAATGTGATATTATTTAATGGAACAAGACATTTATTAAAAATATAGGGGCATGGGATCCACGACACCCAAAGTATGCCACATTCAAATTCTCTTGGATTTGGAGCGAGATATTTGATGCTAATTCATCACCAACAGATATAATTTTATACTGCCAGAAAGCCTGACATAATGATTATAGGAAATTTTGACTTTCACCAAGAAAAGTTCCCTT
>QEPC01014171.1:72625-93848 GCA_003113815.1 Sphenodon punctatus | reverse complement strand
GGACTGGTCGTCAAGCATATAACACCTGTGCTTTGCTCACTGCACTGGCTTCCTATAGTCTTCCGGGCCCAATTCAAGGTGTTGGTTTTAACCTATAAAGCCCTAAACAGCCTGGGCCCCATCTATCTGCTACACTGCCTCACTCCCTGGATTCTGGATTAACCCCTGCAGTTGGCCGGGGGTGCCCTTCTTGAAGTCCCCCATGTACAAGGGGGGCAACGTTGGAGAGGGAGTTCTTAGCTGCAGCGCCGCGTCTGTGGAATTCCCTCCTGATGGGAGTTCGTCTGTCCTCGGATCTTCCCTCCTTCAGGTGCCAGTCTAAGACCTATTGATTTGATCAGACTTTTGGCAGTGGGAAGGGGTAATGGGAGGGGTTTGGGGGTTATTCTTTTTACTCTGTGACCTTTTTGTATATTGGTTTTATATTTTTATATTGATGGTTTTGTTATTTATATTATGCTGTAGTCTGTTTTTATTGTAAGCTGCCCGAGTTGCCAGAGGCAGGAGGGTGGGGTATAAAATTTAGTATAAATAAATAATGCCTAGGGTTGAATCAATAAACATTGGAATTTATTTGGAAGAAACACATTCATCCCTAAAAACATAATATAGAGGACTTAGTACACACCAAGAAGAAATAAGATATGCTATAAGACTACGCTCTGTAGAGAAGACTTCTCAAACCAATGTTTAATTGCTTGAGCAGTCTGGAAAATGAAGGAGCCATGTTTTTTCCTTAAATTACTGCCGAAGTGCCACCATTACGTTTGTTCAAGCAAGGAGAACTAGTACAATTACCTGTTGAGCTAAGGCAGATAACAGGAGTAGAAACAGAAGTGTTTTAGAAATAAGACTACTTCAACCATGGACATTTTTGTTGGTGGCTTATCTTCTCTTCGCTCAGTTTTTAATATTGTGCATTGCACTATATTGTACAACTCAATATACTTGCATTATAAGAATATTGTGCTATACAGAATAGCCCCATTGTGCAACAGCATGGCACACAAGAACTAAAAAGCACCACAGAAGTGAACAAAGCACCAAAAACTGAAGTAACTGAATTACCAAAATAAAATGAACACAAAACCAAATAAGTGAAGTTTCTGAAACATGAGTACAGCAAGGGTGTGCCTTAGCCATACAGCAAAGGCCTGCAAAGAGGTGTTTGCAGTGTCTCTCGAACACCCTTCTCCTGGAGGTTCGCCAAAGCCCAAGACTGAAAAATATTTGGAAGTAGCATCAGACATTTAGCAGGTGGGCAGAAGAGAATTTTAAAGGAAATTTTGTATTTTATAAAATGTTATATAGTTTATATTCTTATGGGTTTATACTACGTATATTTATGTGGTGTTACTCAACCTGAGCCTTCTAAGAAGGAGTTAAAAATCTAAATAAATAAATGAACAAGCAAATTTATTTACTATTTACTACTGTGCCACATTGTTGTATTGTTGTATTCCACCACTTCTGTAGGCTTCCCCCTGTGATCTTGACCAAAAATCTCCACATTGAGTAGTTTGACTCATGTGCGAGTCAAAGTGGATAGCACAAAGAGCCTATCCTTGGTGGGGTAAGCCTGGCCAAAAGTGCAGCCCATAACGCCAAGATAATCTTGCCAGAATAAAGATGGCTTGGCAAAGCCCCAAGAGTTCTGGAAAAAAATGCTATCCCTGCAGTGGGAACACATTCTACTTTAGCACTAGAGAATCAGTACCTGTCAGGTGCACAGGAGTTCCTGTATGATCACCCACTGTGGGTTCTGTCTGTTATGATAAGTTGATTTATATGTTCCTCCAT
This sequence comes from Sphenodon punctatus, assembly GCA_003113815.1. NCBI lineage: Eukaryota > Metazoa > Chordata > Lepidosauria > Sphenodontia > Sphenodontidae > Sphenodon > Sphenodon punctatus. The sequence continues at coordinate 92,048 of QEPC01014171.1, read as the reverse complement.
CTCTTTGACATTAACACTGGGACTGGACACACAGGGTGTTTTTAAATGAGATGGTACCATTCACAGCTACCCAGGAGCCACTCATCTGACTGCCCGTCTGAAGATGGTGCAGAGGATGTGTGCACCCATAAGCTTCTCAGTACCCACTCATAGAAAAATCCAGAGTGCCCCATGTGGGGCAAGCCAAAAAAGCATGTGATAACAGGCACCCACGCATCCCCTGCCCATATGAACTGTGGAGGCCACCCCTGGAACGGCCATAACTTCCTTTTAAAAGAGGACGTTTAAAGACAGGTTGCAGGGTTGCACTGGTTCCAGTTCAGCCCTGCATCATGTATTGTTTATAAGTGTCCTCTTTTAAAGGGGAGGTATGACCACTAAGGGGTGTGTGTGTGTGTGCACACTGGGCCCATGTCATTTTTTGTTTTTGTTTTTAAAATTGTTTTTCATTTTTGAAAAAAAAATAGTTTTTGTTACAGTTTTGTATTTGTTTTTGCAGTGGATTCCAAGGGGAGTTAACGTAGGGCTTCCTACGGCTTAGGAAGCACTTGTATGTTGCCTCCAAAACACGTTCCCCTTTCCCCAAAGTTGCCGAGAGTGCTGCAGAGTGGCCAAAATATAACTGAGAGACTAGCATGTAGCATGCAGGCAGAGGACAGGACAAGAGCAGACACTGGTATGCAGTGGACACTGGAGGGTGGGCACTGAAGCAGTAGGCACTGTGACTCACAGAGGAAGGAGGAGACAGATGGTGGTGCATGCCTCAGCAAGGCTTCAACTTCTTGGAAGCAGAATATCTGGAAGAGACTGGCATGCAGCAGGGGGTCAAAAGATGGAGCATCAAGGGCATGGGCAGGCTGACACTGAGAAGGAGCAGGGACTGGCAAAGGGGACATGCTGTCCCAAGTCTGTTGGGCTTAAACTAGCAGAGACTGCCACTGAGGGCAGGACTTATGAGAAAGAGAGAGACAATGGGTGATTTCAGACGTTACGCAGTCCCGATTCACCACAGTGGATTCCCAGCGGGGGTGAACTGAACAACCACCCCCCATGGTTAAAAGAAACCCTGAACAGACGTGACGGGACCAGGCCCATGGCAGGGAATCAGGCTTCCAGATCATGGCCTGGGGCAACGCAACAGACTTGACGTCAATCCCGGGCCGTGCCATGGTCAAAGCACCCGGAAGGCGCCGGGGCGGCTCGTCCCGGCTGCTGCTGTGTGCCCTTTTAAATCTCCCTCCCCAGCCTGTGGTGTTGCTCATTGCCTGGGAGCGATGCTGCGTGCTTTGTACCCGGCTGGGAATCATTTCCTTTGATTCCGGCCAGTGGTTGCCAGCCAGATGTTACTTTTTGTTGGTTCCCGTCCAGAATCTCTTTGACCACGCTTTCGGAGATGGTCCGGGGGGGAGCTCCGGAAGCGAGGTTGATTTTGACCCCATGTGGGTATTGACCATGGTGAACATCTGGCACCCGCGAAACAGACGTTCAGGGCGCTTTGGCTCCACTGCGGGATTGACCGTGGTTCACTGTGGTTGAGCGTGATCTCGTAACGTCTGAAAATACCCAATACAGACTGGCAGTAGCAGCAGCAACTTTCCAGTTGAGCAGCAATTAGGCTTGCTTTGGCACCCTGAAGTATTGCAGACAACACACCATGGGGCAGAACATATATATGAGAGAGAGAGAGAAGTAGAGCAGCAGCAGCTGATAAGGTATTGATGGCAAGCTGTTTTGGGTAGTCAATACTGTCCTTGGCACCCCAAGGTGTGTCGGGGCATCAACTTGCAGTGATAGCCCCTGTGAAGAGGACTTAACTTACTTGAGAGAGAGATGCACTGACAGGAGCAGGCAGTGGTGGCAGGCGGCGCTGCGTCAGAGGCAGCAGGCATTGGCCTTGGTGTTGGAACTGGCACCCCAAAGACTGGAAGGGAATCAACTATCAGAGTGCCCCACGGGGCAGGACATGTGTGAGAGAGAGGTGCACTGGCAGGAGGAGCAGCAGCAGCAGGCAGTGCCAGACAGGCAGAGGAGGAGTAGAGACAGCAGGGTATTAACTTGCAGAGAGAACCCCAGTGGACCAGGACTACCCAGAACACGAGGGTAGTGTGAAGATGGGTGTTGTGGAGTGATTTGTTTGATGAAGGGAAGACAATACAGTGAGGCCTAGGGAAGATTTTTGCTAGAGAGCACCAATGTTGTTCTGTAGATGACACCTGACAAGCAAGAGACTAACCCAGAGCAAGTGTAAACAGACTGGCTGTGGCTTTCCCAGTGCCCTCCCAGAGCCCCTGTGATGGGTTCTGGGAAGCTGGATGCACTGAGCAATCAAAGAGTGCCATGCCACTCTCTGGCATGTGCTTGCAATGCCCATTTGCTAGTGGTCATGTCAATCATGTCTCCTGGCTCTATCGTGTCTGCTCCGTCTTCCCCTCTCAGAAGTTGTTTTCCAGGATTCCCCTCCAAAATGGGGCCAGGCATAATGAAAATAATAACAAAAATTTTAAACAATAATTATTTCATTATTCTTTTTTCATTTTTGATTTTATGAAAATGAAAACGAGATTTTCATTTTTATTTTCATAAAAACAGAAACAAATTGCACAACCCTAATGGGCACTCTACCACTCATGCCAGAAGACTGGTCCACTGCTCATAGGCACTGTGGGCGAGGGAGACGGCCTTTGCAAGTTACAGGGACTGATGGTGACTGCTGGGGAGCCCAGTTCCCCAGCGCTCACACCCGGAACACGTCTATTTCTAAGGCCACAGTTGTGCCACTCAACAGCCACTGCCCCTCGAGCCTTGCTCATTTAAAATCCCCCACACTTGTGTTGTGATGTTAAATTTCTTAACAGTAGTAATGCTCATTGACATTCTTGGCTGGAAAATGTTATTTAAATGAAATGTAACATTACTCCTGAGTTGGTATTAACTTCGGAAGCCATCTGTGGCAAAGTGGCTGCCTGAAGTAGTCAGCTCTGGCCACAACATGGGAGGCAATCCTCAAGTAAATAGGCAGCCTGTTGAATTCTTGCTAAAAAGGGCTATGGGTCCTTTAAGAGAAATTCCTGGAGATGAACAGGAAGTGGAGGGGCATGGCTACTGGCCATAAAAGCAGAGGCAGCAATGAGGGACATTAGATTAACTTGGGCTCCTGAAGAAGAAGGAGCTACTACCTGCTGGAGGAAAAATGCATGGAGGCCACCAAGCCTGTTGAGTCATTACAGAAAGACTACTCTAAGCCTGGAAGGAACTGGGACAGTGTCTTTGCAGACAGTATGGGAGAACCAGGTGGGGTTGTTCCATTACAAGGGCTCAAGCTGAAGACAAGATGAATGGGGAGAGACCCCAGACTTTAGGTGCCCAGTTGGAGTGAACTTTATGTTGAGGTGTGGGACTTTTTATGTTGTTATTTGGGGACCCACTGGTTGGGAGAAGCCCCTACCCGGTGGACCAGGCAGGTTGTAAGGGAGCAGGGAGACATGTGGCAAACTGCCAAACAAATAATCAGAGTGGCTTTTGGGGGAACAATTGATGGACTGAACCCCAAAAGAAAAATGGATTTATGAAGAGATTTTATGTGGCAGGGTGCTAATTCCCCAGGAGCCCAGAATGCGAAGTGGGCATTCTAAGCCCCATCCGCACCATCCTTTGACGATTTAATGCCAGTGCAATTCTCTTTCACGTCAATGGATCTGTGCCATTGTTATGTTCTAGAGATTGCTAATCAGCCAGAGGAATGTGATATTATTTAATGGAACAAGACATTTATTAAAAATATAGGGGCATGGGATCCACGACACCCAAAGTATGCCACATTCAAATTCTCTTGGATTTGGAGCGAGATATTTGATGCTAATTCATCACCAACAGATATAATTTTATACTGCCAGAAAGCCTGACATAATGATTATAGGAAATTTTGACTTTCACCAAGAAAAGTTCCCTTCGCCGCCAAAATGGTGACGACGGGTTATTGTCGCGCCCCTCCTTCCCGTTCAGCAAAGGAGACACGGGATTTGTGGCCGCTGGCGAAGGGGCTAGTTAGAAAGCCCTTCGCCTGTGCTGAGGTTGCTGGGCAACTGTCCTGCAAGTGAGGCCGCGCATGCGCGCCTCATTGGACATTGAGGACTCCGCCCCTGATAGAAGGGGCGGTCCTCTGTGAGGCCGCGTGGCGGCACTTGGAACGGGCCTGTCGGAGAGTCAGCCCCACCCACCTCCCTCTTGCACTGTGGTTTACAACTGGTTGCCATTAAGGGACCGAGGAGGAATTTTTACGATAACCTTTCATGGTTCGGTTTTTTCGCCTCCTCAACAGTGCAGAGTAGGCTAAATAGGTGGGACTAATTCGACAGAATTCGATTTGATCAATTACAATCTGGTACATTGCATTTGATAACCGGGAACGGTTTATTAAATAGGGTAATCTGAAGAAAGCAGCATGTTAAGTTGCAATTAGGTGTATTAAGGTAAACAATTGGACGAATAAAAGGGTTGAGATTGTCGCACTCTGCAGGGGTTCAGTATGCCATGATAGGTTTTTAATAGGGAGGTTTAAAAAGTAGTATGAGTCATCTCCTTAAGAGATGGGGAGATGATACACAGTGTAATGCAGGGCATGGCATGCACTGTGATCAGGTTCCCTGGGAGTGGCATCTTAACAGGCTCCGCAGGGACATGCGCTGTCTTCGGACCTGGAGAGACTCTTCACTCCTTACTTGCGCCCGTACTAGGGCTGTTCCCCCTCCTTCAGCCTTGCCCTGTCGAAGGAAGGGATGTTAATGGTTTAGGTTACTGCTACTGGAGGGCACATCCGGGCAGTACCACAGTTAATATTTTAGATTAGTCAGCATGGCATACTGTACCCAAATTGCATTGAGCAATCCCCAGCTGCCTTTGTTGTTGTGATTTGAAAAAAGAGTGCGGCCTGTTTAAAAACCAATTGAAACGTGTCTGTGTCTAATTGGGGGGTGCGTCGACAATCAGCACATTGGTTGCCTTGATGTATTTTGGTTTATATTTCTAAAGACTTGATTAAAATCATAATTCATATTATGCTTTATTGCAGTGTGAAATCTTTGTTCAGAGAAACATCCTTCAGACCAACCTATACCATTGACTATTTTATACAGAGGTATCTGCAGGACTTGGCTATATGTATTGCACCAATTTTATATACTGATGTACTACATATAGCCATATTCATAATACAGATACAAATTTATATAATCTATATATAAAGGTACTAGAAGCAGAAGTCAAACAAAGATATAGAAATATTGTCAATCCGATCACCAGCTACAGCAGCTATTATTTTTTAAAAGAAAATGATTTAGGATATTGTATTTGTCAGATTCAAATGTATGCCAAAGAATTATTTCCAGTCCAAGAAAGCATATGGAAGCAGAAAATCATTATAAGAATGAAAATAAGATGGTTTGTGTCACCTGAATAACTTGTTTTGTCCTTTGCCTTAGGGCTTCAAAACCCGCTTCCCATATTTTTTCCTCTCTTTAAAAATAACGTACATCAGTTTAATTTATCCCAGGACCCAACAGAAGGATCAGATTTTAAGCGTTTAATGCTGTGGTTTCAAATCCAATTTTATAGTGTTCATCGTCTTCTGAAGTGGTAGAACTCTGTGGGCTTTTTCTTTTTTTCTTTTTAGGTTGAGGGGACACAATCATTGTTTTAAACTCATGTCATTAGTTAAGTGCTCTATTGATATGAACCTTTCTGTGCCATCACATGGATTAGTCAAACAAGTCCTCCTGTTATTACATGATAATGTACATGATTCCAAAGACAAACTCTTATCCCTGTATAGACCAGGTAAGTAGGCTGGGCAGAAAAGATTTCTTAGACTGTGGAGTTATAGTGGTATAATTATCAAAGGAGCACTTCTTTTTCCATTTGGGAAATTGGCTAGTGTATCCAATCCAACTAGGCATGTTCTCCCACCAAAGTATTTTTCACAGAAGTAGCTTCTGTGGAATGCAGCTCTGTGTCATGCAGAGATACAGCTGGCATCCACAAATTCCTGGTGATCCCTGCACATTAAAGGCCTCTTTCAAACAGGCCGCGGTGGGTGGGGGGATGGGTGTGCACCCGTAGTGGGTGGAGGTGGGTGTATGCCTGTTTTCATGGGCACACACCCCTCTCCACCCACCTTCACCCATCTCCGCGCACGGAGCATCCAGCATTGGAGCCCATTGCTCCGTGAGTGGGTGATGGGAGGAGCGCGGAAGCACACACGCACCCCAACCCACCATCCGTGGTGTTCCCACGGGTGCGCACCCATCCCCATGCCACTTCAGGCGGCATTCACATGGGTGCCCCCCACACACGTGCAGTGGGGGGAGGAGGCCACTCATGTGAAAACTGCCGAAGTTGCATTTGTTTTTCCATATGACCTATGCACTCTCGGAGACTAGATGAGGAGAATCTAGACCACTAATGGCAGTTCCATCTGGGATCTAAGGACTGAGCTGTTTTGTGCAATGAGACAAATCCATTACCCAGCTGGGACTGATCCCTGTGGGTTTCCTGGCACAGGAATTTTCAGCCACTACACTGACTGCAGGGCTAATGCTGAGAGCAGGGCAAATTGTCACCCCCACCCATGGGCAAATTGTCACCCCCACCCGTGGGGAAACAGGGTGGGCAGGCACCCTTGGTCATGGTACCATGCCTGGGAATGGGCTCAGGTGCTGTCCACATGAATGTGCACACAGCACTGCCACACCCATCCTCCCCATGACCACCCACTATCCTGCCCTAACCATGACACAGCTACACAGGAATGGCACCAGCACCAACCGCTCAAAGCCTGGGGGTGGACCTTACTTCAGGGTGGGTCAAACGGGAACAGGGACCACGTTCGGTGGCGCGCTACCTCGAGTTGGGCAGCCTTGCCCCACTTTAGGTAAGGCTGCTATGTCTTGTATCCTTGACTTTTGCCCCAGAATGCAGGACTTAGCAGCCAGCTACTCACTATACCCCATGGCAAGGTGAACATCTGGTGACCGCTGGACATATGATGCACTGCATTGCACGGTAAGGCTGCCCAATGTGAGGTAACACTGCCCAAATTGGGTTAACATCTTGTGTGGCTGTACCCATTGATGCCTAAAGCATAATGAAAGCCCAATATACAGTATACATGCTTTTATGCTTTTTATGATGAGTCCGATTGGCCACGAAATTTCTCTCTGTAAAGCATTCCAAATGACTACTAGCTCCATTTTCCTCTTTAACAACACTTTATTTAATGATTAATGTATAAAACAATTTTCTACCCCAGCCCTCCTGCTCCAAGCAGCCTGGGGTGGCTTACAACATTAAAACACATGAAATACATAAAACCAAATACATTAAAAGAGAAGGCAAAAAAACCCAGAGAATAAAACTCCATCCCAACCCTCCACCCCACCCTATATCCCATCTCCCTTGCTTTTGTTTCCAGGTGGAACAGCCAGGTTTTACACATATGAAGGAAGGGAGATCCCGGGTCTCCACCGGGAGGGAGTTCCACACCCTAGGTGTGGACACTGAGAACCCCCTCTCCATAGTGGCCCCCGGACACACAGGGGACCTCGAGAAGGGAACTCCCAGCAGACCACAGAGGTTGCTTCAGAGTGCAGAGAGCAAGGTGATCCTTCAGGCCAAGGCCATATAGGGCTTTATAGGTCAAAACCAACACCTTGAATCAGGCCTGGAAAACTATAGGCAGCCAGTGTAATGTGCTCACTTTAACACCACTTTAATATTTATTATGTATGTTGCAGGACTGTACTGCAGCCCTGAATCATATATAAGAAATGTTAAAGTGGAATAAAGTTGCATGTCTGGTTTTACTCTGCATTAGAGATACGTGAATCTAAAATGTTTAAGAACTCAGTTCAGATGAGGATCAAAAAGTTTGGTTGCTTATCTGAATCCTACTTTTAAAAACATCTATTTGGACAGGATTTCAAGCCTCAAAGTTTCATAGGAAGAGACTTTTTCATTAGATTCAGGGTGATCATCAATTTACAAATGGTGGGGCCGATCTGGTGACCCATGGATCCTCCACCTGTTCTGTGCAGCACAGTGTGCCAGCAACAGAGGTATGCAAGGTTCCTATGTGGGCGTGAGAGGGATCCACAGCCCATCAGATTGGCCCCATTGAATGGCTGATGTGCCAGGAAGGGGCTTTTGATTTTCATAGGAAACAATATTTGGTATATAGCAAAAGCAGGGTGAATTTATGTCTTACTTTTTTGTAGAAAGTAATGCAAAATATACCTTTTTATGTAGGATTTCCCCCAGTTTAGAAGACTTAAGTGTCTTCTCAATTTAGAAGGCTTCAGTTTAGAAGACTTTAAGTGTTACCAGTAGGGCTGAACTGAGAGTAAATGTTCCCATTCTGAAGGGAAATACCAACCTTTCTGGAGTGTTTGCAAGTTTCCATCGGTGCTGTGTCAATTTCTGGTGATTTTGTACTTCCACAATTTTTTCATCATTGTCGTCACTTTTGGGGACTTTTTGTCACTTTCTTGGAATCTTAGCAGAAGCCCTCCTTCCAAAGGAAACCTTCCATCAAATATATAACCAATTATAATAATAATATATCCATTTAGAATACAGAATGGCTAAGAGACTGGGTATTGGATAGAAAGCGTTGCGCACACTAGCTCGTGCTGCTAGAGACTAAAGGACCAGATTCTTCTTGATGGAGCTGCTCTTTTAATTTACACCAGCTGAAGATCTGACTCCAGAAGTTCTTACCACCTGTCTTTGTGATCTACAGAAAATTAATTGGCATGATCTTAGTTCACTTCTTGACATCCATGCCAAAAAACATCCCCCCCCCCCCATTTAATACCATCCAGCAATCTTTGGGAAGAGGCTAAGGATTTAATGGACACAAAAAGTGAATTGCTCTAAGAAGTGGCCCCTTCAGGTCAGGGTTCAGACACATTAGTGAGGTAATAGGAAGAAAACTTGTATTGACATTCTACTTGTTCTACAGATAGTTAGATGACTTCATTCCTTGAGCCTGTCAATCCAGCATCTTTAACAACTATGAAACTCTTTTGGGAAGAAAACTAGATAAACCATACATTAATTTACAGCCTGATCATCTTTCTCAAAATGCTAGGAAATAACAGAGAGCATCTACCTGACTGTTAGTAGAGTTACAATGTATTGTGTTGTATAGAACTTCTCTATTATATTGTCTTCCTGTTTGGAAGGTATTTGGAATGTTAAAATTCAACCTCCTTTTAACAGCATATAGCCAAAAATAGCCTGGACATATGATACTGTAGCTGCTCTTGTGCTACCCATTTAAGTTATGTATCAAGTCTAAATTTAATCAAGGCCACATTTTATTTATACATTTCATGCATTAAACTCATTTAAACTTTTAGTCAGATTTCATTAGGGGAAATACTACCGCGCACATCATGCAGTAGTAAAGCTAATGTGCTTCAGGAATTTGAAAGGATTTAGAGATCGGAGGCTCTGATTTCAAAATTTCTCTTTCTTTTTCAACCCAGTGCTTGCAGCAGGTCTGTGTGTTGCACACGGCTTGTTTCCTAGGACACTAATACAGTCAGCATGCTCTGTACAAATGTGTAAACACAGACATTCCCTCTAATCAGTGAGTTTGGTGTCTTAAGGCAAGATTATGTTTTTTTAGGAAATGCAATTTATGTTCAGGATTAAATTTCTCCTGCAGACTGATAACGTCTGAAGTTGAGCGAGATGATAAGTATTGTGTTCTGTCTCCTTGTCCGATATGTTAAGGCTTTCTTTTTTGGGAGGGGGGTGCAATTATTAACCCAAGTGCATACACTAACCATTGTAGAGTCTGCACTGTGCACAATAATCAATATTCAGCGAGGAGAAAATGCAGAGAGATTCTTCAGCACAAACTGGTAACAGGAAATACAAGGTTAAGGCTGATGTTTTGTTCTTTATGTGCTTTATCAAGAAGAAAAAGAAAAGACACAGGAGTGTAGACTAAGGACCGAGCATTAGCATTTAACCATGGATTTCATGGATTCAAACAGTTTGGGCCACCCTTTTTAATCTTGATTTTATTATTACTATGTATTTATATAGAATCAGCAATGTTCCTAGCACTGTACAATTATATTATTATGTATATGACACCAGCAGTGTGCCTGGTGCCATATAACTATAAATTAGAGATCTGGGTCCCTGCCCAGAGCAGTTTACAATCTTATTTTTTCCTAAGGCAAATTGAAAATTACCTTTCAGGACTGAATTTTGCTATGAATTGTGGGGCTGATCCCACACTCCATGGAGTGCCATGCAGAGACTGTACGATGCACACGCATAGACATGCACACAAACTACGCTCACCCCTGGCACGGGGCCTATGCTGCTGATGCAAACTGTGCGGTTGCACTCTCATGTATGCATAGCTGCATGCACAGGGCATGTGATCAGCCCCATTAGCATTGACAGTGTCACCTGTTTATTTCTGGGCACTGAAAAGCCCACCTATTATAAATCTTCCAGGACCCAGACACATAAGTACTTATGATCTAAAAATGAAAGGTTGTACTCATACTTCCTACTCCCATGAATTATCAAGTATTCCAGTGTTTATTTTGATTTGCAAAAGTTATTGACGTGTAAACATTCATGAGTTTGTTACAAAACAGTGTGATACAATTTCCAGGTGTTCCATTGCTCTCATAGAGGTCTATTGAAGTTATTTAGTGTTTCTGCATCTGTACTTATCACTTATCTTCAAAGTGTCCCATACAACCTAACTATAAATAAATAATTTTATTGTGGACAGCCATCACAAACAGAACATACATAATAAATATATATACAAATAAAATAATAAAAGTCATTTGAATTCCAGAGATAATCTTGGCGGAACTGGAAAAAACTGATTGGCACATAACTAATTAAATTAGACGCTTTCCTTATTTTGGTTGCTACAGAGCAGAATTTTGCAACATTAGTAGTAATGGAACTATATGACACCACGTTTAGATGAGTGGCTCTACTTACTGGTTTGAAGGAAGCGCTTCCTGAAAAGTCGCACAAGGTGCATTTAGACACACTGGAAGTAGCTGGCTGCCATAAGAATCATGGCTCGCGCGGTCTCTTTGAGGCTGTATTTGGAAAGCTGTGATATCAAGGCTCCTGGCTTTCCAAATATGGCTTCAAAGAGACTGCATGGCTTTCCAAATATGGCTTCAAAGAGACTGCATCATAGTTGGTCGCCATGAGCTATGGCGACCAACTACTCCTGGTGCGTCTAAATGCACCCTGCACAGCTTTTCAGGAATCGCTTCCTTCAAGCCGGTAAGTAGAACCGCTCACCTAAAAGTGGTCTGAGTCATACAAGGGGTGAAAACAGACATGACGCTAACCACCCTTTAACCACCCTTGGTGGTTATTTATGCATGTTGCAGGGCTTTCTTGGTGCCCTATGCTACCCTGAAACATGCATAAATGACCACCAAGGGTGGTTAAAGGGTGGTTAGCGTCATGTCTGTTTTCACTCAAGAGTGTATCCAGTGTCTCTCATTGTCTTAATGTCCTAAAAGAATTGACAATAGGGATTTTTCCTAATTTTCAGATTTCAGTGTCTGTTATCAACAGGTTAGACAAAACCTAAAGCAAACGGAATCACTTCTGTAGGAGTTATTGTTTTCATGAAAACATTCTTCAAAGTTGCCTGGAAACTGCACTCCTGGAGAGAGACTGAAAACTACCCCCTGGTGGCTGATTGGCTGATGACATCATTAGTGTGCTCCTCCAGCTAGATGACTACTAAATGGTCTCCCTTTGTAGGCCACAAAATCTTGACACAAGACTGCAGGCCTTTAAGGTGACATGGTTGCAGGGTGGAAGTTGGGAGGAGGGAAGGGAGGGACTCTCTCTTCCCCCTTACATACCTCTAGGAATGTGTAGGAAAGGGTGGATATGCCACTTTTGCTTGTTGGCGTTCAAGAACCACAGATGGCAGCAAATTGAATCTAGCACCTCTGGGAGAGAGAGAGGACTATGTCACAGCCATTTTTTTTGCAGTTTTATTGCCTCTTTTAACATCTGTTGTTTCTGGTCTTTTATCCAATGTTTAACCAAACTCTGAGTTTTAGTATAATTCATACTGAGAAGGTAATCTTTAGAAAAGTCCAATGCAGCTAGCAAAGGGTCGGTACCCTTTCCCCAAGGACCCCTAATTGATGATGAAAGCAATAATTGAGAACATGACCCTAGTTCAAAGAAACGCAGCCAGAATTCCAAAATAGTCCATTTGGCTAGTGAACTGATTGGGCGAGCAGCTGTTTCTGCCATCAAGAGAGCAGCAGGGGTGCTCTTAAGGGTATGAAGGATATCACTTAGAAATTTATTCTGGAGAACCTCTAACTCATTCACTAAAAGCGGGCCCCAAATTGAAACACCATAAAGGAATTGAGGGGGAGCCTTGGCCCTAAAATTTTTAGGATTGGTGTCACCAGTCTATTCCCACTAGACAGGTAAAATCTTGTTATCCCCTTGGCTGTAATATTTGCTTGAGTACTTGCAGTCTTGAGATGTACGCATTATGAGGCTGTATAAGCGAAAGTTACCCCCAAGTATTTGTACCATTTAACTTGCTCTATTGGGTGGGTGTTCATATACCACTGGTGGTTTTGGTATGCTCTTCTAATCACCAAGATGTTGATTTTAGAGAAGTTAACTTCCAAAGATTCCCTACTGCAAAATGCACAGAAATCTTTCATCAATCAACTTAAAACAATTTGGGTTTGTGAGATTAATATTGTATCATCTGTATAGAGTAAGAGCAACACAGATGTACTGCCCACTTGGACAGGAAGGAAAGAGCAGTTTCTCAGGACAAGCTAACTATTATTCATTTGAAAAGTCCACTTGATACAATCTCCTCACCTAGTTCTGTGATACTCCCCAAAACAACTCAGTTATTATTTTTTCCAAATTTGCCAATGGGTAACTAAGGCTGAGAGATGGTAACTTGCTGAAGACTATCCAGTTGCTAAGACTATCCATGACTAAGACAGGATTTGAACTCTGGATTCCTGAGTATAAGTGAAACACCTTATCCACTAGGAAAAGCTCTCAAGAACTTTTTTACCCCAGGACCAGATTAACCATAATACTGGCTCTGTTGCTCATGAGAACTCCAAGTCTACTACATCTGCCTTGTCCTGGACCCCCAGATTCTCGGCATGACTGAAATGTGATCTGGAGCTTACTTTGCAGCTGCCACGCAGGCACAGCTCAGCTGAACTGGTGATGGGGAGACATATGGCAGCATCAGCACAGACTACTTATCAGCCCTCTCCTCTTGCATCTGTCCATCCTAATTCTGATGTTTGCAAGCTTCTCCTCACCTCCCTCCACACCCTACAGCGTTGGAGTCAGGGTGGGATTGAGGAGAATATCACTATAAATAGGGGACCTCGGAGGGGTAAAGTAAAAATATGGTTTAGCATGGGATCTCCACATTCTTTAATTCTAGGTCTTCTATCATAGGTTGGGGGGACAAGAATGTAGCAAACTCTTGGCGAGGAGGAAGCTGAAAATATTCTCTTTGTAGAGAATTAAAGGTCATTGTAACACTTGGAGAAAAGAAGTGGTAACCCTAATTCCTAAATGTGCAAATTGTTTTTATTTAGATTTTTTTATCCCACAGGTTCAGGATGGCTTACAAGTAATATTAACAACTAACTAACTCAACAGCCTCACAACAACCCTGTGAGGTAGGTTAGGCTGAGAAATCTGTGACTGGCGCAAGGCCACACAGTGAGTACATGACAAAGGTGAAACTTGAACTCCTTACCTCCTGGTTCAAGTACTGTGCTCTTAACCACTACACCACACTGACTTTGGTAAGGAGGATGCCCAAGTCAAGTCAGGCTCCATTCTCAAAACTATGCACTGATGCAAAGCCCAATGAAATGAATGAGTCTTGCCCTTGCAGAAAGCTTTGAAGATCAGATCTTTAATCTATTACTCTGTAGTAGGGCTGAACTGAGTAGTAAAAAAAAACTACATGTGAATATTAGCCCGAATTTCGAGGACCAGCCCCAAGTGCTCAGGCTGGTCCGAGAACCGATGGTGAATACTTGCAAGTAGTTTCCAAAGGTGGGGGCTGAGGAGGGGGTCAGAGGGATCTGGAGGGGAAGGGAATGGGCCGCAGAAGAGGGGGTGGGGGCCTAGCAGGGGTAGAGTACTTGCCCTCTGGCAATGCATAGCTTCCTCCGGACCGGGCATATTTAAAAAGAAAAAGAGCAGGGCATGTTCAGAAGGGCTGACTGGCCCCTGGTCTTCTGAACATGATCAGACATTTCCAAGATCAGCATGCTGATGCTGCCAGTGCCATCGTGGAAAGGTTTGAGCATGCTTTAAAGGGGCCATTTGACCCTTCTGAGCATGTCCAGATTTTTTTTTTTAGAAACTTACCCAGTCCAGAGGAAGCTACGCATTGCTGGAGCCCTCTGGAGGGTGAGTACTCTATCCCTCAGCCCCCATTAGGCTCCTGCCCCCTCCCCTTTCCTGGCCCTCATTGGCCAATTCTCTCCCTGGCCAGTGAGGGTCAGGGAAGGGGAAGCAGGACCTAGCACCAACCTCTGGCCCCCTTCCTTGTACTTGGGTGAGGATTTTCTGAGTTCTGAAGTTTTGGGTGCCTCAAAACTTCAGAATTTGGAAAAACGAGTTGAGTACTGCAAAACTTGGGAATTTCCAGGGAAAACCGAGGACCAAGTTTCAGCACTACTCTGTGGGGCTATGGCACATGTATTTCCAAGAGACTCAGAGAACTTTATTTTTGGTCTCCGCTACACCCCAAAACTAAATTTAGCAGTGCCGTAGACACAAGACCACTGATTTGCTTTGGTGCAAGAGAGGAAAGACGTTGAAGAATTTAATCTGCAGAGCTGAGGAGGATTCATCAAAACAAAACTCAGGCAAAATACCCACATGTATTCTGGTTCCCAATCCAAACTAAGAAAAGAAACTGAGAGTAGAAGTATTTCAGACAAAATCTTAATCCCCTCTCTGAATACTTTGCGGGCAGGAGGGAGTTTGTTTGAAATATGACCCAGGTTCACTCTGAAGATCTGTGAACTTTAGCAAACCTTTTGGTGAACCTGGGATGATTTTTGGGGTATGGAATGAAACTCTAAACCAGGCAAGTTTCATGCTTTTTCATGCTTAGAACTAAAGAGTTTGCACAGCTCTAACGGGTTACATTCCAGAATTAAATTGGCAATAGTGATACTTTGTGTTTCAGTATCTTTTTCCCACTAGGTGTCACCATAAGCTAATAAGTAATGGCATCAAATTTGAAAGCCCCAGAAAAGGACTCACAAAACCCAATAACAGGATAGTTGAAATTCAGTTAAAAATAACAGTGGAATAGTTAATAACTGCTAATCTACCAGCTAGGAGTTTGATCTAGCACTCACTAATAGCAAATGAACCCCCCTCCCTATTAATTTCCCTGGGAATTAGAAAAGGCCCAGGTTTCTTGTCAAATAGTGGAACATATTGCTACTGTGTGAGTCTGTCGTTCTCACTAGATTCATTTTGGCCATAAACATGAAGGCTCTTATGTTTGTAAATGCTGCCTCTGCGACGAGCCATGCATTCAGCAGGGGTTGGATTCTAAGAAGTCATGGATGAGAACAACAAGAGTGTCCTACCAGCATGTAGCCTCTGTTATGTTTAGATACATGCACCACCCCACTTCTGGTTTGTGATCATCTATATTAAAAGCAGCCTGCTTTTGTAATAGACGATAGACTTTCACAGGAAAAGGGTTGCCAGATAAAATTACAATTGAATATTTGTGAACCAATTTAGTTCTTGCTGCTCTTACAGAGGGACTTGGGGTGGGCTAAAGTCTATGCACTGCACGTCATGGACTGAGAAAGGAAAAGGTT
The DNA here is from genome assembly GCA_003113815.1 of Sphenodon punctatus. Taxonomy (NCBI): domain Eukaryota; kingdom Metazoa; phylum Chordata; class Lepidosauria; order Sphenodontia; family Sphenodontidae; genus Sphenodon; species Sphenodon punctatus. Next base: position 76,101 of record QEPC01014171.1, on the reverse strand, counting down.
GCAGGTAGGGAGGAGGGAAAAATTGCTTGCAAGTCCTGCACAAACTGCTAAACCACCACGGAAGGGGAAACAGCAATGTAAGGGACAGTCACAATCTGGGAGGGTAGCAGAAATGTGAGGAACTATCACATGGCTCATGGGAGAAGACCATCGTGTAGCAGATCCAAGACACAGCTACAGTGGGTGCCTTTAGACAAACACCTCCCCACCCACCTTCCACCCGTTATACATGTCGCACGGCACCCATAGGTCACCACTGCAGCCCTGCATCATGCATAGTGGGTGAGGAGGTGTTTGTCTAAAAGAACCCAGTCATGTTTATCTAGTCAGCTACACAATCATGATTGTGTCACCACATTCAACATGCATCTTTGCAACATGTTTACCGTTATGTCTGGTAATCTTCTGTAATTACATTCAAGACTCTTCCTGTGCTTCAGAAGTACAGATATACAATGGAAATACATAACTTGGAAGGAGGAAGTGTGACTCAGCAATTCACAGAACATGCACTGCTGTTTTTTTGTCAGGAGTCACAAGTGCTGGGAAAGAATGCCCCTATGCTCGCAGCGGAGAGTGTATTTGTGCAATATTTGTGTGTATTTGCGCAGAAGGAGAGAGAACGAAGCAGGAAAGTACCTGTGTCTGCCATTGCCTGTTCTGCATGGCCAGGAGCTTCTCTCACCCAGCCCCCCCTTGACGTATGCTATTAATTTCTGGCTATTGCCTTCTGTTTAATTAGTCTATTCAGCTGCTGCTGTGGGTACCCGCTGGTTGCTGTGTTCAGGCTAGGGCCGAGAAGGGATTTTCCCGTTGGCTTAATTGGCCTTGAGAGCAGACGGGTTTTTCGTCTTCTTCAAATCAGTTATTGTTTGTGCTTGTTTTTATTTATTTATTTTATTTATTTATTTATTTTACAGATTTTTACCCTGCCCCTCCTGCAAACAGCTCGGGGTGGCTTCCAGCAATAAAACACATATAATATATAAAAACAATTTAAAACAATCAGCAATACAACCATATATTAAATCAGGAACTGGGACCTCACTTAAAATGATAAATAAGATAGAGGAGTTAAAACACTACCCCACCCCCCTCCCCAAAGGCCTGGGCGAACAGTCAGGTTTTACAACTTTGCCGGAATGTTAAAATGCTTGGGGCCAGGCGAGCTTCCTCCGGGAGGGAGTTCCAAAGGCGCGGCCCGGCCACCGAGAATGCCCTCTCCATTGTGGCCCCACACTTAACACGGGGGACCTCCAAGAAGGCACCCCCGGAAGACCGAAGGAGCCACTCCGGGGTGCGGAGGGCAAGGCGGTCCCTGAGGTATGAGGGGCCCAGACTGTGAAGGGCCTTATAGATCAACACCAGAACCTTGAACCTGGCTCGGCACGCTATCAGCAACCAGTACAGAGTCCAGAGCATGGGTCTAATGTGCCCCCAGCGACCCATCCCTGTAAGGAGACAGGCCGCCGCATTCTGCACTAGCTGCAGCCTCCGAACCAGGCACAAGGGAAGCGCGTTGCAGTAGTCCAGCCTCGAGGTGACGAAGGCATGGATGAGGGAGGCCAGGTCCGGGCGGGAGACGTACAGACGTAGCCTCCGCACCAGATGCAACTGGCGGAAAGCCACCTTTGTGACTCCCTCCACCTGCTGCTCCAGGTGGAGATCCACGTCCAGCACCACCTCCAGACTCTGGACCTGCTGAGCTATAGGAGGGTGAACCCCCCCACTTAGGGGGCCACTACCTCCCTCGCTCTCCCGACCGACATCACCTCCGTCTTATCGGGGTTGAGCTTCAGTCTGCTCTGCCACATCCATTCTGCCACTGCCTCTAAACACTGGGACAGCAATGAGACAGCAGGGTCTGGGTCAGTTGAAAAAGAGAGGTACAGCTGAGTATCATCAGCATATTGGTGACATCGCACCCCAAACCCTCTCATGACCTCCCCCAAGGGCTGCATATATACATTAAATAATAATGGAGACAGAATAGAACCCTGCGGAATGCCACATGATAAAGCGCGGGGGCAAGATGTCTCCTCCCCCAGCACCACCCGCTGACTTCTCCCCGAGAAGAATGAGCGGAACCATTCAAGAACAGTCCCATCCAGACCTCCCAGGTCACGCAGCTGTCTCAACAGCAGCCCATGGTCCACGGTATCAAAAGCGGCCGAGAGATCTAGCAGGATGAGAAATGTTGAACATCCTGCGTCCCTCTCCCGGTGGAGGTTGTCGACTAAGGCCACCAACGCCGTCTCAGTGCCATAGCCGGGACGGCACCCATATTGAAATGGGTCCAGGAAACCAATGCTATCTAGATGCGCCTGGAGCTGGAGCACCACCGCCCGCTCAGTAACCTTCCCTAACAAGGCCGGCATCGGTGTGAATGCTGAAGTCCCCCAGGACCAAGTTCCTTGAGGAGCCCAGCACCACCTCCGAGGCCAGCTCTGCTAGAGCGGTAAGGGATGCCATTGGACAGAAAGGGGCCCGGTATACCAGCAGCACCCCTAGCTTGCCCCCAGCCAAATCGAACACCACGTTTTATCTATCAGTGTGCTCTGCTTATTCTTCTGTTGCAATGCATGACCATTAGCAGCTTAGGAACTATGCTGTGCTGTGGTGATCCTCCCTATGAGCTAGGGGGCATGGCTACTCCCCATCACCACTTAAGGGCGTGTGCCCTGGTTCTAGACTCGGGACAGCTTGTCTGGGGTGATGCCCTGCCCTGACCCAGGGGGAGGGTGTCCTCGAATGTTCAAGACACCCGGGTTGGTGGGCTGGGGGTAGCCCGACCCCCCTTCCTGCTTTATGCAGCACGGTTCCCTGACGCTATGCACATAGGATATGCTCATCAGTTGGTTTACCAATGTTGGTGTGTGATGTAATAAAGCTGAAGCTTTTTAACCCATACTTGTTTTTTGTCCTGTTCTGTGGGTAGTGCGAGCACAAAGATATATCTTTTCCCTTATCTGCATGCAGTCTCTCATGCATCACTAAGTACTGTCAGAGAGGGGCCACCCAGACAGACAGGGCAGTCAGGAACCTATCTTTGAATTAAAGTCATTTCAATAAAAATCACTGAGTTTTCTTGGGACTTAGGTTACTAAGAGACTTTGGAAATTTCCCACCCTACTTCCAGTATATCAGTCAAGTGTCACTAGGGTTATGCAGAAGGCACATCATTCATTTTTGTTCTAGTTTTCATTTTCATAACACTCTGTTTTTGAGGGTGGGGTGGGGATTGTAAATGACATGTTCATTTCTGGGTTATCCTTTTTCCATTTTATTTTTATTAAAAATATTTTAAAATAAATAAACAAAAACCCCTCTGTATGTGAAAAATGGCCACTGAGGCCATTCACACATACGCAGCCCTTTTCCAAAATGGCATCGACACTACTGGCACCATTTTGGAAAAGGGCTGTGAATGCCCAGAATGGCCCTGGTGGCCATTTTGTATATGCATAGTAACTTTA
>QEPC01014171.1:32465-42679 GCA_003113815.1 Sphenodon punctatus | reverse complement strand
GCAGCCCCTGGGGGAGATCGTGAGAGGGTTTGGGGTGCGTTGTCACCAATATGCTGATGATACTCAGCTGTACCTCTCATTTTCAACTGACCCATGTCCTGCTGTCTCGTTACTTTCCCTATGTTTGGAGGCCGTGGCGGATTGGATGCGGCAGAGCAGACTGAAGCTCAATCCCGATAAGACGGAGGTGATGGTGGTGGGAAGGGCAGTGGAGGTGCTGGCCTCCCTGATAGGGGGGGTTTGCCCACTTGTTGCTCTTCAGGTTCGGAGTCTGGGGGTGGTTTTGGATTAGGGCCTCCATCTGGATCGGCAGGTGGAGGTGGTGACTAAAGCCACCTTTCGCCAGCTGTATCTGGTACAGAGGCTTCAACTTACCTCTCAGGGCCCGATCTGGCCACTCTCGTCCATGCCTTCATCACCTTGAGGCAACGCGCTGTACGTGGGGCTTCCCATGTTTCTGGTTCGGAGGCTGCAGCTAGTGCAGAATGCAGCGGCCCATCTCCTAACAGGGAACGGGGCGGCGTGAGCACATAACACTGGTGCTCCGCACTATGCACTGGCTGCCTATAGCATATTGAGGCAGATTCAAGGTGTTAGTATTGATTTATAAAGCCCTGCATGGGCTGGGCCCCTCATATCTCGGGGACCGCCTTGCCCTCCATGCCTCAGAGTGATCCCTTCGGTCCACTGGGGGCTCCTTTCTGGAGGTCCCCCATGTAAGTTGGGGGGCCCACAGTGGAGACGGTATTCACGGTGGTTGGGCCACGGTTATGGAATTCCCGCCTGGAGGAGGCTTACCTGGCCCCGGGCCTGTTGGCCTTTCGACGTGTTTGCAAGACTTGGCTGTTTGCCCAGGCCTTCGGAGGGGAGGGTGGGATGGGTGTGGGTGGTTTTTTAGTGATGTTTTAAATTGTTGGGGTTTGGGTTATTGTTGTTGATTTTATTGTTATTATTGGGTTTTATAATATTGTACGCTGCCCCGAGATGCCATAGGCATGAGGGGGCGGCTAACAAATTGAATGAAGAAATAAATGAATGAAATAAAATATTGCACAAAACCATGAAATTTACTAAAACAAAAAACTTTACAGCTTTAAAAAAAGTTAAATGCACAAACTAAAAAATTTCCTCTTCAAAAACATCACAAAATTATTTTCACTATAGCTCCAAAACCCATACAAATTAATTACAATTACAATTAAAAAAACCATTCAAATCCATACATTGCAACAAGACATAAATGCCAAATTCCTTACTTTTCTTCATTTGTATCGATAACTAAACTTTCACATTTTTACATTATTAAACTTTAATTTATTATCATAATTTGACAATGAACATTTTTTTCAGTGTATTAACTCTGTTCTTTACATGTATACAAATTGTATACACTTCATACAATACACTGTTAACAGTGTCACTGTAGACAACATTATACAATTTCTTCTACTCAATACCGTTCTGTAGAAACAGAGTTAATACACAGTACAAAAAACATTCATTGTCGAATTATGATAATTAAAGTTTAATAATGTAAAAATGTGAAAGTTTAGTTATTGATACAAATGAAGAAAAGTATGTATGGTAAGGAATTAAGTACATATATTACATTTATGTTGATGAGGATAAAATATTAAATATTTCTCAAATTCAGAAATAATTTTCATTTTTTTGGCATTTGTCTTGTTGCAATGTATGGATTTGAATGGGTTTTTAAAATTGTAATTGTACTGAATTTGTATGTTTTTTGGAGTTTAAATTATAATGAAAATGATTTTGTGATATTTTTGAAGAGGAAACGTTTCAATTTGTGCATTTAATGTTTTTTTAAAGCTGTAAAGTTTTTTGTTTTAGTAAATTCTCTTTAAGCCTCTAGACAAATTAAAATACCACAATACAAGCCTATTATTAAAACCTTTGGCTACAATCCATAACCACTTATTCCAGAGTAGGCCATTGGACCAAACTGGACTTACTCATGAGTAACTGTACTCTCTCACTTTGACAAAAAGCAAAGTCAGCACAACCACAGAAACTCACCACATGCATCAGCTTTGTTTGTTCCATGTATAACCTTTCTTACCATGGCATGGAGGTGAATGAGAGGTAGACTTAAAAGGTAGTGGTGTCAAACAGTGTTTGAAAGGATAGTATACATCTCCACTCTAAACTCCCTTTATTCTTCCTAACTGTTAGCAAGTTATAAATCATTTATATGAAGAAATCCAAACCATCTCCAAGCTCATAAATATGGGGTACATTTTCTTTCTCCAACCTTTCCAACCCATAACATTAAAGAAAAATAATGACTAATATATACAAATAATTCTTTGAAAAGAAGCAATGTCTACAGAAATAATCTTCAACCACTGTATTATATGCTTTAGGATTCATAAGTATCTTGCATGAACAGTTCCAAAACCAAATTACTTGGGCACAGAGTTAATAACACCCAGATGTACTTTGGTTCAGAATCAGGAGGTGGCCTTAAATCTTACCAAAATGAAAGAGGATTTTTGTTCCCTTATGCCTCAGAGCTCTACTTACAGTAATAAAATGATAAGGGTTCTAACCTGAAAAACACTCTTTGCTTTTATTAAAAATACATAATCATAGTGGCAACAAGATTCTTTCTTCCATCTTTGAAGATATTTTTTGTTATATGTTGACACATTGGTGTAGGGGAACCTCCTGTCTATACATATAGTTACTGTGTAGAAACAAACAAGACAGTAGCCCCCATTAGCCTGGGAGTCACCTGCTCGTTAGTTTATGCGCCGCCAGATGTTCGCTCATGTCTGCCTCAGGGAGGGCATATGGCTGCTATGGGATGCATGGGCTGAAGAAGATCAGTGACACAGCCTGGGCTAAGACCCGGCCACCTGGGATAAACTGGGCTAATGTGCGACACCCCCCATCCCCCGTCTGCTAGACCCTGCCAGCTCTGCCACGGGACAAGGTCCACCAGGTCCAGAGAGCTGCAAGTGCAAATCCCAGAGTGGTCAATGGAGCAACTGTGCCTCAACACCCCTGCACACAAGATGGCACTGGCACCCTTAAAGGGAATGAACAGCAAAGGCATGATCATGTTGCGCATCCCTGAACTGCACAGCAGCTCAGGCCCAATGCTCATCCTTTAATGGAGCAAAAGCCAACCAAAGGTGGTGTGTGTGTGTGTGGGGGGGGCACATGCAGTCGAAAGATGGCCAGTACAGCACAGTAATTCAGTGTACCTGGGGGTACTATGGGGGCACAGCAGCCTTCTCATGGTATGCACAACTTTTATGTGGTGCATGTCTATCACTGCATTCACAGGCATCCAACCCCCCCCCTCCACCCCCCAGGGACATCATCAGGAGCTCAGACTCCACCATGCTGGGGCAAGGTCCCCAAGACACCTTCCAGAAGCAGGAACACCTTTCACCAATGAGGAGACACGGGCATTCATCAGCCCGTGGGAGGACGCACAGGACGAGTATGACCTGTGAAAAACACACCGTAAAGCACGGCTGTTCCATGGGATTTCCACCCAGATGGTAAACTTTGGCTATCACCAGGACATGAATCAGTGCTGGCAGTGGGCAAAGGACCTAAAGAGAGGCTACAAGGAGATGAAGGACAATAACTTCAGATCTGGCCATGACCACCAAACACAGTGGTACATGGTCCTGGACACCTTCCTATGCATGGACGGGTCCATAGTTGCTCCTCACCTTGCTGGGACCAGGCTCGTCAAGGACTGTAATCAGGTGGATACCCCTCCCCCACTGCCAGTCCATGCTGTACCCACTCAACCTGCATGCGTTTCCCCCCCCGTCCAAGGATGCCAGGCCCTCAGGGACACAGCCCACCACATGCAGCACCCACCCACCCCAGTTCCCAGCCAGGCTCCAACTCTGAAGACATTGACAACACCCTCAGAACCGTCAAACACTAACTTCTTGACCTAGAAGGGGTGGGGAGACTACCAGAAACTCAGGGGAATGCAGAGCCCAAGGGAAGTGATAAGTGAATGCACTGGAGGGGGACAGGGAGCTAGGTGACTCAGCCATAGGATGGAGCAGCTACGTAATGCCAGTCACCAACATGACTCTCATTCCTCACCGTGTGCACAGGTGGCTGGGATGGTGAGCAGGATGTTCCTGAGTTGTATTGAGTTCTGCTACCCTGAGAGGATGGTATCTGATTTCTTGTTTTAATTGATTGTTTGCTTTTAATTATCCTTGTTTTATTATTGACTGGTTGTATTTGTTATAGCAAAATTGCTGGGTACAATTAAACTTACTTACTTACTTACGGTGAGCAAGAGGAACCTGCAGAGTTCCGGGACACAGAGGCACCATGTGGGGACAGTTGGCATGGAATGTGGGTGAGAGGGCACCACAGGTAGGCATGGAGGGTGGAAGTGACAGTGAGTGCTGAGGAAAGAGAAACCTGAGTACCGAAGGTAGGGTGGGAGGTGGGGGGCTGGGGAGCCGGCAACCTGCTCCAGACTTGCTCCAAGTTCTCCATGTTCAGCAATCAGCTAATCAGCATCAGCTGAGTGCTCAGTGTTGTTGCTGTTCCTCCCTGGGCACACGTGCAGGAGTTCGAGGCCTCAGGGAGCAGGAGGAGCTGATGGGGTGGGGCCAGCACTTCCTCCTGAGCCTGCTTTAAGGAGTCCCTTAAGGAAAAAAAGTGATTTGGGCATCTGGGCTTAGAGCCTATGCCACCTGAATGGGGGAAAGCACTTTGCTTTTCCCATTGGTGGGGGCAGTGTTTCACAGAGCCCTATGGGCTGCTGTGGAAGACACCGTCTGGACTGCAGACCCAAATGCTGAGGTAGTGTGCACCTGTGCACAGCTACTGATGAAGGCTCAGGTTACCTGTCTGAACTCCACCCTAGGGTGGGGTTAAAAGAGAGCTCTCCTCTTTTGATACACGGGTGATCTGCACCATTTTGGTGGAGAGAGAGTGCTGGCTGGCCTGGCCTGGCTTGTTTGTGGCTTTGTTACCCCATGATGCTGCTGGACCTGCATCAGACACATCTCCATTGGTGAGTTAGTTATTTTTAGTTATTTTTCTGGGAGACACTGGTGAAAATGGGGCCTGGGGGGGGCGCTAAGTGGGGGAATGGGGCTGTTGGTGAAAATGGGACTGGGGAGGGGAGGGAAGGGTCTGGGGTAAGGAGGGAATGAGGCTTCTGGGAGACACTGATGAAAATGGGGTTGGGGGCTAAGGGGGCTGCTGGGGAAAATGGGGTTTCAACAGAGCTGTAACAGTGAAGCATGATTTGGGGGACAAGTGGAATTCCTCCCTGCTGCTTTTGTGGTGTGCTAAGACTTCACATAATATGGTTCAGTTGGTTTAAGATCTGGAATTTCTTGCTGCTGCTTTTGTGGTGTGCTAAGACTTCACATAATATGGTTCAGTTGGTTTAAGATGTGGTTTGCTTTTGCTTGTTCTGTGTTCGTGTTTGCATGTGCACTGCTGGTTTCCCCCGCTCCTCTCCCAAACACATCAAGCATGTGCAAAGGTCGCAGCCATTTTCTGGGGCCCTCACTGGTCATGGCTGCTCTTTGTTAAAATTAATCTCTTTCTTGGCTGTTTTGACATGAACTGTCTGCTTTCTGTTTTACATGCTTTCTGTTTTACAAGTGGGGGACCTAGGGGCTTGGATGGAAGGGTTTCCAATCTTTGCTGGAATGTTCCTTGCATTTTAAAATGGCCCCGCCCTTTGCAGTTTGGTGCAATGTTGTGGCAGGCTTTTCATTGGTGGCCCCTCCCCCAGGGCGTTGGAGCAGATGCCCACCCAAGCCCCTCAGGGGTCCCCCCATGCTTGCTGGGGAGCCAGGAGCAGCTCCTCAACTGATCCAGTGGCAGCTCTGTCAGTTTCCCCACCTTGTCCGAAGGCTTTGTTTACATTTTAAGTCTCTGCTCCTGGCTTCTTGGTGAGCCAATTAGTCATGTGTAAACAAAGCCTGCAAGGAAAGAACTGCTGTGCTTGTGAGTCAGTCTGCAAGGGGAGGAGTGGGAGGGGACAAACATCCTCCTCCTGCTGCTCCTCCCCTCCCTCTAGCTTTCCATTCTATGGCCAGAGAGCTAAAGAGAGGTGGGGTCTTAGGGGATCTCCCCAAGCCCTCAGGGAGCATGTGCTGGGCATGGCCCAGAAAAGCACTGCTTTCTGGGATATTGTAGAGGGAGTGGGGGAGGTGCCATGTGTTACTTGGCTGGTTCCTATGGAGAAATCCAGATAATCAACAAGGCCTAGGGGGCGTGTCAGGGTGACTTTTTTAAACGCTCTGGCCACCCCGGAGCTCCTCTTTCTCCCCCTGGCCCCTCCTCTATCAGAGTGGGAGGAGGGAGGGAAAGAGCTCACTCCTCCTTGCTCCTTCCTCCCTAGGTTCACTGGAGGGGAAGAGAGAGAGAGCGAGCTCCCCCTCTCTTTTTTACAAGAGGGGAGATGCCGGGGATTTGTTTGAAGGGAAGAACAACAGAAGGTGGTTATCAGAGTCAGACTAGAGTGATCAGGAGGTCTCATCCTTTCAGAAACATGGTAAGTTTTGAAAAACAAATCCCCTGCCCTAATCTCCTGTACAATGTTTGTTTGCTTTTGCTTTCTTTTGTCCTCCCCCCTCCCCCAATGCATTACAGGCAGGGGTAATTACTAGTTTTGTGAGTCCAGTTGGAAGGGCTGTGCCTCGCCTCCTATTCTTTAAAATATTTTCTTGGCCTCTGATGTTTTTCACCCTGTGTGAGACCCTGGATATTTTCAGACGTTACGAGATCACAGTGAACCACGGTGAATACCCACTTGTGGTCACTGTGGCTCGCACGTCTGTTTGGCGGCCGCCAGATGTTCACCACGGTCAATCCGCACATGGGGTCAATTTGAACCACGCTTCCCGGGGTAGCCGGGGGAATGTCCCGGGAAACATGGTCAAAAAGATCCCCAGCGGGGACCAAAAAAAAGTAACGTCTGGCCGGTTGCCACGGCCCGGGATCCCCAGCGGGATCCCGGGCCATGGCACATCCGGCCCGACGCGGCGGCCGCAGTGGCCCCGCCGCCCGCCCGTCTCCCTGGAGGGCGGGCGGCGGGGTGCGTGGAGGGGGCGGGGCCGTGCAGCCGCACGCCACGTTGCGCCATGCAGCCCTGCCCCCTCCCAGATTCCCCGCCGGGATCCCCCTGGCACGTCTGATATGGTGTGATGGGGTGACCCTGGCAGGGAATGAAAGGGTTGTTTTCGGTACGGGGCCAAGCGGCCCCATAATGTCTGAAAACACCCCCTGTCACCCTAATTGTCTGCTTTCTGTTTGTTTTTTTGGGGGGTGGTGGTGGTGTTGGAGGGGGATGGCTGGAAGGGTTTCTAATCCTTGCTGGAATGTTCACTGCATTTAAAATGGCAGACACCCCTTTTTCAGTACCAGTTTCAAGGCTTTTCTGCTGCAAGAAGGCCACCATGCTACATGTTGGTTCACTAATGGCTAGTCTTTGCATGAATGTTCCCTCTCTGGTTCCAGCAGATGCCTTTTACATTGGAAAAAAAAACCCTGTGTAACATGTTTGGGGGACAAGTGGAACTCCATGCTGATGCTTTTGTGGTGTGCTAAAGACTTCACATAATATTGTTAGCTTAAGATGGTTTGCTTTGCTCACTCGGTGTTTGCATGTGCACTGCTGGCTCTGCCTACCGTGGTCCTGCCCACATCTGGCCCTGACCTGCACCCCACCAGCCTTGAAACCCACCAGTTGCTACTGAGGCTTTTTCACTAATGGCTAGTCCTTGCATGAATGTTCCATGTTTAGTTGCAGCAGAAGCTATCTCTTACATTGCAACAGAGCTATGTAGCATGTTTTGGGGGATAAGGGGAAATCCTCGCTGCTCCTTTTATGGTGTGTTAAGAACTGCACATAACATTGTTGCCTTATGATGGTTTTCTTTGCTTGCTCTGTGTTGCATGATGCACTGCTGCTTTCCTTCTCCCCTCCCAAGCATGAGTAAAGAGGCCATTTTGTAAATTTGTGGGTCTACTGGTAGTGGCTACTCTTTTTTAAAATGGTCACTTCGCTGTTTCAGAAGACTACAGGTGGCCAAGGATGCCATGAAAATGGAGGATTGAGGATAAAGGTAGATGGTGGGAATGTAATCTATTTTTTTTAGCCTGCTATGGTTAATTTGGACCTGGTGGGAAAGAAAGAGTAGGCAGGACCCCAGTAAGAGTGTTCTCTATCCCCCAGTGGCAGTGCTTCATGCAGCAGCAAGGCGATCCCAGCGTTAACTAATGTAATGTCCATCCAATGTTAACCCTGGGAATTCCTTGCTGCTGGGTTAAGCAATGCCACTGGCCTTCCATTGACCTGGCTCCACCTACTGTTGCCCGGCTCTGCCCCTGGGCCAGACTCCACCTGTAGGTCTGCCGGTGGTAGGTTTAACCCACTGTCCCATCAGCCTCAAAAAACACCAGCCGCCACTGTCCAAGCCACCCATCCATGCAGGCTCAAAGCATCAGCAGCTGCTCAAGTGCCCCGCCAGCTGCCTTAGTGACATGACCCAAAACCATGGAGCCCCAGGTGGAGGAAGGGGAGACAACCCCCATAGCTGGACTGGCATCCAAACAACCATGGCCAGTTGTGAGTAGGAGGTGGAGAAAGGGGGAGGGGGCGAGACCATAATGATGTGTATATTGCTAACTAAGTTAGTCCTGTAACTAAGGACCTTTTTAAAGAAGACGCACCCAACCATGCCTACCCAGTGGACATGGGTGGATGCATCCCCTGTGAAAGAGGTGGCAGGTGGGTGGACATGCAGGCCTCCATGCACCTCCACCAATCGCCCCTGCATGGAGCAACCAGGGAAAACACAGGTTGCTCCATGAGGGGGCATGGGTGGGAATGAGTGGGGGATGGGTGTGTGCACATCTGCACCTGCCCTCCCAGCACTGCCCCTGCAGTGGCGAGTTCATGGACTGCCCACCTAGTGGTGGCCTGGGTAAAAAAGGCCTAAGTTAAGCACGTGCACCTGCAACGTCACAGTGTCTTTAATGTATCCTTGTCTCTCCCAATATTCACCTCTCCCTTGTCTCTCTTAGACCCCTACCCCAGGGAGCTTACAATCTATCTATAACTATTGATTTACAGTGCCAGGTACACATCTCATGCTAAAATAATAATAATAAAATTAATAAATAATAAATATGTGCAAAGGAAAAAGTACAATAACTTTCTCCATTTTGATAACCATTGTGTCTGTCCTTATTGGAGGCCTGGTGGGAGCATACCCCTAAACCCCGGGTCCTGGAAATCAGGGACAGGGAGACCCAAACCATGGGACACCATATGGGAACACATTGCATCATGCAATGGCCATGCATGAGTATAAATGCACATATATATTGTGGAATCTGCTAGGTTGGGCATTCCCTTTTGATTCTTGTGAGATATCTCATCCGATATTATGCCAGGGACCGATATCTCGCCCCTGTACAAAATCCCACACGATATCTTGTAAAAAACAAAAACAAAATGTAAAACAAAAACAAAAAGAAATGTGCATGTACAAAATGGTCATCAAGGCTGTTGCGTGCATGTGCAGCCCTTTTCCAAAATGGTGCTGGCAGTATCACTGCCATTTTGGAAAATAGTCTGCGCATGCACAGTACCCATGCGCATGTGCAGAATGTCTGTCCCAAATGGCGACAAAGCTGCTGGCACCGTTTTGGAAAAGAGCTGTGCATGTGCGGAATGGCTCCGGTGGCCATTTTGCACATGCAGTTTGCCCCCCCCGTTTCTCTCAACAAGAATGTAGTTAAGATGCTGCTGATTCTCAGCTCATTCTCATTTGTCTGAAACATGATTCTCGTTGAGAATTGTGAGACTGAGTTTCAGTCCTTAGTATGAGCTGTATATGGCCAGGGCGCTCATAGCTATACTATAACCCCTTCTTGCAAACCAGAAACATACACCGCTGCCTGGCCACCATGCTGTGTGGGGACATGTGGAAATGAGCAGGATGGAAGGCCCACAGGCAGTAGTGGAGGCAGGGCTGGCCCCAGGGTTCGTGAGGCCATGTGTGAAGTCTTGATGTGGGGCCTAATTTGCATAATTAGGCCCCACATATTCATGCAAATGTGTACATTTACATAAAATCTATTCCCTCTGGAAGGAAGGATTCCCATTCTCCACCCCTCCGAGCAGTCATGGAGAAGCATGGCCTCCCCATGCTTCCCCCCCCCCC
>QEPC01014171.1:10189-21608 GCA_003113815.1 Sphenodon punctatus | reverse complement strand
GAGGGCAGGATTCTGCGCAAATTCCGCAAATCGCGGCAGCGCAGAAGACTCGGGGCCCTGGGTATACTCACTCACTGGCAAACATCTATGCCCCAACAAAGGAGCTTTAGAATTTGTTCAACAAGTCCCTCAAAAGCTCCAAGCTAAAGATGAGGGAATCACCCTTATACAGGGGGATTTTAACTGCCCCCTGTCAATACTAGATAAGTCCACTAAAACCCCCTTGGCAAACTGGCAAAAACAGAGAGTGACCTCTGGAATAACATGGTTTGCGAGACTTCTGGAGGTATAAAAATCCACAGACTATTGATTTTACATTCTCCTCTGCCAGGCATGGTACATACAGTAGAATAGACCATATTAAGGGCAATGAAATGATCTGGAAAACTAGTTGCAGGATCCTACCCTGGATCCTATCTGATCATAGTGCAGTTGAAATGACCTGCCAAATTGGGGACCCTGGCAAGACAGCTAAAAGCCAATGGCAGCTAAATAAAGACCTATTACAGAACCAAATAACCAGAGAAATGATAGAGGAGGAAATCTAAAATAGGGTTGAGGAACTCGAACAGTTATATAGAGAATTTTTTAAAAAGTGCACAGTGCTACACAAGGACCAGGTATGAGCTGGTTATCAGTCACATATTAATAAGATCAAAACAGAAATTAATAGTTTAGAAATTAAACTGATAGTGGGACATCTCAAAGTGATCAAAGCCTGTTACTATAAAAAAAATAACAAATGTTATCGTGTATTAGCATGGATGGCAAAACAGAAGAACAAGTATAAGCCAAATGAGAAATAAAGAAGGAATATTAGAAACAGATCAACAGAAGATCCAGGAATGTTTCATGGATTTCTACACCATCTTATACAAAACAGATAACCCCATAGAACAAGACATTCAACATTACCAGTGAAAATTAAACCTCCCCAAATTGAACAATATACAAATAAATGGCCTGAATGAAACATTCACAACAGAAAAAGTAACTAATACAATTAAAACCAAACCCCAAAGGAAATCTTGTGGTCCCGACGGAATTCTTTCAAGTGTATAGCTCACTACTGACTCCAGTTCTGACAAGAGTATTTAATGACTGTATTCAAACAGTTACACTTCCACCCACGTTTTATGAGGCCAAAATTATGTTTTATTTAAAGGAAGGGAAACAACCAGATTTATGTTAGAGTTATAGGCCCATGTTCCTACTGAACTCGGATTTCAAAATCTTTTCAAAGACACTCGCCAATAGACTCCTGACGTGTGTTAACAAATTTCTAAATCTTGATCACATAGGATTCATGCCATGGAGACATGGAAATGATAATATACGTAAGATAAATATCATACATCATGTACCTCTCTTTTTCAACAGACCCAGGCCCGGCAGTCTCGGTGCTCACTTGGTGCCTGGCAGCTGTGAGGGATTGGATGAAGGCTAATTGACTGAATCTTGACAAGACGGAGGTGATGTTAGTGGGTAAGGAGATGGAATTGACGGCCCCCATCATTGATGGGGTCTGTCCTCCATTGACCTCCCAGGTATGGAGTGTAGGGGTGCTCCTCAATGCGCAGCTTCGCCTGGATCTCCAGGTGGAGGCTGTGGCCAGGAGTGCTTTCTGCCAGTTGCATCTGGTGTGATGGTTTTGGCCATATATTTCGGACTCTGACCTGGCCACAGTCATCCATGCTTTCATCACCTCTTGACTAGACTACTGTAACGCACTCTACGTGGTACCCATGGTGACGGCTCAGAAATTGCAGCTGGTGCAGAATGCAGCAGCCCATCTCCTAGTGGGACTGGGCCACCGAGAGTATATCACACCAGTGCTCCACTCTCTGCACTGGCTGCCAGTGGTTTTCCGGGCTTGATTCAAGGTGTTGGTTTTAACTTATAAAGCCCTAAATGGTCTGGTCCCTGCCTGTCTGCGAGGCCATCTCACTCCCCGTGTCCTGGATTGGCCCCTGAGGTCGTCCGGGGATGTCCTGCTTGAGGTTCCCCAATTTTCTTGGGTGGTTACGCAGGAGAGGGCGTTCTCGGTGGCTGCGCCACACTTATGGAACTTATGGAACTTATGGAATTGGAGGCCCAGCTGGCCCCAGACCTCCCCTCTTTTTGGAAAAGTTGCAAGATCTGGCTGTTCCACCAGGCATTTGGTGGGGGAGAGGGGTGATGGGGTGGGGTGGGGACGGATGGGTGTTGTTTTCTCTGTTTCCTCCTTTTTTGAAGTGTTTTAATTGTTGTAATTGTTTTTTTATTGTTGTAAGCTGCCCCGAGCTGCCTGTGGCAGGAGGGGTGGGGTAATAAGTTTTTAAAATAAATAAAATGTTACATAGCATGAACAAAAAACCATAGTGAACTTCCTTGATGCTGAAAAGGCTTTTGATAAAATTGAACTAATTTTTTTTGTTTAATACACTACAAGAAATGGGTTTTGTGGGGAATTTCCTTAAATGGATTAAATTAATTTATTTGCAACCTCAATATCAACTGATTATCAATAGTGAGCTCTCACCATCCTTTTGATTGACCAAGGGAATGAGACAGGGCTGCCCACTCTCGCCCCTGCTTTTTAATTTGACCCTTGAACCCTTAGCTATTTAAATTAGACAATTTCCACATACACAAGGGATTATAATAGGAAAAAAAGATCTCAGGGTCTCGCTATATGCTGACGACATGTTGGTCCATCTAAGTGACCCAAACACCATAGTTCCATCTTTCATACAACAAATTTCAGAATTCAGTAAATTGTCTGATTAGAAGATAAATTTTACTAAATTCTTAGCAATGGTGTTTGGTCTGACTGGTGTGGAGAAACAACAATTAATGGAGAAGACGCTTTTCCAAATTGAACTATCACAATTTAAATATCTGGGGATCAATATTACTAAAAATCTAGATCAACTATATAGAGCAAACTCCCAGGTAAAACTAAATGAAATTAAAAAAACAAGCAGTGAGATGGTCAGGACTAACATGCTCCTGGTTGGGATGAGCAAATTTGTTTAAAATGATAGTGCTCCTGAAACTCTTATATGTTGTTTATGCCCTACTCATCTGCATCCCTGAACATTTTTTTGTACAGGTAGACAAGATATTTAAAGAACTTGTCTGAAAGGGTAAGAGAGCACAAATAAGATTCCAGGTACTCAGATCCAGTAAAGATAGGGGAGGTCTCAACTGTCTGGACATCAAGCTTTATACTAAGGCAGTCTCTTTAAGAGCAATTACACTATGGTACTGGTCACCTAAAGATATTTATTTATTTATTATAAGCATTTCTGAGTCGCCCCCTATGCCTACAGCATCTCGGAGCGACATACAATATAAAAACATTCAATAAAAACATTTTTAAAAACAATACAATAAATTTAAACCTAAAACAGGATTGGGGAAACAAAAATGTATAAAAATAAACCAAAAAGGTAGGGGAGAGCCAATACTACCCTAACCCCCTCTCCCCAAGGGCCTGGATGAACAGCCAGGTCTTACAAGCCCACTGAAATGTCAAAAGGCTTGGAGCCAGTTGAGCTTCCTCCGGGAGGGAATTCCAAAGATGCAGCCCAGCCACCGAGAATACCCTCTTCATTGTAGCCACCCGCTTAACGCAGGGGACCTCCAAGAAGGCACCCCTGGCAGACCAAAGGAGCCGCTCCAGGGCGCGTAGGGTGAGGCGGTCCCTGAGGTATGACCATGAAGGGCCTTATAGATTAATACCAATACCTTGAACCTGGCTTGGCATGCAATTGGCAACCAGTGCAGAGTCCCGAGCACAGGTGTTATATGCTCCTGACGACCCGTTCCCATTAGGAGTCGGGCCGCTGCATTCTGCACTAGCTGCAGCCTCCGGACCAGGAACAAGGGCAGCCCCACGTAAAGCACATTGCAGTAGTCCAGTCTCGAGGTAACAAAGGCATGGATGAGGTCGGCCAGATCCGGCCTGGAGATGTTTGGACATAGCCTCCGCACCAGATACAACTGGCAGAAAGTGGCCTTCACCACCACCTCCACCTGTCCATTCAGATGGAGAACCGAGTCCAACACCACCTCCAGACTCCAAACCTGCTGAGCTATAGGAGGGTGAACCCGCCCAATCAGGGGGGCCAACACCAACCTCGCCCTCCCCACCACCATCACCTCCATCTTATTGGGGTTGAGCATCCAATCTGCCATGGCCTACAAACAATGGGATAGCAATGAGACAGCAGGGTCTGGGTCAGCTGAAAAAGAGAGGTACAGCTGAGTATCATCAGCATATTGGTGACATCGCACCCCGAACCCTCTCACGACCTCCCCCAAGGGCTGAATATATACATTAAATAATAATGGAGAGAGGATGGAACCCTGTGGAACACCACAGGTCAAAGTGCAATGGCAAGATATTTCAGTTCCAAACATCACCCATTGGCTTCTCCCTGAGAGGAATGAGCAGAAGCATTCAAGAATAGTCCCGTCCAGACCCACCCAGGTCTTGCAGCCATCTCAACAGCAACCCATAGTCCATGGTATCAAAAGCATTTGAGAGATCTAGCAGGATAAGAAATGTAGAACATCCTGCGTCCATCTCCCAGCGGAGATCATCGACCAAGGCCACCAACGCTGTCTCAGTGCCATAGTCGTGATGGAACCCAGATTGAAAAGGGTCTAGGAAACCGATGCGATTCAGATGCGCCTGGAGCTGGATCACCACCGCCCACTCAATAACCTTCCCTAAAAAGGGAAGGTTAAAGACAGGTCGGCAGCTGGTGAGTGCATGCACATCTAATTATGATTTTTTCAGCAGGGGCCACAGCCTCCTTGAGGCAGGGTGACAATCTCCCCTGTTGCAAGGATGCATTGACCACTCTCGCCAGCACCATCCCCAGTGTCTCCCTGGAGGCTTTCACCAACCAGGATGGGCAAGGATCAAGTTCACAACTGGTGGCTCTCACAGACCCCAGAACATCCACCGCATCGTCCGGCGTCACCTCCTGAAACTCCCCCCACAAAGTTAGACCAGACTGGGCCTCCATGACGTCACGCTCTCCATCTACTGCCCCCAACCCGGTGTCAAAGTCACTCTGAATTCGAACGATCTTGTCTGCAAAGTAGGTGACAAACTCCTCACAGCGGGCCTAGGACAAGTCCCTGTCCACGCGGAGGGAGTCTGGACTGACCAGCCCCCGCACCACCCAAAACAGCTCCACCAGGCATGACTTAGCAGATGCTATGAGACCAGCAAAGAATTCCTTCTTTGCTGTCCCCACAGCCTCAACATAGGACCGCAAATGGGCCCTATGGAGAAGTCAGTCAGAGTCAGAGCGAGTCCGAAGCCAGCATCGCTCTAGCCTCCTGCCTACTTGTTTCATACACCGCAGCTCCTCGGTAAACCAAGGGGCCCTGCGGTGATGAGACAGAGGCAGGAGACATCTCAGAGCCACCCTGTCAATGGCCTCCCCCAACCAGCTATTCCAATGTTGGACCAGCTCATCGACAGAGTGACCATCCAGGTCCAAGGTTAATTCCCTCAAGACTCGATATAAAATGGATCAAGGCAGAATGAGAGATTAGGGATGGGCAAACGCGGTTTGGAAGTTCGGAGTTTGGCCTGAACTCGACCTGTTCGGATGACCAAACCCGAACCCGAACTGACCAAACTGAACTCCATTCCGAACGTTGAAATGACCNGTTTCAGAAGGCTCCCTCTCCCAGCATTTCCCAGCTCCCCAATCCATTGCAATCCTCCTCCCATTTCACCCATCCAACCCATCTACCCCCATATTCTCATTCATTTATTTAGCTTAGCTTAGATAGATTTAGTGGTTATTTTTTGTTTTTACCCCTCCCTGTGTTCAATCTTCCTTCCTCCCTCCCCCCTCCATTGAATCCTTTCCCTCTCCCAAATATTCCATCCCAGGTTCCCTTCCCCTGTTTTTTCCTTTAGAGTAGGATTATTAGATTGCTTTAAGTTTCATTTCAGTTTTGTACTGAAATGAAACTTAAACTTTAAACTGCAACCTTGTGTTGTTTGTGATTCCCCCATCCCATATAGATAGATTAGATAGATAGATAGATTAGATTAGAAATAGTAGACAGTTGTAGGAGTTAGCTTAGTGATAGAGATAGCATTAGTGATTTAGTTTTAGTGTTTGTAGGAGTTGGTCTGTGTACTTATTAGATAATCCATTTAACTCATAGCATTTAGAATAGTTAATAGCATATAAATTTAGTGTAGATAGATATATACAATATTAGATAAAAAATGTAAATAAAAAAAACCCATATAAAAACAAAAAAAACAAATAAAAAACCAAAAAAAATATAAAAAACCACATATAAAAACATTTCCCGAACAGCCGAACGGCCAAACCGAACGGCCGAACCCGAACCCGCCGAATGAACCTAATGGCCAATTCATCCGTTCGGGATGAACCAAACGCAGCCGAACCGAACGGCTGAACCCGAACTACGATCTGTTCACCCATCCCTACGAGAGATCCTAGGAGTGCAGAATTTTAGGGATGTCTTGCTTACCCCTCTGGGAATACTGAAGTCCAGATGGACAAAACACCCGTTTGCGGGAATGGCATGGAAAACACAGAGTGAATGTAGGAGAAAATTTGAAATCAACCAAGATATTTCGCCATACTATCCTGTCGAATCAATGGTTGCAAACTGGGCAAATTGGTGGAACCCTGCCACCCCAACCTAAAACATATAAAATCGAAAGGGCTAAAGATATGTTTAGGGGTGAAGAAATAATCTCGTAGAGGAATTACAAACAAAAACGGCTACTAAAATTAACTGGCTAGCATATAACCAGCTAAAGTTTTTTTTGACACAGGGACAGAAAAGTAAAAATATCCACAGGCCAACCCCCCCACCCCCCAGAAACTTTGTTGTTTGAAACATTAATCAATAAAGGTTTCTTATCAAGGGCTTATAAAACATTTAAGCAAACTTGGTATCTACCGGATGCTGGCTATATATGACAGTGGGAGCAAGATCTCATGAACCAATTTTAAAAAAAAAGACTGGAGTGGTTTGTGGACCCAACATGCACAAGTGCTCAAAATCACTGGCTATTGTAGAGTCACAGATTAAGCTGACTATGAGACTGTATAGGACATCTGCCCAATTGGGAATGATAACTAAAAGTGACACAGCAGAATGCTGGTGCAACTTTGGGGTCAGAGGAACCTACATGCACTGCTGGTGGGACTGTATGATGATAACAGTGTTTTGGAGCATGATTTGGGAATGTATAAAACAAGTTACTGAGACCTTGCTCCCCTTCTCGCCTGAGATAGCTTTGTTGCATATTTATCAGAAAACTCAAATGGTTGATAAGCTTAAAAAATGTGTTCATATGATCTTGGTGGGTATAAACATTATTGCTCGTAACTGGAAGTCTCCGGTTACACCGAGAGAAGGTGAATGAATAAACTGCCTTTGGCTAGTGTTTACTTTAGAGAAGATCCTCGTGAAAGTATAAGACGACTTGCAAGAGTTTTATGATACCTGGATCTCCTGTTTTGAATTTATGAAACACAGGTTTACTCCAGTCAGCAAGCACCAGGATATACTAGAAAATACAACGACCAGAGGACACCAAACTGCATCCTTTGAAATATATATTTACTGGATGTGTTCCGTTTTTTTCCCTTTTCTTTTTTTTTCTTGTTAGAATTTTCATTTGGAGTGAGTTGTTTTTTTTAAAAAAAATATTTCATTTTAATTTTGTACCCCGCAGATTACACCACAGGTATCTCGCAGCGGCTTACACTCACAAAGGAAATACAATATTAATACATAATAAACAGTACATAATATAATAATATAATAATAAATAATCTAAAAAATACATAATAATCTGAATATATATCAAATATCAGCCCATTAGCAGTCCACTTAAAGGAAAATATACAAACCCAACCCCCCTCCTGTCCCAAAGCCCAATCCCCACCCCAACCCATTCCCTGCTACCTGCTCTCACCAGCCAGCCCCAACCCTTGCGCTGTGCCCACCTTGCACCTGGGGCTGCCCTCGGGATCTGCCCCCTCCCAATCCCAGTCCCACCTATTTCACCCCACAAATCACATCTCCAAGCGACTCTGCTACAAATGCATGGCCTACAGTCCTGACAATAGTAATATGGAGGGGGGGGGATTTAATAACCCTTAATTTTGGTAATTACTTGTCANTCTCCCAGCATTTCCCAGCTCCCCAATCCATTGCAATCCTCCTCCCATTTCACCCATCCAACCCATCTACCCCCATATTCTCATTCATTTATTTAGCTTAGCTTAGATAGATTTAGTGGTTATTTTTTGTTTTTACCCCTCCCTGTGTTCAATCTTCCTTCCTCCCTCCCCCCTCCATTGAATCCTTTCCCTCTCCCAAATATTCCATCCCAGGTTCCCTTCCCCTGTTTTTTCCTTTAGAGTAGGATTATTAGATTGCTTTAAGTTTCATTTCAGTTTTGTACTGAAATGAAACTTAAACTTTAAACTGCAACCTTGTGTTGTTTGTGATTCCCCCATCCCATATAGATAGATTAGATAGATAGATAGATTAGATTAGAAATAGTAGACAGTTGTAGGAGTTAGCTTAGTGATAGAGATAGCATTAGTGATTTAGTTTTAGTGTTTGTAGGAGTTGGTCTGTGTACTTATTAGATAATCCATTTAACTCATAGCATTTAGAATAGTTAATAGCATATAAATTTAGTGTAGATAGATATATACAATATTAGATAAAAAATGTAAATAAAAAAAACCCATATAAAAACAAAAAAAACAAATAAAAAACCAAAAAAAATATAAAAAACCACATATAAAAACATTTCCCGAACAGCCGAACGGCCAAACCGAACGGCCGAACCCGAACCCGCCGAATGAACCTAATGGCCAATTCATCCGTTCGGGATGAACCAAACGCAGCCGAACCGAACGGCTGAACCCGAACTACGATCTGTTCACCCATCCCTACGAGAGATCCTAGGAGTGCAGAATTTTAGGGATGTCTTGCTTACCCCTCTGGGAATACTGAAGTCCAGATGGACAAAACACCCGTTTGCGGGAATGGCATGGAAAACACAGAGTGAATGTAGGAGAAAATTTGAAATCAACCAAGATATTTCGCCATACTATCCTGTCGAATCAATGGTTGCAAACTGGGCAAATTGGTGGAACCCTGCCACCCCAACCTAAAACATATAAAATCGAAAGGGCTAAAGATATGTTTAGGGGTGAAGAAATAATCTCGTAGAGGAATTACAAACAAAAACGGCTACTAAAATTAACTGGCTAGCATATAACCAGCTAAAGTTTTTTTTGACACAGGGACAGAAAAGTAAAAATATCCACAGGCCACCCCCCCCACCCCCCAGAAACTTTGTTGTTTGAAACATTAATCAATAAAGGTTTCTTATCAAGGGCTTATAAAACATTTAAGCAAACTTGGTATCTACCGGATGCTGGCTATATATGACAGTGGGAGCAAGATCTCATGAACCAATTTTAAAAAAAAGACTGGAGTGGTTTGTGGACCCAACATGCACAAGTGCTCAAAATCACTGGCTATTGTAGAGTCACAGATTAAGCTGACTATGAGACTGTATAGGACATCTGCCCAATTGGGAATGATAACTAAAAGTGACACAGCAGAATGCTGGTGCAACTCTGGGGTCAGAGGAACCTACATGCACTGCTGGTGGGACTGTATGATGATAACAGTGTTTTGGAGCATGATTTGGGAATGTATAAAACAAGTTACTGAGACCTTGCTCCCCTTCTCGCCTGAGATAGCTTTGTTGCATATTTATCAGAAAACTCAAATGGTTGATAAGCTTAAAAAATGTGTTCATATGATCTTGGTGGGTATAAACATTATTGCTCGTAACTGGAAGTCTCCGGTTACACCGAGAGAAGGTGAATGAATAAACTGCCTTTGGCTAGTGTTTACTTTAGAGAAGATCCTCGTGAAAGTATAAGACGACTTGCAAGAGTTTTATGATACCTGGATCTCCTGTTTTGAATTTATGAAACACAGGTTTACTCCAGTCAGCAAGCACCAGGATATACTAGAAAATACAACGACCAGAGGACACCAAACTGCATCCTTTGAAATATATATTTACTGGATGTGTTCCGTTTTTTTCCCTTTTCTTTTTTTTTCTTGTTAGAATTTTCATTTGGAGTGAGTTGGGTTTTTTTTAAAAAAAATTTCATTTTAATTTTGTACCCCGCAGATTACACCACAGGTATCTCGCAGCAGCTTAAACTCACAAAGGAAATACAATATTAATACATAATAAACAGTACATAATATAATAATATAATAATAAATAATCTAAAAAATACGTAATAATCTGAATATATATCAAATATCAGCCCATTAGCAGTCCACTTAAAGGAAAATATACAAACCCAACCCCCCTCCTGTCCCAAAGCCCAATCCCCACCCCAACCCATTCCCTGCTACCTGCTCTCACCAGCCAGCCCCAACCCTTGCGCTGTGCCCACCTTGCACCTGGGGCTGCCCTCGGGATCTGCCCCCTCCCAATCCCAGTCCCACCTATTTCACCCCACAAATCACATCTCCAAGCGACTCTGCTACAAATGCATGGCCTACAGTCCTGACAACAGTAATATGGAGGGGGGGGGGGATTTAATAACCCTTAATTTTGGTAATTACTTGTCAAGGTAGGGATCAAAGTTACTAAATAGTGCTGTATAAGTGGACAAAACATGCACAAGAGCCTGTATTTTACTGACAAATAACTGTAACTGCTCACAAAGTTTCAATAAAAGATTTTTTTACCAACCTCCCCCCCCCAAACTTCCCCCATCCCTTGGCACAAACATTTTTTTAAAAAGTGACTGGACATGGTTTCCTGGGACCAAAAGTTGACTTTCTTGGCCAGGAAAGTTCATTTTCTGGGATGGGAAACCCATAAACAAGTGTTTTAAGAAGAAACATTGAAAGATAAAAAAAAGTTTTTAAAAATGGCATTTTGAGATGTTGACTTCCTGATCAGGTCGTAATCAAATACTGCATGGTATCTGATCGCTACTGGGTTGAATTGGGTACTGAAAATTTGATGAGTTGCTTGATTTTGTAGGTACCCTTTTTCATTTCTAATCCACGCTTTATCCTGACACCTCTCTAATCTGGATGGAAAGCATGTCTCCCAAGATTTCCAGGTAAAAGGATTTCTTACTGTACTCACTAAGTCAAACTTTAGTAAAAACTGGGGTTGAAAATCCAGCTTAATTGATGTCAATGGAAAAACTACAATAATTGTTTGGGGATTGCAGATGGCTGTGTGGCAAGCATGCTTGTTTTCTCAGGAAGGTATGTGGTAAACAACTAATGGCCAAAAACCTGGAAGTAAAACAGTACTCTTGGTAATGTGGTAACCGGTATG
>QEPC01014171.1:0-10089 GCA_003113815.1 Sphenodon punctatus | reverse complement strand
CTAAAGTCCCACATAACCTACTGCTGGCTGTGGTGCAAGTGATATCACTCTCCCGTTTTCCACTGTCAGTTTTTGACAAGATTTCATTTGACGGTATGTAACTTCCACCACCATTTAATCACTGCTAAATTTAAACCTAACTTTGTAATAACTTCTTTATTCATGCTTCCACAGAGAAGAGATAAAGAGAAAAACTTAAAGGTGTCAGGCTTTACTGACACCTTTTGAGCACTACGGGTTCAAACTTTCACCACATTTTATTTTGCATAGGAAGATTTGAACTCAAAGGGGAGGAGGAATGTTGACCTCACTTTATCCTCTTCCTTGAATCCACTTCAGTCTTTCCACAAAAGAGAGTTGGAGCTCTCTGCCTCATATGTAGCACGTCCTTTTTACTAGAGGAAGAGAAAAAGGTTGGTTTTTACTATTAAAAATAAGAGTCTAAGTTGATAAAGAAGGAACAATTTGAGTGAGGGGTAAATATTCATATCACCTAACTTTCAGGATTTACAATAAACTCGAGAATATGAATTGGGAAAAATAGGAGGCATTGAGTATAAAGAATAGCCAATTTATTCCACATCTCTACATCGCAGTGACAATTAAGGTAAGTGTTTTTCAACAACTCTGCGGTTTACCAGCCTACCTTCCTGGTCTCCAGTGTAGTTATTAGTGCCAGTGCATTATGCATTCCTCACTTCACAGACAATGTAGTAATTATCTTCCTAATACAATTTTTGTGTGAAAATTAAAAAATGTGAGAGGCAGTCATATTTTTACCTTAACTGTCACATGAGAATGGGGCTTATCAACAGAAGACAAAAGATTCACTATAGAAGCCATTCCCTGCTGTCACACAAAAAGAAATGTATTCCAAAGCCGTTGCCTTTCATTGCACCTACTCCCAATAAGCAATGCAAGTTTCAGGAGATGGATATTAAAGAACTCCTTTCCCATAGGTGGATTTCCCAAGCTGTTTTTTTTTCTTTTCTTTTTGCTTTGACTTCAGTATGTAATTTGTTTTTTGAAGCCTTTCAATAAGCTCTGAAACTCTGCACTAGATTCAGACAGCAGCAAGTACCTAATTTAATGGGAGCAGATTTTAACTTTTTAAAACTTAAATCTTCAAAAAAGCATGATAGAACCTTAAGAAGTTGGACTCTTGTTCAAAGCTCTGTTACTGAAGCTTTGAAGCTTTCTTGAGGAGATCTATAATATATTCTAGAGTCTTCTGTGAAAATTTAAAAATCAGTTACTCTAAATGCTACAATGTCACTTTAAAACTACTTGTTCTGATAACTAACTACAGAATATAATATGTTTCCTTTAGACTATAGGGCCAGTCTCATACGTCGCGGAACCTGTGCGCACCCATGTGGAAATTGCATGTAAATTGTGGGCACATTGTGCTGTGCAGAAACTGTGTGTGTGGGGGGTGTGTGTGAGTGGGATCCACGGGACATGGGATCAGCTCCATCATCTCTGAACCTGTGAAGCTCGTAAACCTATGCGTAACTTTAAGCCTGGGATGACTTCGGGAGGACTTTGTCATATGTATAAAACTACACATGTACATAAATAATTTTCAGGATCAGAGCTAGAAAGATGAATACTTTATGGGATCAAACTCATGGTTCCAACTCAATTCCTGTACCGTCTTAAATTCAAATGTAGCCAAGTTATTCTCAGCTTTACTTAGAAGGAAGTTGCTTTTATATAAATCCCATTCCCTCCTCCCTTTTTGCAGGAAATGGATTTTGGCACCATGTTGCTGGGGAGGAGGAAGACAGGATGTTCCAATGGGCTGCAGTAGGCCTGGAGCTTACCCAGCTGGGGTTGCCCTGGCAACAGGAACCCCTGGTGTGAAGCAAGTTTTGTATGACAGGACTTCCTCGACGCCATTTTGAGCTCTGCAATCTCAGTTCAGTTGGGCTGGGGAGTAGCAGGGAGCAGCGAACATTTATAGGGATGTGCACTTGGTTTATGTTATATTGATAACGATAACAAAAGTCTTCATTTTTATTGTTATTGCAATAACGATAATGAAGATAAACAATAATGAAATTAACAATGATAATGAAAATCGTTATTGATTTCATTATTGCCTAGCAGGTGTTGGTTGGAGGGAAATGTGGAGAGGGAAGGAGGGAGCAGACTTTTTGGAGTCAGAAACTGTGTTGAACTCTTGAACTGGGCCTATGATGGAAGGGGAAGGACCTGATGGATGTAATCGTTGGCCAATGAGCAGCGCAAGCAGGTCCCAGGCAGTTGCATGGCATCCTGTGATTGCTCAATGCCTCCTGCCTCCCAGAACCAATCATGGGGGCTCCGAGGAGGGCACTGCAGCCCCTTTATGTTCCAGGGCCAGGTGGTTTTTCATGTTTGACTCTAGTTCTGTGTTAGCTCTTGCTGCATCAGGTTGCATTTACAGAAATCTGGTGCTGCTTGCACTAAAAATCGTTTCCAGCCCTCAGTGTTATACCTTACCTTTCCTTATACTCTTTCTTTTACCTTTTTCCTTCCCCTATCTGTCTCCACCTGTACATATAGGTTTAGATAGATAGATAGATAGATAGATAGATAGATAGATAGACCCTATAGGTTTTTTTCCTTTCCCCTTCCCCTGTCCATATGATAGATATGCTTTTAAATTATACCATACCCAGGCCAAAACCCAGACTGGGAGGGATCAAGGAAACTGGTGTGGTCCAGATGTTCCTGGAGCTGCCGTGCCAAAGCCCGTTCAATAACCTTCCCTAAAAAGGGAAGGTTAGAGACTGGCTGATAACTGGCAGGAGCATCACCGTCAGGAGATGGTTTCCTGAACAGGGGTCTAAGCACAGCCCCCTTTAGGCAGTCAGGCACTCTGCCCTCCTGAAGGGAGGCACTAACCACCCCAGCCAGCAACGGCTGTAACGTCTCCTGACTAGCTTTCACCAGCCAGGATGGACATGGATCTTTCTCACAAGTAGTGGCAGGAACAGATTCCAACAAGGACTCCACATCAGCAGGTGCCACCATCTGAAACTGATCCCACAAAACAGGACAGGACGGGGCATCCATAGCCCCAAGATGATCCTCTGCAATAACTGTGGTACTGAAATCGTGGCGGATGCGAGCGATCTTATCTACAAAGTACTCGATAAACAGGTCACAGTGGTCACTGGATTGCTCCAGGTCCAAGTGGAGGCAGGCAGGACTGACCAAGCCTTTCACCACCTGGAAAAGCTCTGCTGGACGTGACTTTGCAGATGCAATAAGGGCAGCAAAGAACTGCTTCTTTGCTGCCTGCACCGCCACAGCATAGGCCTCTGAACTGCTCTTATGCTGCGATTGATCATACTGGTTGCAAGTCCAGCACCCCCATCACTAGGGATGGGAGAACAGAACCGAGTTCGGAAGTTCAGTTCAGTTCAGTTCAAAAATCGCGTTCGGTTCAGTCGACCTAACTATTTGAGTTCGGTCCGAACTTCCAAACAGAGTTCAGAATTTCAAACCCCATTGAACTAAATGGAATATCTAATCTAGGGGTCCGGAGGATCACATCTCACACCAGATCAGCAAGAGCATGTAGGGCTGGGCAGTTGGGTGCATGGTACACCAGAAGCACCTCTAATCTGTCCCTGGCCAAATCCAACACAAGATAGAGGCACTAAACAGCTGGTGGAGCCTGCACCGGATATCTCCTAAAAGACAATGCATCCTTGATAACAATGGCTACACCCCCTCCCACCCCATCCCTCCAGCCGAGGCTGATACTGCACATAGAACCCAGCTGGAACAAGATTAGCCAGAATAGGGCCAGATTCATTGTCCATCCAGGTCTCTGTAATACACACGAGGTCGGCGTCCCACTCCAGGATTAACTCCTGGATGGTAGATGACTTATTGACAACCGACCTCATGTTCAGCAGCACCAGACCAAGGTCTGGGGTCTCCCGGGCCTCAACCCACAACCTACTCGCATGGCGTGCACAAGGCACCTCTCCCTCCTCACTGATGGAACACACCTCCTCATTGGACCATATCTCCCCCAACCCGTAACAACCCTGATAGCTGCAGAACTATGCGCCCCACCCCCTCTGTTCCACTCACACCTGCTAGAAGGCATGGATGAACCTGCCACAGCCTGACTGGCTCTCTGCACTATTTCAGGCTGCTGAGGGCTGTGGCAGGTGTGGAGCTTTTGTTGTCAGTCTGTCCATGGCTCTTGCTCTACCCATTTCTATAGCTATTCTCTCCCCTGCCCCCTCCCTAGTTAGTTGGTGTGTTCCCTCTCTGCCCCGTTGGAATTAACTTAGTCTTTTAGTTTCCTCTGTTATCCTGGTTTTTCCCCTTCTGTAGCCTTGCCTCCCTGTCTAGGGTTTTTCCCTTCTGTAGTATTGTCTCTCTGAGTAGAGCTTCCTCTGTTGTCCTGGTTTCCTCCTTCTGTAGCCTTGCCTATCTGTGTGTAGCTTTGTCTCTCCTCCTGCTTTTCATAGCATTGTCTGACTCCACACACTCCATGGCTTTTAACCTTGTCTTATCTCACGCCAGTGTTACTGTTTATAACTCTGTCTCCCCTAGCCCCTCATTCATAGTCTTGTCTCCCCTTGACCCCTTGTTCATAGTTTTGTCTTCTCTTGTTCACTTGCTGCAACATCTCTCCTTTTGGCTTATAGTGCCTAGTTGTGTTCCCTGATCATAGCCTTGGTTTCCCCAGCCCCCGTTTAGAGTCTAGGCCTTCATCGCTCCTGTTTCTATAGTTGTTCCTACCTAGTTCCTCTGTTCCTAGTCTTGCTCTCAACCTGGAGGAACTCTTTGGTCCCTTCTTCCCCTTTTCACACCTTGTTCCTTGTCTTGCCCTTCTGTATTCCCTAGTTATAACTTGGACTCCCCTTGCTCATAGTTTTGGGGTTTTGTTCTGTGTCCCCTGCCCTCCGTTTGGCCCTTGTATCTGGCTCCCTACCCCAAACTCTCGGTTCTTGGTCCTTGTTCCTCATCTGAATCCTTGTTCCTGCCTTGTGACCTTGATGATGAGTAATAAGCTCTCATAGTCAGGACATCTCAACTCTTTTGTTGAGAACTCCATCCCCTGGTAGTGAAGAACAGCTGAGAGGTTTCCTGTCCCATCTGTGGAACTTCCCCTATTCCCTTTGGCTCTTTCCCCTTCTACCTGCCCTTCTCTTCATCCCCTTCCCTAGCTCCTGACCCTAGACTCATGACAGGAGGTTGGGAAGGATTTTTTCTTGAACTTCTTATTTGCCTTGAGGTGCTGGTTTTTTTATTTATGTTTTTTGCCTTCCCCCCATGGTATGCATTAAATAATAATCAAATTCTTTATTAGTCATGACCATAGGTCTTGACCAAGACAAAAATGTATATATTAACAATATATATTTTTTTAAATGACCAAAGCATGAGCAGTCACCTCCAAGAGCTATATATACACAAGCACATCAAATTAAACAGATCAAATTAAAATGAGATGCCTATTTCACTATAAAAGTATACCAACAACCAAATTTTGGGAAATACTAAATATTTACAATCTATGTCTCTTCTAGTCTCATCAAGCTGATAGATCATCATAACTTCTTATTCACCTTGGCTAAACGATTGTGCCTTTCTATCATTAATGCATGCGCTAAGTTTGCCACAGTCCAGATAACATAATCCTGAGAATTTGCCAGTAAGAAGGACAATTTTAATTGAATATCCCAATGGGCTTTACACTCAATAAGGGGTTTAAAAAACTTCTGCCTTCAGTTCACGGTAAGGAAACAACTAAACCAATGAGAGGAGGAGCTATTCTAGATCTAGTCCTGAGTGGCACGCAGGACCTGGTGGATTGGGGTAACTGTGGTGGAGCCACTAGGCAATAGCGATCATAATATGATCAAATTTGACATAATTTCTGGAGGGAGAAAGACAAACAAAAGTACAGCAGTAGNTCCTTCCCACAGGCACTCTGCCTAATAACTGATCATGGGAAGGGAGACCTGGGAGGAGCATGTGCCCTCTTCTCAGGCTCCCCTCCCCCAGGATCAGATGTTGGGTGGATGGATTGGGGGGACAGAGGGCCTGGGAGGAGCAATCAGCTGTGGGGTGAGCGGATCCTGGGAAGGGGTCCTGGGAGGAGCATGCATGCTCCTCCCACCCACCCAACAGCTGATCAGGAGGAGGGGGCCTGGGAGCAGTGCACGCTCCTCCCGGGCTCCCCTCCCCACAATCAGCTGTTATTTTATGTTTGTTTGTTTTTTTCATTATATTTATATGCTGCCCCCCATGACTACGGCATCTCGGGCCGGCTTCCAACATCGTACAAAACAATTTTTAAACATATGCAGGAGAAGAGCGTGCACTCCTCTACCCCACAATAGCTGTCTAGTTAGTGGCAGTGGACCGAATCCTGCAGAGCAGCAGGAGTCCATCCGACCCTGTGTGGCTGCTCCTCAGCCCGCCGCAGGGCATAGAGGAGCTGGTGATGGCTGCAGGGGGGGGTGGACCAGCTCTCCCCACTGACCCAAAGTGTGGCAGCTGTGCTTTCCTGCCACAGGGTGCGCGGTGGATCGGGGCCACCCCAACTCGTGTGGCTGCAGCCTAACTGATATATAGCTGGATACTTAATAATAATAATATTTGGGGATCCCCACAGGGTAGGAATAACTTAACTTAACAAGAACCAGCTCCAGGATCAAGTAAGACTTCCCTTCCATTTCCAGAGCAGCCACCTTGGGCCTAGAGAAGAGGATTATGTTTGTATAGTTTGGGATTCTGTGATGGAAGAATGGAGCATAATAAACATCCTGCTAGCTTTTGGAAAGGAGAGATACTTTAACAAAGACATTTTAATGGATGATAAGTTTTAATTCCTTGCTAAAATGACTATTGGCATGTTGCTGCTAGCTGTTAAGTAAATTAAGTTGGGGAAGCAGTATTTAAGGTCAGTGCAGTAGAGAAGTCTACAATTTCTGCTTTGTAATATGAATTGGTTGGAAATTGGAAAACATTACTCAGGGGTTTTCTTGCCTGTGTTTCATATGTTTCAATATTTGCAAAATCTCTCTTTGTAATGAAAAGCTAGTGCTATTCCAATGATATCTGATGATAAGGAATCATCAGAAGGACTGATAGATACAACAGGACTGAGAGGGCAAAGAATTTGTTGCCGTAGGGTTTAATCATCTGCCATTAAAACCACTGACTCTACTCCCATTGACTTTAATAATGAAGGATTGTACCTGCGGAGCACACCATTGCAGGAAAGCAATTGAACATCTATGTGGACAGACTTTCAAAAGAGCTTAATTCCCATTGACAGCCTAATCCTCAAAGTGCTCCATGGGCACAAGCTACATTGAAATAAAAGATGTTGTGGCAGCAGAGTGCTTTAAGGACTAGTCAGCCTGATGTCAAAGTAAATTATCTATTGGAGCATAATTGTCACAATTGGAGCTGCGGACCCTGAGCTGTTCTGAAAACCTAGCTTTAGTTGTGTGGCTGTGCACTTGGAAGTCTGTCTTCTACTGGCTGAATGGCATTAGAAAATGGCACCAATACTTGGGAGACAAGCTAGAAAATTCTGGGCCATTAGGTAGACTACAGTTATATATGCAAACTATTTCTCAACAACTATGAACTTTATTTTCTTTTAAGGGAAGATCACATTTGTAATAGGGTGGCTCTCCAGAGCCTGAAAGATCTCTGTTGTTTAGCTGCCTGAGCAGCTACAGATTGTGTGGCAGGGTTGGAGCATGCCCAGTTAGGACTAGGAAGTCTTTCTGAGGCCAAGTCCTGGGGCATGCCAAATAGAGCCTGAAACCCTCTCTGGAGACTAACACCACTTTTAGACGAGGAGCGCTGAAGCGCCTCCTGAACGCCACATTCAAAGACAAGCGGCCGGAAGTGACATGTCCCCATTGCCACCGCCACCGGCGGGGGGAGACACGGGGCTTTTGAGCGGCGCGTTCTGAAGACTTGAATTTTCTGGCTTTCAGAATGCGCCGCTCGAAAGCCCCATGTCTCCCCCGCTGCCGCTGCCGGCAATGGGGACACATCACTTCCGGCTGCTTGTCTTTGAACGCGGCATTCAGGAGGCGCTTCAGCGCTCCTCGTCTAAAAACGGTGTAAGTCTTAACTGAGTTTCCATTTCTACTGGCAAGATCCCAGTTTCTGTTCTTAACATACATGCAGGAGTACTTTTAGGTACACCCAAAACAACTCTAAGAAGTTTATTTTGAAACCATCTAGTTCTCTTTTAGCATAGCTACCCCATATCTTGGCTCTAAAGAGCTTGTGGATACATCTTATATTGCAATAATTGAAGTGCCGTGGTTAAGAGCCTGCCACCTACTGATCTCCAAAACTTAATGATTCCATTTACAGATTGCCCCAGTTTTAGCTTCAGCATATTTAAATGTTCTTGCCAGTTTCCTGTGTATGTGAATATAACCCTAGATATTTATATGACTTAACTTGCTCCAAGGTTACATCATCTAGTGATCATGCTTTTGGAATCCATCTTTTAGCAAAAAACATTACTTTTGATTTTTCATTATTAACTTTTAAATGGTTTCTTTTACAATAAACCCCTAAAGCTGTTTGCAGCCTTCTCATTCCTACTTCTGTAGAGGATAACAACACCTTATCATTGGCATACAATAAGATGGACAGTTTTCTTTTATGTACTGATACTGGATGAAAAATATCACTTTGTAATTCTGAAACAGTATAATTTATAAAAAAATTAAATACAAACAGTGCCAAAAACGCACCCTTGCTTCACTCCATTTGTAGTAACAATTGTATCTGACAGATTACCTTCTGGGGTTAACCTAACCCTCACCAAGGTGTTTCTATACAAAACTTGAACCAATAAAAAAAGCCTCTTATCTATGTTCAATTTTTCTAACTTGTTCCATAATAAGCCTCTTTCAATTAAATTGAAAGCCGACTTTAAATCCACAAAGGTAGCATAAAGTTTTCCTTTGTTTAATCTGACATATTTGGCTATTAGATGACACATGACAAAACAGTGATCAAGTATTGAATGTTTGGGACAGAATCCCGCCTGCTCTTCTGTAAATAATTTTTCCCTTTTAGCCCCTTTTTCCAATCTAGTCAACAATGTTTTAGCATATAATTTAACTATAATGTTTATTAAGATAATTGGCCTATAATTGTCAGGCACCAGGGGCATCCTTACTGTGGATTGAAGGGCTGATGTTGGGGGCTCTGGCCCCGGGTGGCTCTTTTAGCCAGGAACCCCACAGCGTAGACAGGGTCAGGAGGAGGGGAGCAGAATGATTGGGCCCTTTGGACGCTGGGCCACTAGGTCAGTCAAGCCCAGCAGCAGAAGCAGGATTGGGGGCAGGGAACAGCATGGAACAGGGCGGGCACATGTGCAGTAGCGCAGAAGCACCGAGACGCTCGGAGCGCTTGCGACAGCACGCACTATGGCAGGGGTGGGGCTAGCAGCATAAAGACTGCAAGCTGACTGCCCTCAGCGTCGGTAATCAAGGCTGCTTATGAGACTGGCCCCTTTCCCTTCCGTTGGAGCATTGTGGCAGACGGTGAACATAGCAGTTGCATGTGAAGAGTAGCATGAGTGTGCAAGATGACTGTGGAAGAGTGTCAAGTTAGTGGGTGCGAGAGGGTGGGTGCAAGTGATTAGGGGAGTGGGCGAGCAAGTGTGTGTGTTAGTATCTGATTATCCCTTCATTCCCCCCCCCCCCAAGATTTTGTTATTCCACTCCATCCTGGGACCCTTGTCTGAAGTGTCCTCCCTGTACCTTTCCCCACCTGGACAAGGTGTTTGTGGTATGACAGCACTGGGTGTAGCACAACGATTACTGGGACCTATGATGATCTAGGCTTGATCCTGTTCCAGGTCAAGGCCAATCACGATCCTGAGGGCAATTTAGAGAAATCACATGTGCATGGGTGGTTACCTTCTCCCCGTGTCCTGGTTCCCTGTTCCCAATACCTAACAATAATTTGCAGGTAAACGCCTTTTGCCCTTCTTAAATAAAGGGATTATGATGTTTAAATTCCAGCCTTCTGGTGGAAAGCCATAGAAATGTACATGGTCAAATAGCTTACAAAGTA
>QEPC01014166.1:3000083-3028352 GCA_003113815.1 Sphenodon punctatus | reverse complement strand
AATCAGTGTTCACTTTGTTCCTTTTTTAAGTACAAGAGAAAATATAAAAAGTTCCAATCAGGAACAACCACCCCCTACCCCACCACACACACACACACACTACAGTTTACAGGGGTTAGAGGTAGGGATTCTGGGTAGAGGAATGGTTTTTTTTTAATGTTTTACAGGGTTTTATTTATTGTAAGCTGCCCTGAGTCATCATGGGAAGGGCAACATATGTCTGAATAAATAAATAGTTATTTTTTAAATAACTGGAATAAAGAAAACCCAGTTACGGGTAATTTTGGACCCATCCTAGGGTTTACTAGACTGGACCTGGAAGTATTGAGTGCAGCAGAAAGCTCTCAGCCTCCTGGGTGTCCTCCTTAATTTAATCCTTTCTGTAGATCCAGCTTTTGCTTTTTATAAGCCATCAGCTCCTTGAATAGCTGAACCATCTTTTTTATATTTGCATTTTTTACATGTGAAATGTTTGCAATCAGATGGGAAGCTGCAAATGCAGCATAAGCATTTAACTCTTTTAGTTTGCTTTTTCTTGTTAGTGCTTAAATGGTAAAGACAGCAAAGAGAGCATTACTTCTTGCACAGAATTACAAAGCATATTTAAAAACAAACAGGCTTCTACGTTTGTCTAGGAGTAGAAGGAAACTATGCTTTGAGCAGGAATGTGGCGGAGTTCAAGGGAACAAATTCATACTGGTTTTGGAGATAAGCAGCAAAAAGAACTTGAAGACCTTGACTTATGCTAAATATGAAACAAGCCACATCTCTCTCCAGTGAAGAGGACTAAAACCTCCAGCTTAAACTACAGCAATAAAAGGCCAGCCCGAATGCAATGAGCACCCCTCAGTGATGGTGGGTAACCACAAAGGGGCTCTGCAATCTACAGCACAGAGCTCTTCGGAAGCTGCTGGGACAGAGGAAGGATTTCAGCGTTGGTACCAAGCCAGTAAAGTAAGACGACCCAGCTGGTTTAATCTGTCTCGATGTAAATCCACCCCTCTGCTTTTGGGGTAACAGCAGGAGAGCGGGTTACAACTGCAGCCCCCATAGAGCAGTCAAGGGGAAGATTACTTTGTGCACAAAGAACTTTCTCCAAAGTGTGCAATGGAGGCAGGGTATGCCTTGTATACAGGGACCCATGTTCACTGCATTGGGGGTGGGGGTGGGGTGTATTTGTATATATTTCACACACACACACTTTTCTCTAGGATTTTCTCCCCAGTTCAATATTATTTTACTATGTGCTGAAGTGGTTTTAAATGAGTCTTGGAAAGTGAAGACTCTTGGCTGTCTACAGAACTGAGAAAGATGAGGCAGGCAGTAACAGTGCAAATTTCCCCATAGCAGCTAGCCATAGCCAACATACCTCATCTCTGATCCTGGTGGTCCCTCTAGAGGTGAAAAACTATTTCAACCTCCACATTTACTCAATTGTTGGTCTTTCTACCGGAGTAGCTGATTAATGCCAGCTAGGCTGTTGGCTTTTGTGGTTATGATGCAGATCCGAGAAGATTCAAACTCATCTCACACGGCCTCTGAACAACCATCCCTTTGAAAATTATAGCCACTGGTCTTTGCCAACCTAGACCAGGTGGTTTCAACCAGGCAGATGGCAGCAAACAGTGCAGCCAATAATGCCAAGTCCCTGGGTCATCGAGTCATATTTTAGAAGGGGATAATAAAAGGGGTTACTTAGTTTCTACTAGATTTAAACTTAGAAGTGAAAAATCAGGTCAGTTCTGATAGATTTGTTTTTTCTCTCTTAATTATATCAATGTTTCATGTTCTTACTATTCTTAACTTGCTACATACCGAGTGTTTTTAAGACAGACATCTGCTCTGCTCCTGCTCTGCTCTGCTCTGCTCTACCCCCGGGTGACCCATCCGTGTAAATGCAGACCACCCTGAGGGGAGACAGAGTAGGAATACGAAGGCTTCGCCTGCTCCGGGTCAGCACCGCTTGTGGTGCTCCAGAACATCCCAAAGCACCGCAAGCAAAGCAGGGCACCCAAACCCAGAGCAGAACAGCGGTACAATCTACTTAGACAGGACGCTGCAGCTCCACTTCTGGCTGAGGGTTGCCCTAGCAACCGCCATAGAGTTGCAGGAGGCAGCCGAAGGCAGCTGGCAATCTGCCCGTGGCTCTGTGGTGTAGGGGAGGGGTGCTGTGTAGACGGACTGTGGTCCTCAGCGATCAGACTGCTTCCATTTAAACCAGGGGTGCGGAACCTCAGGCCTGGGGGCCAAATGTGGCCTGCAGTGAGTTTTTCTGTGGCCCCTTTCCACTTCCTGAATCTGACTCTTGGATCCATTTCTTACCTCCAATCACTGAAAAACTGAGCTCAAGAGAAGAGAGCAGAGATGAGGTCATGCAAACAAGGATAGTGGACAGTTCCATGCCACAGATCCACAATTGGGCTCTCCTTTCCTTGAGTGCATCCCTTAAGCACCTTATTCCCAACTTCTGTGTGGCCCTCAGAGCTTGTGCCAGCTTTCAAAGTGGCCCCCGGGAGGGAAAAGGTTCCCCACCCCCTATTTAAACCCACCAGAGCAGACCCCACAGCCACCTCAGGTTCGTTTGAAACCACCCACTATCTTGGTACAGATAGCGGTACCTACTATACCGGTACAGTCCTGATTAACTTCGTGCCCCCTAGCAATATTGCACTGTGAGCACTAAATCTTTCAGCCAAGTTCCTTACAGAAGGTCGTTCACGGGCTGTTCACTTTAAAATAGTAGCCACTGCCAGAGTTTCCTGTTAGTGCTCTCTCTCTCTCATATTGCTTGGCAGGCTTTGCTGTCCAGTTTAACAACCTATTTGGTTTCTGCTTTGCCAAATCTCATGCAACGCTGTGGAACATCTAGGTAACCTGCTTTTCTGGTCTTGGGCATAACAGAAGCAGGCACCATGGAACCAGCGTTGCTAGAACTGATGCCACGGGAATTTATATTGAGTTCATTTGGGGCAGGATTACACTTAGGTACTTGAAAGAGTAGCACACACAGACTGAGCATAAAACCAGGAATTCCTCAGTCCTAGCGCTAGCTGTAATGCTCACTCTGTGGCACAGGACAAGTGTCTTAACCTCTGTGTAATAGGGTATGCCACAGGGCCAACAATAAGGTGCAGGTGCTATAACCGGAAAAAGGATCGTGCACAGGCTGGTGCTATACAGAGTACAGGTGATAACACAAGGATAGGACAGCGCATTGATAGGAAACAGCTGTACAGTCCAGAGATTGATTGGAATTTAGCCAGAAAGCCCTCAGTACATTAAGGGAAAGGCTGAACAGGAAGTACTGGGCTGCAAGCTCTTCAGGAGGGAAGTAAGAAAGCTTTTGAAAGCGGTGGACAGAAGAACCAAAGCCTACAGGGAACAGCATAGGCTGAAGACAAATGTTCAGCCAGCATGCCGGCTACATGGCCCGGGGAGGAGGGGCCTCCCCCGCCTGGGTCACATCGAGGCACGGAAAGAACGTGTGCCTAACTGGGCCTGCTGGTGAGCCCTCCCCTAGCCCATCCCTGATGAGGGAAAACAACAAACACATGGCCTAGCAGCTCCACCCCCAGTGCACCTCAGCACCCAATGCAGTGCATTGTAATGCAGTGAATGCTAGGTTCTGTTCTAGGAGTAACTTTTCTTCTCCAACCCAAACTCACTGGCATCAGCAGAAGCAGGACTGGGTCACAGTAATTTGGCACCACGTTTAAAAAAAATTAAAAAATCTGAGTTACGGGTAGCTCTCAATTTCTGCCACTTCTCACTCATGGCATTTAATTCTTTACTATAGACTTTACTTTCACCCAGAAGTCTGACTGTTTCCCCAAATGTGGAAAGGAAGTTGAAATTAAGCAACTTTTCCAGGGTGTGTCTATGGCAAACATGAGTAATTATCACTCTCTTGCTTCTGACTAGTCCTTCTAAGCAACTTTAACGAGAGTCCACGTTCTGTAGTATGTTGCTAGAACTGGTCGTTTGGGACTTTATCCTACTATTAGTATGCTGCTGACCACACCTCTTTAAATGATTACTAGAAAGCCAATCTAATTCAGAACTATACCAAAAAGTCCATCCCTCCCCATTCAACTGTGGAACAGACATTGACACCACGTTATTTCTCAATTTAATGTAAAGCAACGCTCTGCTAATGCTCACTGTGGTATTTACAACCCACCTTTTTGGTCCACCTCTGCAAGGAATACCTGAACATATTTATGTATTGTCTTTCTGGTCTCCTAGCCCTGGTACAACCCTACACATGCATGTGTTCATTTTCTCCAAGATACTACTACTCTCCCCTAAAAAAATTGATTCCTCCACCCCCACCAGTACCACCATGGATATGCCTGTACACATGTATCATTTTTCTGCTCTGTAAATATAACAAAACCTGTACTGATGTATGTATATACCATCCACAGCTTCTTATTTTACCACTATAATTGTGGATGATCTTTTCCTTTTAACATTCTCCAATAAAGTTTTTGAATTTATTCATCATCAGAACAAAGTAAAGCAGGGTTTCCCTATTTTGGGGATCTGCAGAAAATTGTCAACCCTCAAATTTTTCATGATTCACCATGTATCCACCAGAGAACTTTTTTTTTTTCAGGAACCAGGCCTTGAACTGGTATCTCCAGGGTTCTGAGGCAGTGGTTGGTTCCACAGCACCACACCACCTTACCTTTTGGCACAGCATCTGCTCTGTAAGCCCCTGAATTCGGTACCTGCCAAACATACCTTGTCAACCACACAGTTTCCTGACTGGCTACCTGCCCAGATATAGACCACTCAGCAGTCACGGGATCAACATGATCTTTTCAGTTTGCCAGAGCCTGTTTGCTTGTCCTCGAGTATGCCCGGACCTGAGCCCTGGTCCTGCCTGTATCCGTTCCTGGCCTTGCCTGTTCCTGAGCCTGCCTCATGCAATCTAATCCCGAGCCTGCTCCTGCATAGGCCCCAATCCTGACTGCTCCCACCTGGGCGCTGAGGTCTAAGTCTACCCATGTCCCAGAGAGTACAGCCTGACAAGTTTGAGCCACCTGTGCTGGCGGCAGGGAATAGCAAATAGCATGGTGCCAGTGGGAACTGAAGTCTAGTTAGCTTCAGCTATGACCAATTGTGCAGAACTGCTGTAGGCTACTCACAAATGACAATCTGGAGCTACTGAGAATAACAGGTCTTCAGATGTGGTCTATGGTTGCCCTGCAACATGTATAATAAAAGGTAACACCCATTTTATCAGTGTTAGAGTG
Organism: Sphenodon punctatus; assembly: GCA_003113815.1. Lineage (NCBI taxonomy): Eukaryota > Metazoa > Chordata > Lepidosauria > Sphenodontia > Sphenodontidae > Sphenodon > Sphenodon punctatus. The sequence goes on along the minus strand of QEPC01014166.1, from coordinate 3,023,091 downwards.
TCTGTGTGAAGAGGGCCATATGGAAAATGGCTAGCTATGCACAATTCTTTATCCACTCTTCCCTGTATGCAGTTACCCTAGTTGCTTTGGGAATATTATTAGGGGGGGGGGGGGGAAGTCGGAGCATACAGTTAGTAATGGAAGGGGAAATGATCACCAAGTCCATTTTCCTTTTAAGATGTAGTCTACCCCCTGAAATATTTGTCCCTGCTCTAGTCAGCTTAACCAATGCATCTCCATCATTTCCAGATGGCTCAGGGCGGCTATGATGGCTCAAGACATTTATGACCAATAAGGATGAAGAGCAGCAAATGCTGCAGCCACTGCTCCAGCCCGGATCATCTGCTGGGGGGGAAGCAAGGGTAAGAAGATCTGCCCCCGTCAAACCCATGTTACTGCTGTTGCTGCTGCCCCTGGCTGAGACTGTCTTCACCACAGGTGTGGCTGGTTTACCCACACCCCCTTTCCATCTTGGGGGCAGGGCCAGGGACTCCCCCCGCCCTGAGCAACCCCTTGAAGAGCAGCAGATGCTGCAGTCACGCCGCAGGGGTGCACCGTGGGGGGCCGCCTCTGAACAGGCGTGTCAGAAGGGGCGTGACCTTTGGAGAGAATGGCCATTAAATAATAAGTTCAGAGAGGCCTAATTTGAACTCAGGTCCCCCACGCCCCACCATCCAAAGATGAAATAGTAGGTGCAGTCACATGTGCAGCTGACTTTCCAACTTCATGAATATAGTCCTGTCTCTCCCTGTGTTCCCTCTCCTTTGTCTCCCTGCATCTTGTCTCTCCTCCATTGTAAGGAGAGATTGTATTCTCTCCAAGGCAGGGAACCTGTCTAATGACTGAATGGTGCCAGGTTACATCGAGTGCGTTGCACGAATACATAATAAATAAAAACAAAACACTTAAGGCTTTTGCAAATTCAATCATGGTATAAAAAGCATGGAATTTACAAGTTAAAGCTTCTGCCTTAAAGTTGAGCCATGTATGCAGTAAAGATCTTGTACAGTCTCACATATTGTACTTGATGCCAACTTAGACTCCATGCACCCACACTTTGCATAGCTCTTTCAGTCCAAATCCTCTTCCTCTGAAGGTTGGGAGCAACCCTGAAGCTGGTGAATGGAGATGGTGAGGGGGCAGCGGCAGAGCTGCGGGGAGCCCGGGGCTGGGAGGGCCGGGGCTGGGAGAGCCGGGGCTGGGAGAGCCGGGGCTGAGGGGCATCAGGAGAACTGGAGGAACCCAGGGCTGGAAGACAAGGGGCTGCAAGTGGAGGTTAAGGGGAAATGCAGAGCTGGTGGGGGAGCTTTATCCAAGTGACTAAAACTAAAAATTGTATGGGCAGATTTAACAAATGTACTTATTTGGACAGAATTGAGAGCAATGATAAATCACTACTACAACTTAGAGCAAGGTTTTCAGTATGCACTAACATAGAATGTTTAAATGAATAAGTTTTACATTAAATGTTAAGGCGTTAAACAGCCCAATTAAGAGAAAAGGGGTAATACATCTGCTCTTAGGACAGAAGATTGACATCTTTTTTCCGCAAGAAACCCATTTGTTCAGAAGGGATGTTTACAGGTTCAGAAATAAACATTTTGGAATATTCAAACCTCATGTGCTCCGCTCCACCCCCCTAAAGGCAATAGTTTTGATAGGTTTTTGCAAACAGACTCAACTTTAAATTAAATAAAGTCCTGAGCGATCAAGATTGCTTTTTGATGTTTGTGGGTACATGTGAGAGGCAAGAAATATCATTAACTAATCTTTATGTGCCCAATGAACAAAACCTGAGTTTTTTCAAAAATATATCCCTATCATCCTAGAAAATGCAAAAGGTAGTTTGTTCATTCAAATGACTTCAATGCCCCCTTCTCCAGTAAAGATCAGTCTTCCAAACCAAATCCCAGGAAATGGCAGATAATAGTTGCTGATATTTTGTATCACCAGGGTTTGGTGGATATATGGTGCACTCTTACTCCTACTGCAAGAGACTATACCTTCTTTTCAGTAACCCATAATGTGTTTACTAAAATTGATCATATACTCACTGACAGATCCAAGGTGCATAACATAAACTAGTGGTTTTATATACTCTAGTATTATCAGATCATAACACAATATTTTCATCTTTTAGGTGGAAAGAACAAACTAACACACCTTAATTACTCTGACAACTGGATAGGGGACCTCTGAAAAATTCTGAGATCAAAGATCAGTTAGCTGAAGTAATTAAGCAATATTTTGAGCTTAATGATAAGTCGGTAGACTCGCATCACATTTTATGGGAGGCTGAAAAAACGGTTTGGAGGGCTAAATTGATAGTGCTAAAAACTAAGCTGCCAAAACAAAGAAGGGAGCAATTAAAAGATTTATTTAATGAACTCCATGAATCAGAGGCCCTTAATAAGGTCAATCCTCAAAAACTCTACACAACTGGAGATTAATAAAATGAGAGGAACAATCAATGCACTAGAGACAAATCAAAGAGTAGTCCAATTAAGAAACATTTGTTCTTTTTATTTTGAACACAGTAATAGACCTGGACGTTTGCTAACGCGCATGACCCAAACTCAAAGGAAGTGCGCTGTGACAGGGTGGACCCTGGCCTGGGTAGTTCCCCTCAGGATCAGACCCCCAATTAGTTAGGGCCACTCCAGGAATTGCCTCAGTGTTCTTTACAGTGTTATTTACATTCCTCCATCATATACACAAAGTTACAGTTCACTCTCACTACATGGTCCCAAGTTCCCTGCTCTCCAGCCCTCTGGGCTCCTTTCTCCCACTCACAGAGCCCTTGTCTTTCTCCTGCTTCCAGGGCCAATCCCAGGGTTTGTCAGGCCATATGTGAAGTCTTGGTGTGTGTGTGTGGGGGGGGGGGGGGTTGTCTAATTTGCATATTTAGCCCCCACCTAATTATGCAAATGTGTACATTTACATAAACTTTACTCCCTCTGAACAGGAAGGATTCCCATTCTCGACCCCTTTGAGCAGACATGGAGAAGCATGCCCCCCCCATGATTTTCTCACCACCACCCCGATTGGCACCCCTTCTCTGTTTTACCTGACGCTCAGCCGAGTGGCCATACACAAGCATGGCCTCCCAATGCTTCCTCCCCTCACCTCCCCAGCCAAGCGTCTACAACCACTCCTGCAGGGGCAGCCAAACGGGCAGTGAGGCAGGCACAGAGAGACTGACTTACTAGGGGAGGGAGGTGAGCTAGCCAGCCTGGCCTCCAGAGCCTGTTGCTTCTTGGTGCCACCTGTGCCTTGTGCATGCACATGGTGCAACTGGTCCAAAGATGCTGCTATCAAACACACAAGACACCCAAAATGCAGCCAGCCTATTAAGCGCATTATACCATGAAAAGAGACATATAAATAGTTAGGTTGTGCCCCCATAGTCAATTCACACTGCCCTCACCCCATAACCAGTTCATTTGCACCCCCGGGGCAGCATGAATTGATTATATGGGGGGCGGGTTTAAAGACAGTATTCCTGTTAGCAATAATTTCATTAAGAAGAGTTAGTGAAATAGCAGCCATAATAATCTCAGAACTATATTTGCAGATTTTCCAAGATAGGATTTTAGGATGCAAAGCAATATCTATTGAACCTAAGATAGTATTAAAAAGACAGTTGTGAGAATGTGGCCCTTTTTACATGGGCCTCTTCCAGCCATGAACACACACATTTCTGCATGTTCATGGGTGGGGAAGCCCCGTGGCACACGTGCCCATGGCAGTTACTCCATGGGTGTGAATGAGTGGGGGGTGAGTGGGGAATGCGTGTGCAGCCATGTGCATGTCCCACCCAAATACCAGCATGCCCAAGGACCCCCCACCCGGGAGAGAAATGTAAAAAACAACCTGTGATGAGCCACTTGAAGAAGAACAGAAGGTTACTGCCTTGTAAACAAGGTTCTTCGAGATGGCTCCTATCATTCTCACAGCACCCACCCTTCCAGTCTACAATATATCTATAAACTTCATCCAACTCAGCCTAGCCAAACACAGTCCAATGGCTAGCTAACAAGATTCACACTTTGAGGTCCACATACCGTCTTCATCCAGGACCCTTTAGGCAGACTCTCTGGAGATATTCACTCCTCACAATACAGTAGTAAACTATCCTCCTTCCTGGTTCTCTTATCTTTATATAGTAGGAGCCATGCCCCAAACACTTCCACTTCCTGTGGTGGCCATCTTAGGTGTCCCACATGGCAGATACCATTTTGTGGCTCTGCCCTGCCACACACCTTCCCCCCCAAGATAGGATTACCAAAGGTGAGTCTGTCTGACATCTGTACACCATTATCAGTTTTCTATAAATACCCATTAATCATCCTACTTTACCTGAGGTCTAACACCCTGAACTTGGCTTTAATGCCCCCTTCTTCTCCCCCTTTTAATCAGACCCATTCCACCAGTTTGTATATAGAGCTGACTTCAACTCTTCTTTTCCATACTTAATATCCTGCCAGGGAGGCCATCCTCCACCCAGTTTACAATTTAGTTCCCCTTGTGGGGTTGGGAGGCCAGCCTATGCAACCTTTCCGGACACTCCCCCCCCGGGACTCTTATGACCTTGTCAGACCAGTACAATATATAGACATCATCCCCTTCCCAGGGGTTACATTACTACGAGTTTTCTTTCTAGCTAGTGCAATCCTTCAATTGGTGCAGGTTTTATATCAGCCTTTCCATTGCTCACATTAATATTATTGATTCAGCCTGTGAGCCTCCTCTGCCAGGCCTCTTTATTTAACAATAGAGCTACCTTCAGCTCTTTTTGTATACTCTGAGTGGCTTAGGCTTCCATCAGCCTTTACATTTACTTCCATTTATTAGAGCTCCCTGCATTTCAGAGTAGACTGATAATCCTCTTCTGGGGTGGGAGGCAGGGTCACCCTTTCCTTCCATACCTTCCAGCCCTGGGTCTCTTAGAGCAGGACTTCTCCTGCAACACAATCCCAGTACCAAAACTATTACTGTATTTTCCCAGGGCTGTCATTTACACTCTAGGTCCCCTGCAACCTTTCAACCATTACCATGGCAGCCTAGCCATGGTTCATCTTCCCCTTCAAAAGAGGTCCTCTAAACCTTTCTGGCTTCCTTAACAACCAGATGTTTTGTAATTCTATTAAGCTTGCACCTCAGCTTCCAGCTGTTGTACTTAGCTGCCTTCAACTTCTGAAGCACCTGCTTATCACGGTCTCAGCTTTCTGCAGCTTGACCTAGTTTTTGCTTACTGCTTGAAACACAAGCATCTTTTACTGGGTTCTCCCAGAGGTTAATTCCTCTGCTCTAATCTGTTCCCACAGAGCCACTTGATCCTTCTCCATATTATCCAGTACCTCCAACAAGACTTTCCCCAGGTGTCTCCTTACAGCTTGAGGTAAGTTTAGCCAGTTTCTCTACCAGTCTCAAGATTTCCCCCCCCCCCCACTTTTTTTTTTTCTAATTTCTTCATTAACACTCCTTTTTTTGTAGCTTATTATTAATTCAGTTTGAGTCTCTTTACTCACTCCTTGAATTTTCTTAACAGGAGCAGTTCCTTTCACTGTCTCCTGTTTATTATCTCTTTCTTTTCTCTACGATATCTTGCCTTCAGGGCAGTTCCTTCTCAGGTTTTCTGGGCTATGCAAGTCCAACATCTCCTAATGCTTTGATTAGGGCAGTCTCTTTTTATATGCCCCCCAAAACCACAAGCCCAACAGTATTTTGGTCCTCTATTAGTTGGGCTCCAAGTCCCATACAAGGCCTCTCTCTGGGGACCCAAAGTCTTGGCATTTTTCCCAGGTGCATAAGGGTACCATTTATATAAGTGTCCCTCCTGTCCACATCCATAACATTGTGTCAGGGTTCCCCAGCTGAGAAAGCCCCAGGACCTGCTTTCCACTGCTGTCTGTCTCAATAATGAGGTTTGCAGCTCTCTCCAGTCCCAGAGGGTCACCACTTTGTTTTTCCAAGGTTGCAGTCCTTCTACCACCATCTTTCTCCTCACTGGGATCCACATCACGCCGTGGGGTTGGGATGGACTTCCTGGTTCCAGTCCTGCTCAAGCCACTGTCCTTGGGCAAGCTCCTCTGTACTTCTCACTGCTCTGCTTCTCACTCCACTGGGCACAATCCTCCTCTGGGTGCAATCTTCTTCACTCCCTGCTCAGGATCTTACCACTTCAGGGAATCACTGGCTTGGTGGCCAGCAAGGCATGCTCACATTCTCCACCATTCTGTAGCAGGGCCCCACTTGACTGCAGGGTGAGTGTTTACAGGATCAGTCCCAAAAATGAGTCAGAGTTTCAGCCTAAGTTACAGTTTATTTCTGCAGTTCATAGGCCGGGCATCAAGCCTCTGACCAGTTTACAATATATCTATAAACTTCATCCAGCTCAGCCTAGCCTAGCCTAGCCAAACACAGTTCAATGGCTAGCTAACAGGATTCACACCTCCAGATCCATGTATCTCCTTCATTCAGGACCTTCTAGGCAGCCTCTCAGGAGAGGTTCACACCTCACAAGTCAGTAGCACACTGTCCTCCTACCTGTTCCTCTTCTCTTTATATAGCTGGCGCCATATCCCAAACACTTCCACATCCTGTGGTGACCATTTTAGGTGTCCCGCATAGCAGGTGCCATTTTGCGGCTCAGCCCTGACACAGACACTATCAAATTGTGTTTAAAAATAAGGTAGCAGGTCCGGATGGCTTCCCAGTCAAATTCTATCAACCTACACAGAACAACTCGCCCCATATTTGTCAAGTACCTTTAATAACATTGTTAAAGAAAATAAAATGCCAGACACTTTATGAAGCAAAAATTTCATTAGTTCTAAAGCCTGGCAGACCACCTGAAGATGCAGCCAGCTACCACCCTATTTTACTTCTAAATGTTGACTTTAAAATTTTCATTAAATGCTCACTAACTATCTGATAGCCATAATAAGTGATCTTATACACGTGAACCAGGTAGGATTCATTTCCAATCGCCTTGGGGTTAATAATATAAGAAAGGCTACCAAAATACTGCACTATATTCAACACAACAGAAATAGTCATAGTTATCTCGGCAGATGTGGAGAAGGTATTTGATCAAGTGGAATTTTCATGCTTATTTAGAATCCTACAGAAAATGGTTTTCAAGGTAATTATTTAAGTTGGCTTCAAGCAATTTACCTTCAACCCACAGGGAAGTTTATTCTGGACAGTCTGTGAATATTGCCTGACAGCTGGGAATAGCGAATTTGATTGTCACACTAGCCAAGTTAAAGGCAATGGGAACAATCCAGTGGCCTGCATGCAGTGTATGGGCAGAACACACGTGCAGCACACACAGCCACACACTGCAAAGGCACAGTATGGGCCAACTTGACCCTCCAAGCCCACACCACCATGACTCAGGGGATGGAGAAGGAGCCGTGCCTGCTCCTTCACCTGGGCTGTGGGATGTGTGGGTTCGGGGAGTTGGGTAGGCCCGGGTTGCACCTTTGCCACATATGGATTCTGCCCATGCAGGTACATAGCAGGCGGTGCACACAGGACACTGCATTGCCCCCAATACATTTTGTAGAGCTGTTTGAACATAAAGTGTTGATTTTCAGCAAACAGGCAGCAAACAGCTTGCCTGCTATTAATAGAGTGGGATGCCACTTTGTGGATCAGTGAAAAGAGGAAGTTAGAAAAAACAAGGAAGAATATAAACCATGGTGCAGAGTAAATTTGCAGCAGTAGAAATGAATTTGGGCTCAGCCTTGTCAGAATTCTGTCATTACCTGATAGCTAAGAAAGATCCTTTCTTCCTGGAAACAGAAGCAATTGGGGGACCAAGAAAATCCACACTGGATTGCTACTGCCATGTTCGCAGCAACTATAAAAGGGAAGGATGAACAAACAAAAACATGTATAGTCACTGAATGCCTGCAGAGGACAGGAAGGGCAGTTAGGCTACAAGCTGGTACAGAAATTGGGTCATCTCCAGGTGTTGAATGAGGAGTTAGAAGCAAGCAAGCAGGAGATGCAGAATTGAAAGTAACTAAACAGAAAGAATAAATTAGATTGTTATATGATCTGGTGGAAATACTAGAAGGAATGGTTGCAGGGAGCTGATATAGGGAAGCAGAGGCTAAAGTGATTCTTGTGTCTCTGAGAAAGGAAAAAACTTGTTGGATGAAAAGAGCATTTGAATTGAGAACTATATATCTTGTGGCGAGACAGACTGTCAAAAGCATTAGAGAGAAGACAGATGCTGGAAGAATGCCCAACCTAAGGAGAATCTAGTACTTTTGAAACTGCCATAGAAGAATTAGAAGCAGATGTGTCTACACTTCATAGGGACCTAGGATTAGAAGAGGGGGATACCTCACAGGAAAAGAGACCAACAGGAGGGTTAGAAGATCCCAGAGTTCTGAAGATCCAGATCCTAAGCTGGGTGTGGCACCTACCACGCCAGCTCAAATAAATGTCCCTGTTCCAACTGGGGATCAGCTTTCAGAAGGGCTCAATGTTTATGCCAGGGGAGCTCATCCTAAAATAAAAGCTACAATCCAAGGTGCATGGCAAGTACAGCCTGAACCAGTGAGAGAATCTCCACCTCCTTATTTAGACCTGGATTGTGCCTCTACCACAACCAAAACAGTCCAAAAAGTCTAGGAGTTTATTTCCTAGATCTCCACTTCTTCAGCTAGGGACGTTGAAGAGAATGTGGTGAGACTAAGGCCGATTTTAGACGAGCAGCTGGGATCAGGCGCGGGACCGGCAAAACAGCCGCGGCGCTGTTTTAGACGAACCGGAAGCGGAAGTTGTGCGCGTGATCCGGGGCCGCGCATTCTTTGCCGACCGCGAGCAAACCACCCTGATCTCTCTGGGGTGACATACGCGGCCGGAAAAGAATGCGCGGCCTCGGATCACGCACACAACTTCCGCTTTCGGTTTGTCTAAAACAGCGCCGCGGCTGTTTCGCCGCTCCCGCGCCTGATCCAGCTGCACGTCTAAAATCGGCCTAAGTGTCAAGGTACGTGAAGATGAGGGAAATACTAGCAAATCTGGGGAAAGTGCATCTAGTCTTTCGGATGAGGATCAGATAGGACAAGCGGTTGTTATTTCTGATTGCAGAGTTTTTAGTGCTTATGCAAAATTGATAGGCAAATGGACTAGGAAGAATTAGTTTTGGTGCATGTAGAAAGGGTTAAAATATTGATGGAATCCTGCTTGGCAAGTGAAACAGGAAGATATTCCACTAGTAATATTTTACAATGCATAATTAACTTATGGAATTTGTTGCCAGAGGATGTTGTCAAGGTCAGTAGTATAGCTGGGTTTAAAAAAGGACTTGATAAGTTCTTGGAGAGTAAGTCTATTAATAGCTATTAACCAAGTAGCTTATGGGATGAACTTCTGACTGTCGGGAGCTGGGAGCGAACAACAGGGAATGGATTGCCCATTGGGACTGTTGGTTCTTCTCCCATGCAATTGAGATTGGCCACTGTCCGAGGACAGGATGCTGTGCTTGAGGGACCATTGGTCTGACTCAGTCTGGCACTACTTATGTTCTTATAGTATTTTAACATACGGTTGATCCTGTTCTACTGCAGGAGCTGCCGGCAGAATTTAGAGTGCAAGATTCACAGCAAACGCTGGAGGAAGTAGTGGCATTGCAGAGTTGACAAAAATACAGACTGGCAGTAAGGATAAAGGCAGGTATCCAACCAGGAGCTAAACACAAACAACCTGGCCAGACTCCCAGAGAATTTCACCAGCAACTGTATGCTAAATGGAGAGCATTTCATATGGGAGCAAATGCACTTATCTGCAGTTGTTAGTTGATAACTCACTTCCCCATGTTCAAGATGCTGTTATTATGCATATCAGGGAGGAGACCACTATTCCTGAAGCCTTACACTTACTCAGCAAAGCTTATTATCCTTTCATGCAACCAGTCACAAGGACGAATAGATTAAAAGTACTTCTACCTTTTTCCACCAAGAACCACAAATTGTCTTAAATGTTCCTGAGACAAGGATATCCTCCCTGGAAAATGGTCGGAGAGCAGTAACTTGCTTCTCTGGACTTGCTTCTCCCAGTACATAAAGACTGTAAAATAATACCCACCCACCCCCACCCTCGCCAAATTCTAGGCACTGCCTTTTGATCCTCATCATGAAAATATGCCCCTAAATTTTGAAACATCTATTACTAAGATTCATTTTAAATTTGGAATGTCTTCCCTCTATTTTTTTTGTTAGACATAAGACTTGTGCACTATGTCACAAAAGTAAGAGAGTGAGAAGCAAAAGACCTATCATAAATCTAATATAATTTCAATACCAAGAATAATCCAAGATTCTCTTTAGATAGCTGAACCGCTTAAAAGGATAGCATAGGTATTCCAACGATAATGCTGAAGATCAAAGATTAAGAACTAGGAGAGAGGGGGTTAATGGAGATTTATCTGCATTTTATATTTGGGGAGGGGATGCCAGCTTTGTCTTGCCTGGTCTTTTCAGGTGGTTGGTTTGCCCCTGCATTTTTATGTTTGGGGTGGTGAAGCCTAAATTCGAAGCAAGCACAATATGTGGGGGTTATACAATGTCTTTACTGCTTACACAGCACAGACGTTAAGGCTGTCCTGTTCCCCAGAACCCCCATCTGGTGATGATCTGTTCAGCCCCAGACCTCACCTCCTTCAGAAGACAATGCAAAACTTGGCGGTTCCGCCAGGAATTTGGTGGGGCACAGGGGTAGTGGGTGGAGATTGATGTGAGAGATTTTGCTCCACTCAGTTTTGTATTTTAGTGTTATTGCTGATTTTATATTGTATTTTAATCTGGTTTATGCTGTTTTAATTTACTGTATGCTGCCCTGAGCTGCCTTTGGCAGGAGGGGGGGGTGGGGATATTAAGTTATTGTATAAATAAATACATAAATAAAATATAAAAGCTGTCTCTTGACCCAGTTCTATTTTCTAACTTCAGTGTTGCTGCCAGCCTGGAAAGGGAAAAGAACTGGGAATGAAAGACCAAGGTTAAGTGTATATGACCCCGGTGACCCCAGATCTCCACTCCTTCTGCCTACAATGTAAGACCAGGCTGTTCCACCAGGCTTTCAGTGAGGGAGATGGGTGGGGGTTTGAGGGCTAGGGTGTGTGGGCAGGGTTCTTTTGTTTATTCTTTGATGGGCCCAGAGCCAAGTAGATGGCTGGCAGTAAGCCCAGGCGAGAACCTGGTACAGCCAGGGCTGAAAGTGTCTGAGTGAGCCGGGAAACAGTGCTGCAGGCAGTCCGAGGTGAATTGGAGAAGATATTGACAAGCCAGACAGAGAAGCAGCCATGCTACTGTAGAGCCAACAGGGAGAGCGGCCTGAGAGCTGAAGGCATGGATAAGAGATGAGACAGCCAAGGCTTCACCCCCTGGAGCAAAAGGCCAGGCTGGGAGCTAGCAAGCTCGCCTCGAAAGGTACTCTTGGGACCTAAAATAAGGTTGTTAAGGGAAGAGCGAGCCTGTAAGTGGGGCTGGGAATACTGTCCTGTTACAAAAATGGTGGACAATGCAGACAGCCTCATGGGGCCCCATCATGGGTCCGGATTTTCCACCGTAGGTCCACTGAAAGGAATGACTACGTTGAAGCCAGTGCGGGTGGCAGATACTGCGGGGCTGGGCTGGATTGGACTGTGTTGATGGGTGCAGGGGGACAGATAAGCCAGTATCCTACAGTGAAAATTGTGAATTGAAAGCTGGATGTGAACTGAAAGCTGAAACCCTGGGATGGGAATTGTGGATGGGAATTCACTATTGGGAATTGTGGATATTAAGAGATCCCAGGGGGGAGGTCAGGGATGGTTGGGTGAAATTGCCTCCCATCCTGGAGGAGGATGTGATTTGTGATTTTGGCCAGGTAGGTGTCAGTGGGATGGGGGGAAAGGGGCCCAGATATTCACTTCTTGGCTCACTCGTTCCACTCACTCGTGTGCTCTGCCCTCAAGGTGAAGAGGTAAAATGCCCATCAGAATAGTGTTGTGGCCCGATATGTTTCCAAGAGATGGGGCACCTATCATCATAGGGTGCAGAGCACGAAACTAGACCCCACCCACACACCCTAACTAGATCAGGGTCCAAAACCATGGGAATGATGGGCGTTAGTGGTAATGGTGAGGGGTACCTGAAGATAGGGATCAGGGGGTTTTCGTCTGGAGGGGTCCTATGTCTGGGATGCTCCCTGTGCATCCTGGCCTCTGGTGTTTCCCCACCTTCGATGCTGGGGGGGGGCAAAGATGGACACTCCTGGATGAAGTGTCCCACGTCTCCACAGTAGAAGCAGGCCCTCGACTGTCATCTTTGCTCGCGCTCCTCGGCCGACAGCGGCCCTCGCAAGGCGCCCAGCTGCATAGGTTTGGGTTTGGTGTTCCCCGTGCCCCCAGGGGCAACTGCGGGGCCTGGGAGAACCCAGGGTGCGAATCCTCACAAGTCCTGGCACCACTCCCGCCGGCGTTCATTTAAGCGGTCCTGGATTTGAAGGGCCAGGGAGACAAGGTCTTGCCAGGTGTCTGGAAGGGTGGTATATGATAGCTGATCCTTGAGCTCATCGCTCAGTCCCTTGCGGAACAGCACAATCAGGACCTTGTTGGGCCACTGGAGGTCCAAGGCTAGCTGTTGGAAATGTGTCGCGTAGTCCAAAAGGTTGCCCTTGCCCTGTTTGAGAGACATAATCGTGATCTCGGCATCCCTCCGATGATGCGGGTGGTCAAAAAGCACAGTAAACTCATGAACAAAATCTGCATAGTTGGAAAGAAGGGGGCTTTTCCCTTTCAGTAAGGTGGTGGCCCAATCAAGTGCCATGCCCCCAAGATTCCCAATGATGTATGCAACCTTTAACGTGTCAGTAGCATAAGTGGTTGGTTGCATTGTAAAGGTGAGCTCACACAGGGACAGGAACTCCTGGAACAAGCGCCTGTCCCCTAGGAATTTCTCCACTCGGGGTCCCTTAGGTTCCCGAGGCCCAGATGACCCACTGGGCGGGGGTTGTTCCCCAGGGGTTGCAACAGAGGTGGCTGCCATGGCTTCTTCCTCACCCAAGGGCTGCCCTACTACCCTAGCTAATTCAGCATGCTTGGCATTGAGGTCTTTTACCTCCATGGCAATAGATTGTATGGCACAAACCAGGTTCCCAATCTCAGTCACTATATCCATTATGTCAGAGTCCCTTATGGGGAAGGGAGGTAGGGGTTTTGCTGCTGGTAATTCTTTCAGTGGGACGGGGGAAAAGGGGCCCAAATATTCACTTCTCAGCTCACTTGTTCCACTCACCCATGTGTTCTACCCCCAAGGTGAAGGGCTAAAATGCCCATCAGGATAGTGTTGTGGCCCTATATGTCTCCAAGAGATGGGGCACCTATCATCGCATGGAGCACGAAACTAGACCCAGGCTGTCGGAGCCCGCTACAGATCTGCACCCAACACACACTCCAGAGAAGGCCAGGGGTCGGGATTCTGGTGAGGGCAGCGTGAGGAGGAAGGGCGAGAACCCAGGACCAAGGTGGGGGGGAGAAGGGTGCATGCACACTGGGGGTAGGGGACGGAGCTCAGGGGTAGGGGAAGGACAGGGCTAGCACACTCACAATCATTCACTCAGACACGGAATCACTAATAAATACACCAGGGAAGAAATAGGTAAGGACAACAGCTGTTTCCACCCACACCACACTACCCACGTTTACACAAGCACCCTCCCACACTCCACAAGTACAAGACCCAAGAAACACTTAGCTCTGTAGTGGCCAGTCTCAGCTCCAATTACCAGCACTGGGAAACCTCCCACGCCGGCTTAAGAAGGGTAAGACATGCCCCCTCCTCCCCAATGTGCCAAGAGTCACATGGAGCGGCGCAACAGCTCAGGATGTGGCCCCACCCCCGGAGGCATCACCTGGTGCTGTACTGGAGCACTCGCGTTGGGGCCAGTTGCCTGGGCAACTGGACACAAGCACAGCACGTTGTGTACGTGCATCGGCGGGGGAAGGCCTGGGCCCAGAGCAGCATCAGAAGGGGGGTCAGGAGCCCCAACAGTCCCTGATACCCTTGCCTGCCCACTGGCCCTGAAAGTAGGGTACAAGACAATTGATCTGGCCTGGAACTAGTAAAAATAGCCCTATAATGTATCCCAGGTGGGGAGGGGGTGGTAGGATGTGAGGAGATTGAGACAGCTCCTTCTAGTTCACTAGGTGGTGGTGAAGTCTCCTGAATCCCTGAGTGGTAGGGTAGAGGGACCAGATCCTGGTTGGAGAGGGACTCCCCAGGGAGAGTATGTTAGGTTGCTGGGTGGAAAAGGACTCCCCAGGGCTGCAAGAGTAGCCCAACAGCAGGGATGGGTGTAGGCAGCAGAGCTGGCCCTGGGTTGGGTTGCTGGGGGTGGGGGAAGGAGCTCCCCAGAACTAAACATTTGAAATAGTAGTCAGGATGGCGGAGGCTCCTCTAATTTAAACCAGTCTGGGTGGAGGTGACTCCCCACAGCAGAGACAACAGGAAGTCTGGTCTTGTCAGTCACCACTGCCCGTGGTGGGCAGGTCATGGGGTCCTGCAGGGGTGACACTTGGCCTCCTGGATGCTGTATCCGGGGTGGGTTCCACCGCCACACGTGCTGGGGCGACCCCACCGGTGGCACAGAGGGGCGGGATGAACTCCTGTGACCCCACCCCCCTGGTCATTCATGGGGCCTCCCCTCCTGTGTCACTCCTTCCGGCAACCCCACCGGCGCAACAGCCAGGCGGGGCATCCACTCAAATGGTGGAGGCATCATCGCATGCACTGCGTCGCTCCGCAAGGCTGGCGGCCCACCAGTGGGCGGGGCCAACACTTTAAAAGACAAGCAGTGAGAGATTCTCACTGCTGGTGAATGTGCACAGACCTGCCGCCCAAAAGCTAAGTGACTGTGTGAATTCTTGATCTCTTGACGGACGTTTGTAGATTGTTGTGTATCCCCACTGTCCTGATCTGCTTGGCAGAGTAGATCAGAAACTGCTGCACTAACTAAGTGCTAAAGTCCAGGGACACAGTCTGTGGATGGTCTGATTGGCCCAGCAGCTGGCTAGGGTGCCAAGAGAGCCTGTGAAAAGCTGCTACAGCTGGGGCTGAACATGTCCAGAGAGAGCCAGGAAACGGTGCTGCAGGCAGCCCCCGGTGAAATGGATGTGATACTGACAAGCCAGAGAGAGAAGCGTCCAGGCTGCTGCAATGCCGACTAGGAGAACGGTGACTGGGAGCTGAAGGCCTAGATAAGAGACGAGACACCCGAGGCTTTACCCCTGGAGCATGGACAGGCTGGTAGTTAGCGAGCTCACCTGGAAAGGTACTCTTGGGACTCTAGATGGGGTTGTTAAGGGAACACCGAGTTTGGAAGTGGGGTTGGGCATACTGTCCCGTTCTATTTAGAACTGTGCCATTTGCATAATGCACATCAGAGTCCTGGTGTGTGCCAAACTCCACAAGTGTATTCAAATCCTGAAGGCACCACTGAACATACATGTATATAATGACTTACGTTTCAATTAATAATGTGACAGGTTATACCCTTCTCACCATCAAGGGGGGGAGAGAGTGGTTGCCTCGGAGGCCTTATATTTTAAACTACTGCTTATACACACATATATAATAGTGAAGCTATAATTATTTAGGGATGTTCACCCCAAAACACAAGAATCACTCCCAAGCATATGAGTCAGTTCTCTTTATTACAAGTAACTACTCTTTTCTTTATAACATTAACTCTAAATATAGCCAATTAAGCAAATCAATGATAGTCCCAATATAGATTCACCATATGACGGGTAGTGTTAGTTTTACTAGGCTAAAGGTCAATGCTTGGCTCAAGCCATGCTTCTCTCGAGTTGCTGACATAGCATTTTAACAGACAAACATTTAACATTTAGATGGGCAAACATTCAATTTAAGGAAGGAACAAACTTTAGTTTTGATGAGGAGCAATAAAATAAGGAGAAATTAAGTCAGACAGATGGGAATTGTAGTAACTGAAGAAAACGACAGGACCATAATCCTGGGAAAGCTGGACCATTGGTTTAGGCATCCAGAAGTCAGATGGAAAGAGTTGCATTTGGTTAAAATGAATATTAATATAAATTAGGAATGAGATCAATTTATTTAGTTACATTGGGAAATGTAAATATTGATGACACCTTGGGGAGGAGCCATGCAGGTTTTAAAATGTGGTGTTTAGGAAGTTTATTTGGCTAGCTCACTATCTTTCCTTCTTTTTTCTGTTACTTTTAATTCCTCAGTCTATTAAATTCTAAATTCTAATCAACTTTGCCATCGTTCCTAAACTTGCATCATCTGGACCAAGGGAGCTGGACTTTCTCTCTCTCTCTCTCTCTCTCTCTCTGAAGGAGAAGTAACAATTCTTTACATTGGAATAGGATACTTTGTTATTTACTTTACTTAAATGTACTTTGAATTGATTTGTTTAATTGACTATATTTAGAGATATTGTTTTAAAGAAAGGAATAGTTACTTTTAATAAACTGACTTGACTCATATGCTCAGGAGTGATTCTTGTGTTTCAGGGCCATTAGTTGGTATGTATGAATTGAGTAGAAACCGGTAGAGATTACATTAAGATCACTTCACCAGGCCAAATCTGTTATCAGCACCTCAGTCTCTCCTCTATAGAGTAAGCACATCAGTCCGTGGTCCCCAGGCCAGCAAAAGATAAACCTCCAACAGCAATTATTATTAAATTCCTCAGATTCCAGCACAAAGAAAAAAATCCTACAAGCCGCACGGAAAAACTCTCTTCCTCTGTATAAATGGGGGGAAAAAGCTGACAATATTTCCCGATGTTTCTGCGTTCACACTTTAAAAAAAGAAAAAAGAATGGCGTTCCAGCAAGTCAAACGATAATGTCTCCAGGAGGGTAAAATTCCCTTTGCAGTGACCGTTATACCCTGCTATGTTACGATTATTAGCTACAATAATCAGCCGAAGTGTTTCCCCTCACTGGCTCCTGCTGCTGCAGAATATCTGGATCAACTAGAGACTCAAAGGGCAGAAACCTCGGAAATCCAGCAGAGTGAGAGTTCCCATCCCCCTCCAGAGAGTCCAGCAGCACACACAAAAAGGGCAAAGACAACTATGCAGTTAACTTCTCAGAGACTCACTAATGCTCTCTCTTGGAAAAATGGTATAAGGGCATAAGGGGTATAATGGTATAAGAGGGTTAGGTAACTGCTATCTGATAATGTTTCATGCTTATTTCCACTCTCTTTTTGCTACCTTCCTCCTTTGTGTTAATGAACACGCCAGATGAAACTAACTTTGCGGGGCGGGGGGAGGCTGTGTTTATCTTAATTTATCATGGAATATCCTTGGGCGAAGGAGGGGTTTTGCACTGTTAGCTGAAAATAAACTTTACATAGGCTTATTGGTGAGCATTCTCATTCTTCATCAGCATTCCTTTTGCAAGAGTGCCTAATTAAGCCACTGTTTAATCTAGTTGTGAAAGTTATCTGGTATTTGTCTGTAGATGTGAGTAATTTTTCTCTTTCTTTTTTCTCTTTCCTCCTCTTTTTTTCTCTCCTAAAACTGAAACAATGTGTGGGGGAATATAGAACTAATCTTAGAAGAAGTATATAATTCTTTCACTGGAATCTTTGACTTCAAAGGCATTCAATTAAGGGTTCCAATTCAATGTAATTCCTATCTACAAGCTTATAATAACATGGCAATCCCTAATGCATACAAGGTACTGTCAAACGTCAATGGCTTAAACAGCCCAGTTAAACAGGGTATGGTTATGAATTACTTACATAAACAAAAAGGTGATGTTGTGGATTTACAGGAAACACGCCTTTCTGAAGAGGAAATTATGAAACTTAAGGTTGGATAGGTGAAATTTAGACATCTATGGCAGTTAAGTCCTAATTTTTTCTTGTATACTCTTTTTGATGGGAGATTTTAACTGGGCTTCTGTTCCATCTTGTGATAGAAAATCCTTGAATCCCAGTACTTCTGTGCCTAGGAAAAGGGATCAACATTTTCCTAAAGTGGTGACAGACCTACAACTACTAGTCACTGTGTTGCGAGAGCTACAGGATTTTGTGCCCTGACATGCATGAGAGAAGTCGCGGCAGATCCCTGTTCGCACCGGCTCTTTTCCTGTCATCTGGCTCCTCCCCGCTGCCGCATCTTCCCTCGCCGCTCTCTCTGCTGCCACCACCACCGCAGATGGGAATGCAGCCTTCTACAGAAAGCTGATATTGAATCCACCCTTATCTCAGATCATGCCACTACCTAACCTGACCCATAATAAAAAAGACACTGGGTTCTTAATGATGCTGTTTTGGCAAATAATCATTTTGTTGCTCAAATTAAAAAAGAGATTGAACATTGAACGTTACATAAATACGGAGACTTCAGATTTTTGTGTTTGGAAGGCCACCAAAGCGGTTTTAAGAGGGAATAGTCAGTAACCTTAAAAAGGAGAAAACAGCTAAGATTACAGAACTGGAACAAAGAATCCACTGGAAGCACTTCACAAATGTCAGGGAGGGAAGGTCGAATTAAGGACTCTAACACAAGTCTAGGCTGAACTGAATTTTCGGTTAACTCAGAAAGTAGATTTACAATTAAAAGTTCTTAATAGGTCTTTTTATGAGAAGGGCAACAAAACAGACAAAATAGTAGCTTACAATCATGTTAAAAAAGAGAGTACAGTGGGAGGAAAGACTCTATTTCCCTATATTCCAAAGTTATTGAGAAATCTCCCCTAGATTTTTATAAAGAACTATATACTGCTCACAGCCACTCTCTTCAGAATCTATTCATCAATGTTTAAGTAGCCGTAGTATCCCTTCACTTTGTGAAAATGATAAACACTTGAGAAGGCCATCACCACGTCAGGGCTGGAGAAGGCTATTATTAGTCTACCAAATCAAAAATGTTCAGGACCAGATGGTTTTTCTCCTCTATTTTAAAAAACTTCTAAAAGGGAAATTGTTCCACTCTTGTTAAAAGGTGTTTCACAGAGCAGAGGAAACATATGCTCCCTAATACTATGAGCCAGGCAATATTATTTTGATTCCCAAAGAAGGGAAGCTGGAAGAAGTGCAGCAAATACAGACTTGTCTCGCTCCTAAATTTAGATGCAAACATTTATGCAAATATTTTGGCCATGAAATTAGAGACTGTTATTCAAAAACTTGTCCACTGTGAGCAGACAGGTTTTTTAAATGGCAGGCACTCTGCAGGAAATGTACGTGGAACCGTAAACTGTATCTACGTAGCTAATCTCAGATCCCAAGAAATGGCTCTCCTATCATTGGACACAGAGAAAATCTTTGATAGGTTAGAATTATTAATTATTATTATAAGCATTTATATAGCACCTGGCGCTTTACAAAAAACAAGATAGACATGGTCCCTGCCCGAGAGCTTACAATCTAAAGAATGGTCCCTTCTAATAGCTCCTCTGAACAAATTTGGTTTTGGTCAATCATTTATTCAAAGTGTGAGAGCTTATACAACAGTCCCAAGACAAATTAATTAACGGCAATAGAATTGAAGAATTTTGCCTTTACAGAGGTACTAGGCAGGGATGTTATTTATCGCTACTGCTTTTTGCTATTGCTATAGAACCACCTGCTCAAAGAATTAGAGTTAATGAAAATATAAAAAGGCTCCAAATTGGCAACGAGGAACATAAAATAGTCCTATATGCAGATGACAGATTTCTATATGTTACTCACCCTGAACTTTCTGTACCTTCAATTTTGCAAGAGATTTCTGACTTTAGCATAGTCTCTGGATACAAAGTTAATTTGGAGAAATCTGAAATTCCCCAAATCCAGATCAAATCTGGCACTGTCATAGAGGTTCAAAAGGTTTTTAACTTTGTTTGGGCAACCAAAAATAATTAAACAACTTAGAGTCTGTATCACTAATTCCTTTTCTTCACTGTACAGAGCTAACTTCCCACCCATCTTGCAAAAATTGCAAGATGAATCTTCTCAGTGGAATAAATTGTTCATTAGTTGGTTGGGGAGACAATGTGCCATTCACATGAATTGGCTACCTAGGGTATTTTATTTGTTTTATCTTCTCCCTTTTAAAATCCCTAGGACTTTTTTTGCTTCCCTTTAAAGAATATTGTTTCAATTTCTCTGGGCATTCAAAAAACCTAGGATCAAAACTGATATCCTTTACCTCGTTGCCAGTGAAGGGGGAATTGGCTTCCCCAATATTTTGTATTACTGCTGTGCAGCCAGTCTCAAGTATAGTAGCCTGGCCTCAAAGTAAAAAAGGTGCACACTGTGTGCACCTTAAGCATAATATTTTACAAGTTAAATCTGAGTTTCATATCCCCTGGTTGAAATCTCCCATCCCTTAGTTAAGAATATTTTAGAAATATGGAACCAAATTAGGCAAAAATCAAAACTGGGGGGGGGGGGATTCCTGTTACACCTCTCCTTCCTCTTCCTAACTGCACCAGAGGGATTGGGTCTTCAGACCCAAAAGCTTGGGGAAGCAGGATTTGTTTATTATACAGACTTATTGAAGTCAGGCTCTTTTATCCCTCCAACAGATGTTAGGAACCATGGGCCCCTCTCTAACTTCTCCCTGGATCTATTTTTGCAACTTTGGAGTTTCATCACTAAAAGAGAAAACAAAATGAATTCAACCAGGAAACTCACAAGGATAGAGTGTTCTGTTTTGTGAGACTAAGGCCCTTTTCTAACGGGCGCGGGTGGGGGGCTGGGGGTGAGCATGCACGGGGATGAGTTTCTCCCAGACCCCCACCCCCTCCATGCATGGAGCATCGGAAATTGGCACCTGTTGGCGTGGGTGATGGGTGGAGCACGGGAGCACGCACGCACCCCCACCTACTGCCTGCAGCATTCCCACAGTCCCCCCCAACCCCCCCCCGCACTCGCTGCTGTGTTTGCACCGGCGCCCCCCCCCCACTCGCAGGGGGGGTGGGCATCCATGAAAACAGCCTAACTGGAAGAATATAACAGGGAAGATCTATAAAAGCCTATACCTAACTCACGCTTACCTTAGACAAATGGTCCAGAGCTTTAAATGAAGATATGAATTCTGAAAGCTGGGCCAATATCCCTGATTACACCAAGAGAAGTTCAACCTCCATGAATCTGATGGAGAGTCAATACAAAATACTTGATAGATTTTAAAGACAACCATGGGCTATGAAGCAGTCCACTCACAACCTCTGTTGGAGAGACTGTAGTGAAGAAGGGTCTTTGGAACATATTCTTTGGTTTTGCCCCAGAATTTGCTGGTTCTGGGACGAAGGGTGTTCTTTAGATGGATTCGGGGATGCTCAATCCTGGAACAAGTCTGGGGGTGTTCCCCCGTGTCTGCCTGCTTGGGTCCATTTTAAACGGACCTGGTGCTGCCACAGCCCACCGTCTGCCGGTGCAGCATCCCCCTCCCCCACATCATAGAGCTGTAGGTGGATCGACTGTAGGTTGCCTGCCACCCGCAGCTCTATGGCATTGCCTGGGGCAACCTCCAGCCAGGAATAGAGCTGCAGCAGCCATCCACCAAGTAGACAGACCGTAATTCTACCTCTGACTGGTGCCCCAGGTTTGAGCAGGTCGGTCCACTGGCAGTGCTCCAGGATGTTCCAAAGCACTGCTTAATGCATTTCTGCTCTGCCTGCACATCTGGCAGGCTGCCTTTAAACTGACGGCCTGCCTGGGTGCGAGGCGGAGCAGAAGCATGGGCGCGATCCATGTAAAAGCATCCACTGTAATCAACATATTCTGCAAGGTAATTGAAAACCCAAACTTGAACTTCTCTCCATTAGAGGTCACCCTTGGTGTCGATAATGGTAATATTACTAACCCTAATTCAGAAATACTAGTCAAACCTCCATTTTTGGCAGCTAAACATGTGTTGGCCAGTCACTGAAAGAGCTACACCAACAATTAATTATTAGCTTTGCTATGTATGGTTTTCTAATACATATGTAGAGAGGGACATTGACTTTCCAAAATGAGATTAATAAATTTCATGCGATATGGGATCCCTTCTTGTTATATCTGTACTTGACTATATAAACTTAGGTATTCACAATGCTATTTTGTATACAACTTTCCTAATACAATTTGTTGTTGTACTATGATAGAAATATAGTTAATCTTCAGGATGTTAACTAACATTCAGTTTCTGGGTTCTAGAGGTTTTATAGATATATGATTTTCTGGAGTCCCCCCCCCCCGCACCCACCCTTTAATCCATCTAAATTCTTAATTTTATAGTGCTGTACTTTCAAATACACCTTGTTAAATATAAAGATTCAAAGATATAAAGGTCATGGATATATGATACTTGTTACTGATATTGCTTTGTGGTAAACATATGTTGAGGCTGTGAGTTCCTTGCTGTCCTCATAGCATCTGCGAAGTCATGCCCGGCGGAACTGTTCCGAGTGGTGCGGGGGCTGGTCAGTCCAGCCTCCCTCCGCCTGGACGGGGACTTGTCCAAAGTCCGCTGTGAGGGGTTTGTCAACTACGTCGCAGACAAGATTGTTTGGATTCAGACCGACTTTGACATTGGATTAGGGGCAGTAGGGGAAGAGCGCGAGGGGACAGAGGTCCCGTCTGGTCCAGCTTTGTGGGGGGAGTTTCAGGAAGTGACGCCGGCTGATGCAGCGGATGTTTTGGGGTCTGTGAGGGCCACCTGTTGTGAACTCGATCCATGCCCGTCCTGGTTAGTGAAAGCCTCCAGGGAGACATTGGGGATGGTGCTGGCAAGGGTAGTGAACACGTCCTTGCAGCAGGGGAGGCTGTTGTCCTGCCTCAAGGAGGCTGCTGATGAAAAAACCATCCTTGGACGTGGATGCGCTAGCCAGTTACCGACCTGTCTCTAACCTTCCCTTTTTAGGGAAGGTTATTGAGCGGGCGGTGGCACTCCAGCTCCAGGTGCATCTGGACAGCATCAGTTTCCTAGACCCTTTTCAATCTGGGTTCCGCCCTGGCTATGGC
>QEPC01014166.1:2945321-2977788 GCA_003113815.1 Sphenodon punctatus | reverse complement strand
CCAGGGGAGCGTGATTTCGGCACGACTGGCTATTCGCGCATGCGCATTGCGCCCCCTAACACAAGTGTTTTATTGGAATATGCGACTGAGGGCAGCCCAAACTGGTATTCCCAGATGTTGCCAACTGGAAAGCAATTGGCAATGTTTTTGCCATGTTTGGATGGCCATTGATGGACCAAAATTTGGGCACAGACTACTGGTTGTGTACCTTGGCTTCATCACCTCTAGACTGGACTACTGCAACACACTCTACATGGGGGTACCCCTGGTGACAGTCCGGAGGATGCAGCTGGTGCAGAACGTGACGGCCCACCTCCTTACAGGGTCAGGTCGTCACAAGCACATTACACCAGTGCTTCACTCTCTGCACTGGCTGCCTATTGTCTTCCGGGCTCGATTCAAGGTGTTGGTGTTGACCTATAAAGCCCTAAACAGCTTGGGCCCTACCTACCTGCAGTACTGCCTCATGCCATGGTGCAGCCCCTACAGCCGGTCGAAGATGCCCAAATTGAAGTCCCCTGGGTGGCGACGGTGGGAAGGGCATTCTTGGTGGCTGCTCCCAGGCTGTGGAATTCCCTCCCAACGGAGGCCTGCCTAACCCCAGACCTCCCCTCTTTCTGGAGACAATGTAAGACCTGGCTGTTCCGCCAGGCTTTTGGTGAGGGAGACAGGTAGGGTGGGAGGGTTGATTTTTCCCCTTTTATATGAATTTTATGTATCAGATTTTAATTTGAATTGTTTTGTATCTGAATTTTATTGTGAGCCGCCCCGAGCTGCCATTGTGAGCAGGAGGGAGCAGGCTATAAATACTCCAAAATAAATAAATAAAATAAATGTTAGCAAATCAAGTGGCTGGTATGGGGTTAGCACTGTTATATGGACATAAGAATAACTCCCTGAAAAATGTAGCAGATAGATGGGGCCAGGGACCAAGTTAAGAAGCTGTGAAAATGAATTTATCCTCATAGGCTGTTTTTAAAATGAACACAGCTGGGGGGCAGATCCATGTGAGCCGCATGGAGTGCTGACACGCATCTGATGAGTAGGGGGGGGGATTTAAATGGGCCAAGATGGGGGTGCGCCCCTATCCACACCCTGCCCCCCCACGGCTATTACGCAGGACCCACAGTACCTACCCCATCTCTGAGAGATGTCTGTCTAGCCTGTTTATAAAGGTCTTCACTGAAAGGGCCTCCACAACCTCCTTTGGCATAGACAATGTCATGGGGAGTAAAGAGGGACACTTGCTCCCCCAGATTTTCAGCTGTTCAGTCTTTTGCTTCTCCAGGTTCCCTTACTGCTGCAATCTGCCATTGGAGACTGATGCACCAGCGCCACCAACATGGGGACCATTTGGAGAAGCAGCAGGAGCCGAAGTAGCAGTCACTTCATGCAGCTCCCAACCTTTGTGGCTGCTGCTGCTGCGCTGCGTCATCAGCTCCTGGGCATCAGAGGGCAGAGCTTCTGGGGATGCGGGGGAGCACCCTTCATGGTGTAAACTCCCGCAGCACCTATAATCAGCGAGGAAGTTTTTTTTTCAGCAGGAGCAAATCTTTATAGACGTGAAGGCAAGGGAAGCCGTTTCACTGAGTTCAATGGCCTTTGCATCAAGCTGTCAGTATTGGTCAGACAGAATCCTCCAAAAGCAAAAATAATCAAATGATTCCCCAAGCCAGCATTCTCCCCAAACATGGGCCTTGCCTTCCCACAGCCATTCTCCCCACCCAGCCTTGTTATTACAGTTCTTCCTAAAGACACTGGTAGAAAAGAAGAGAAAATTAGAGCTGGAATTACCCCTTCTGAACTGAGATCTAGACAAAAACCAGTAGCAGAAGCAGGATCACAAATATAAATGTTGCAGGATCGAGGCACTAATCTGCAGTGATGCTAGACCAGGGGTGGGGAACATTTTTTCCTTCCCAGAGGTCACTTGGAGCTGGGGGTTGCTCAGGAAAAGGAGGGTCCAGTTCATGGTTCTGTGCCATGGATCTGTCCTCAAGTCTGCTCTCATCTCTACTACATTCCCCTGAGCTCACTCTTTCAGGGTAGGAACTGGAGCCAGGGGTCAGATCCAGGAATTGGAAAAGGATCCCATGGGGTGCATTTGGCCCAGGACTCCCTGCCCCAGTGCTAGAATGTGTTGTGTGGTTTTTTTCCCCCTCAGTGGGAAGAGAAACAACGAAGGCTAGTGAAACAAGTGAAAACAAGCATGAGCTTTCTTTCTGTACTGCCCCCCCAAATCCAGCATGCCTGCCCACTTCAACGCTTTTCAGTCAACTCACCCCTGTAAACACATCTCTGCAGCAAAGGGAGCCTATCCCACCTCCTAGCTCCCAGGTGTAGGAGGTGGTACCTTTAACTGTGTTGGATGAAGAAGCAAACATAAATGAACGACAGGAGTTTAATTTGTGACCTTTCAAGCAGCCAGGCTGCATTGCTGCAGGCCGACTAAGAGGAGGGCAGCCGTGTCTTCTGGATCTGAAGCCAAGTGATGTTCATGGATTCCCTTCCTCTTTGGGTTTTGCTTGAACTGAATCATTTTGACCTAGATGTCACAGTGCTTTTTAATGACGTCCTCTTTTATTCCTTGTAATAACAGTAATGCAGTGTGTGTGATGAGTTACTAGAGTGAGTCAGAGACAAAATGAGAGCACGGAGGATGGCTCATAGCTGCTGAAAACATGTCCTGACTAGTTGTTTTGTGACTAGGTAATTAAAAACCAAGTAATACAACAGGATAATCCCAGTCCAAAAAGCAAGGGTGGAAGATGATTTGCCCACACAACATAAAAAAGTTACAGCCCATGCACTGAACAAAGAGGGCTCAATTCCACCCCCGATACAAGAATTCTTCCAAGGGAAGGATTTGTAAAAAAAATTCTGGAACAGTTAAAATTGCTCCAGAGCACTGCAATATACAAATTCAGTTTCCAGATTTAGCAAGTGCCCCATGTGTTTTGGGATTTCATGGCCACAAAATCCAACAGGAAAGCAACCATAGAACTATGTTCTGTAAGCCAAATGGTAATTTCAAATAAATAATGACCCTAATGGTGGCATGCCCAACCCCAGTGCACCAAGCAGGGAGCTTGCTGTGTGTAGAACATAGGTGAAGCTAGCTGCTGCCCACAGCTGCCCTTATTTATAGCCTTATTCTATTGGGGGAAATGACCACACGATTTCAGGGAGTCACTTTAAAAAAATAATTTAAAAAAAGTACAGGAAGATAATCTAGAAGGATTTGTATTCCACGTCTTAGTCTTTTCTTTAAAAATCTCTTTCAGGAAAATCCAAGGTAAGTCGGGAACTGTAGCTGTAAATAAATAAATAAATAAATAGCTCTGAGCAGCTTGGTTTTTGAGCATCTTTCATCTGTGAATTTGTAATTGCATTTCAATCCTGCTTCTTCTCAGGACAAAAAGCATCAATCCATTCTTGCCTGTGTTACGAGAATACCACAGTTGGGTAGGACTGCACAGTAACACAGGAAAACCCAGTCCCTGTTCCAAAGGACTGATCTAGTTTTACAGAGATGGGAGACAAAGTAGTTCAAAGGAGAGTATGCAAGCTGGGGAGCTTCAGAGACCTTCCACAGCTGAGTCTGGCGGATTCAGACGTGTCTTTAAATCGCACAGCTGCCTCGGCGGCATCGTGCAATTTAAAGAACCCCGCACTTCCGGCTTGGTGTGAACGCAGTGAGCGCGCACATTTCCACCTAGCCCGAATGTTTGGAGCGCGGTTTGAAAAGTTGCTCCGAGGTAGGTAAACAGCAGCCTAACTCCGTGTTACAGATTTCTGTTTAAGTCATGAAGCCCAAATCTTATTTGTTTTGTGTACCAAGTAGAGTTATGAATTTAAATTCCCAGGCCTGTCTTTTCAAGGCGTTGGACAGTTTCCCTTAGAAGATGAGGCTCGAGAGCTCAGGAACAGCAGTCACCCTAGAAGTGTTGACCTATAGGTGATTAGATGTCCTTGGCCCTAATCGGGGTGGGGGTGTGTGTGTGTTCTGAGAGAGTTTATTTGCAATTCTAAGGATTGTTTGGTTTGACCAAAACAGTTTCTATTGGGGCACTTAGTGCACTGAACAGTATTTTGAATTGTTTGCTTCGAGGGATGCTGATAAGGACTGTGATAGAGAGATGTTGGTAGGTTTTACATCTGCTGCTCTGGCAGGCTTGCATAATCTCATTGAGAAACCAGTAGAATAGTTCAAGGAGCAAAGGGGTAGCACGGACTATTGTAGGGGAACAAGGATTTTGCTTCATGTATGATATTATTCATCTTCACTGGTGGCTCGGGTAGCAGAAAATGTAGTCATCAATACCTGGGGCAGACAAGAGGGAACACACTTGCTACTCCTTGGTCTCCTCCCTGTAGCATCACACACAGTGGCTAGTCCAATAAAGGTACCATCTTACCTACTTCGTCTCCTGTCTCTTTCTTATTTGGTACTAACCTATCAGTCACGCTCTTTCCAGGTTATAAACCAGGGGTGGCTGAACGGTGGCTCAGGAGGCACACGCAGACCATGGGCAGTTCAATTCTGGCTCTCAGCCAGGGCTGGTCCTGGACCCCAGGCTGCCTTCATGGTCCTGTGTCTTACTTCACTGCACCTCACTCTCAGGCTATTTGCTAGCGATTCTCCTGGCAGGGAATCTCCCAGCCTGGAAACTTTCAAGAAGCTACACGTGGATGTGGAGCTAAAAGTGTCATCAGCCTTTAAATTCAACATTTTAAAAAATGTTTAGAGCTGTCAATACTGCCGTTTTTTCCAAATTACAAAATATAACTAAACTAGCTCTCCAAGCTTCCTGTTGTCTGTGTGAATGATCAGCAGCAGCTGGGAATTCTCAATGGGAATCACACTAAGAGTGTATCTGCACCATAAGCCATACATGGTCTATTCTTCCTTCATTCAATGGTGCAGTAATTGAATGATCCACCTAGAGTTTACAAGCTTCCCCACTGGATGTTGTCACTTCCTCCCTGGCTGAAACATGTGGTGCTAATGGCATCAATGAAAGAGCCAGACTGTTGCCTCCCTATTCTGAGCCGATCGCAGCAGGCTTTTAGCACGCAGCTGTTTATTACCTTCTTCTGCTTCAAGTATGGGCCACTTTTCTGGCAGATGGTTGGGGTTTTGTTTTGTTTTTAAAAAGGGAGGGGGGTTTAAAACCAAGCGATACAGTCGTCCCCGTTAGCCTGGGAGTCACCTGGGTGTTAGTTTGGGCATCGCAGAGGTTCACTTACATCCACTGCGGGGCAAGCGCCTGGCTGCTGGAGGAAGCCGAGAACGCAGCCCAGGCGAAGGCCCAGTTACCCAGGCTAAAGGGTAGGCCCTGCCTGGCCCCACCCCAAGGCAAAGTCCGAGGATCGGGCATGGAGATGCGTGCTCACCGCAGCCCACAAAGAGCGGATTGGGAGTGCCCCCCCCCCCCCATCAGCTGTGAGAGCAGGCCGGCCAGATGAGGGTGCACCGCGGCCTCTGCTCCCACCATCTGCTGTTTGTTGTCACTGCACATTGGGTGGTAGCTCTTCCTGGGGGTCTAATCCTGCTGTGCAGCAAGGGTCTGGGTGGCCTCTCCTGGATCCTCCGCAGATTAATATTCAGCCAACCGGTGACAGAGAGACCTGTGATGGCAACCCCCGTTCCTGGATTACTTGGGGGTTCTTAGGATTGCCACCTTGGGTATATTTTTCCAGGCCACTTATGGAAAGATACATGTTGCAGAGCCTGCAGTGCTACCAGAGGTGCCAATGCAGACCCTGCAACATGGATTTTTCATAAAATGGCCTGGAAAAATATACCTAAAGTAGCAACCCTAGTGGGTGCTACTTGTGTGAAATGCCCTCCTCCCCACCGAGTCGAGGATTGGCAGCTGCAACGGCTCGCCCTGGGAAGTCCCCTCCTCCCCATCGCAAAACAGGCTTTTGTTTTGTTTTTAAAACCATACAGAGTATACGGACTAGGTGGAAAGGCCCCCAGCAAAGTTTCAAAATCCTATTTAAAAAAACACAAAACAACCAGTTATTCCAGTGTGGCAGGATACAGCCTGCCAGGTGTGAGTCCTTGCAGGATGCAGTCCACAAAGTCACTGTTGCAGGGAATTGGCTTTATTTCATAGCACCAAGTCTTTTTTTCATACATCGTCTCTTCACAATAACGTATAGTCTCTTGCAGTCAAACCCAGTTCTCCAGCAAAGCAACAATTCCTAGTCTCTCCGCACCAGGCAACAAACCTCTGGCTTGCACTCACTGCTGCCACCCTCCTCTCCAGCTTCACGCGTCTCCAGACAGCCTAGCCTAGCCTAGCCTAGCCTGACTTGAGTACATCGGAGAGGTCGCTTCAGCCATTCCCAGCTTTCCAACAGAGTTCCTCTCCGTTCAGCAGCTTCTCACATACTGAACTCCCTCCCTCTGGCAGAATCAGCGTTATCACTGTCTGGGCTGGCCTGGCCCCGCCCAACACACACCTGCTTCCCCTTCAGCAGCACTATCCCACACAGCTGATAGCACCTGCAGCTCAGCTCAGGCTACTCCTCTGTCGGCACTAGCTGCCTTAAAGGGCCAGTGGCCCGCAGGGACTCTGCCCTCTTACATCCAGCTACCCTAAAAGTTTCCTGAATACTAAGGACTTGGGCAAAATTTTGGTTCTCAGTTTCTATCAGTATCTGATCTCTGTCTACCAGTTCTCCTATCAGTTCTTGGTTCTCTTGGTATCAGATTTTTAACATTGCGGTTTTCCCCATTATGGGAAAATAGAACCAATAAAAAACCCAATGCAACAGATATGATACCGACAAAGAACCGAGATATAGGATTAATCTGATATAGCCATTATCAGGAACTTTTGGTTCACAGCAATACCAAAAGTCCCATCCCAACTGAATATATTTTCTTGGTACAGAAGCTCCACATGAGACATTTTAGGCAGGTGTTTTGAGGCTTTTCTTTCCACAAACAGAAGGGTAGGATTGGGGGGTGGGGGTGGAATCAAGATGAATAATAAAAACTGTTTTAGGATGCAATCCTGCAGGTACCTATGCATGTGAGCAAGGCTGGCCTTAGAATTTGTGGGGCTCAGAATGAAGATAAAATGGCCACACCTTCTCAGGGCACCTTCTGTGCAGCTCCAGAGGTGGTCATGTTTGGGGCCTTGCTGAGGGGGAATGGGGGCCTACACCCTGCTCTGGTGAAAACAGGGGCCACTACAGGGCCCCTGGAAGTAGAGATAATAGTGGGGCCCAGACCAGTTGCCCTGTGGTCTAAGGCCAGCCCTGCAGGCGAGTCTCGGATGAGTTATTCATTATTATTATTATTATTATTATTATTATCAAACATTTATATAGCACCAGCAATGTACCTGGTGCTTTACAAAGTAATGGAACAGACACAGTCCCTGCCCTAGGGCTTACAATCTGAGAGACAGGGGGCGGGAGGGCAGGCCCGTGGGGGTGCGGGAAGACAAAAAAAGGGGAACAGAGGAAGAGACGGAGAGTGTAACATTCACGAAGATGTGAGGTCCCAGGTGCATGCGCTTAGCTTAGTTACAAAAATCTCACACAAGGAATTATAACCTGAAGGTGATCAGGGACAAAGGGGGAATTAATATGCCGGACCTACAATCCTATTACAAGGCAGCTTCTCTCAGAGCCATACAGTATTAGTATCAGGAATTACACAGTCATCACCGAAACCTCACTTCAGTGAGAGTGGAGGGGCTCAGCATTTGAAAAAATTAACTCTATTTCAGCTGGAATTTTTAAAGAAGCCTAAGGCAGATAGACTCCCAGATCCCATTTGGACAATCATCTCCTTTAGACTCCTTGGACAATCCCAGTAGGTGTTATATAAAGCCCCCAAAGTTCCCTAGCCATGTCAGGTAGCACTCTCTTCTGATCAATGCTTCAGCTTTACCCACTCTGCTGTACTGCACTAGAATATTGTCAGTCCCGGTCTCTACCAGCAGACAAAAGAGATGAACAGAATACAGAAACAGGCAAAAAGTAGTAACCAGCGAACATTTATGCAACTTTTTGTTTTTTAAAAAGTTACCTGTACTTTTCCCAAACCTTACCTCATATTTATACATTTTTCCAAAACAGCTCCATCCACACATGTAATATCTGCAACTTATGCCAGGTTAGATTCACCTGCCATCTGATCAACAAAAATGTACTCAGAGCAACCAAACGGTCCTCAGAGAATTGTTGTTTTGTTTTCTTTTTAAAAGAAAAAAGGATAACTGATCCTTAAAGCACCTGCAATCGTGGATTGGAGTCAGTCACATTATCTTTGGATTCCAACATGCTTCTACATTCTGAAACATGGTTTCATCAGGCTGTGTAGTCTGCTGCTACATAAAATACTTTGCATGTGGACAGGTTCCAATCTACTAGCCTGTCACAGAAAATAAGGGGGCAGAGGGAAGAAACACTTAAGGAGTGGTGCTACATGAGAAGTCATGAGCAACTGAGGTTCTAAATGACCCTCTAGACGGAGAAACATCTTGAAAAACCTGACCATGTTGCCACGCTACTTACAAAGAAGCAGTGACACTCCCACTATATCGTCCAAAGGCTTCACCAATCCATTACCAGTACCATTGCCATGTTTGGACTAGACCTCAGCGTTTCATCACTCTCGATCAGACACCAGAAAAGCCCAGAGCTGCAGTATGAAGTCATAGGGATGACCAATGAAGGGTATCTGCATAGTGAAGCACAATACGCAAAAACATTTCTTACTATCCGCTACACAATAGCACACACCCAAGCAATTAGCTGGCATAATTCATTTCAACTGGACTCTTATGGGACTAACTACTAACATCTTGGTGTTAACAAATGTGATGGTGGTTCGTGTAGGCCCGCAGGCCACCATCACATTTTTGGAGCCCCGCCAGATGCTTGCCTAGGATTGCTTCCAGGCACACTAGCGGCTAGCCCGGCTGGAGACCTCTGCGGTCACATCCCGGGCTACCATCTGCCCAAACGGGCCAGAGCAGGCTACAGTGTTTGTTATAGACTGCGGTGGCCAAGTCAGATTGGGTCTGCCATGGCAACGGTCATTGGCTGCCATAGCTACCCATCATGGTGGGGAGCCAGGCACTGGGCAAAGTGCAGGGCCAGCAGGCCACACATCCATGCAGCTCCCCGCCCTCCCCAGCACCTTGGCTGCTGACACGTGTTTGCTAACCAGACCCAAAGCTGACCATGTTGCCAGTGGGTTCCTGGTTCAGATTGTGTTGTGACAGTGGTGCTCTGTCATCACTTCTGTTAACACTCACGTAGCAAAGAAGTGGGGAATGCAGCCCACAACTAACTTCTTCCCCCGCCCCAATCCAGTTTCTACCCCCAAGTGTTATAAGACTACTCTCATGGTAAGGGAGCAGAGAGGAAGGCATGCACACAAGGAGAGAGGGCAGATCCATGGTATAGAGCCATGATCTGGCCCCTCCTCTTCCTGAGGGTACATACCCCTTAAGCCACCCCCACCCCAAACTTCTACGCAGCCCTCTAAATTTCAAAGAGGTCCCAGAAGAGAAACGTTTACCCACACCTGATTTATATTAGCCCACCCACCAGACTATCATGGTGACAGTCTGCCCCAGTACCTGACACAAGAGAATCCTCACAGAAAATGAATAATTATTAAACTTTATCCTCAGTACATTCTTAGTCCCTGATTTTATAAGGACTACTCACCCTGTTCAGTAGTCTGCCTAAACTTAAATTTTAAGAAAAGGGCCTTCGATGTTTAATGACCAAGAATTTTAGTGCATAATGATTGGGGGGAAATGTTCAAAAGCTCCTCTCTGACCTCAGGAGCCAGACTAGAGAGTCTTTAGACAAAGACTATAATTACTCCAATAGCTTCCATCCTAGGACACATTAGAGTAACATAGCTTACCATCCTGATATTCTTTAAGTGGCTTGAAGTTGACAACATAGAAAGACTATCACTTTTTTGACCTCCAGTCATACGTCTGAGTGCTTAAAGAGCTTTCCCCCAAACCATCTCACCACACCCTTCATGTAACCTTCCCCAAACCATGTTAATTCCATTAACCTTTTTACAGAAAATCTGATGTTAACACACAGATAAATTGCCCTTTTTCCTTATTAGGGTTGGACTTACACTTGAGGAATGCATCTGAGGGCTACATAGACTTTTTAGGTGTAGTCAAGATCACCCTTAATCATGATCAGGGAAGTAACCCATAACTTGGTTAAACCTGAAACCTTTTAACAACTAGACCCGTGAGATTAGATCCCAGTGGCAGGGAGAAGATAACCTTTCTGGGAGGCATCAGCTACAGACAAGTCAGAACTAAAAATGCAAGACTGGTGAACATGACATTGGGGAAGGTGCTAGTTTTCAAATATAAATCAAGAAACAAGCTGCAAGTGATGTAAACATGACTGTTAGAGAAGAATACAGTCATTAGTATTAAAAATAAGAAGGCTGTCTGGAGACCCTCACTAAGACAAAGAGAGAATTAACAAACCCATTTAAAATCATTGACAGCACACACCTATGGTGATTATGATAAATGTATTTATGAAAGGAAAAATCAATATTGAGTCCTTTGTTTTGACTGTCCAGCAAATATATGCGTAGGGGGTATAGTAGGAAACTGCATATCAGGTGAAGGGAATATGCATATGAAAAGAAATAGGTTCACAACACTTAAGTATACAGGCACTCAGACACCACAGAATCTGCTCTGAAGAGCAGATCTGTGGTTCACACTTCGCTTGCCATGCTAAAAACTACTTTCATGAAACAAGGGCATTCCACCAGCGAAGTAGACCATGTAACAGAACAAGCTACCTAAATCCCTTGAGACAATACAGGAAGAAAGAACCCTGTAACTACACACTACTTATTGTCACCTACCAACCCCACGCTGGGGGCTATATGTGGCATCATCAAACAGCTACAACCTATACTTGATGGGGACAAGATCACAAGACAATTCCTCCTTAACTACCTCTTCTGGTCTTCAAATAACCCCTGAACCTCTCACAACTGATCATCTGGAACAAACTCCCTACCACCCAGGACAGCCTAACCTTGACAAGAACAAGACCCTGCCAGAACAGCAAGTGCAAAACCTGCCAACACATTTCCACCACAGCCAGTCAACACCCCTCGTGGAAAACCTTTCAAAATACAAGGGAATTACACTTGCAAATCCCAAAACTTAAGTGTATTTCATTTAGTGCATGAAATGCCCCTATGGAAACTATGTTGGTGAAACCCAGCAACCCTTACACCAACGAATGAACTCACATAGAAATACAATTGTGAGCACAAACAAGGACGCTACAGTGGGTAGTGATTTCTCCCCAAATGGCTACGCTATCTCTGATCTCTCAGGCCTGGGAACTTAAATTTATTACTATATTAGATACCAAAAATAATAGACTCAACAAAGACCTAAGCTTTTCAAGCTATTATACAAATCTGTAGTAACTGACGGTCTGTCAGCTGGATACACACAACTGCTGTGAACCCATTGGCAACCAAGATTGGCCACCATCAGAGAAAGGTGCTGGGTTCGATGGACCATTGGTTTGACCCATTATGGTACTACTTAGGTTAATTTCCTTTCATATGCATAGCCAATCCTGTCTCTGTGCGTAGGTGATGGTGGTGGCCTTGGGGGTGCTTTTTTGCAACCCCTCCAAATCCTCCACCCTAGGCAACTGGCTAGGTTGCCTGCCCTGAGTCCAGTCCTGTACATACACGTCTTGCATTTGCTTAAATTTAAATTTGACTTGCCTGTAGCCTGATGAAGAGCTCCGTGTGGCTCAAAAGCTTGCACGGTCTCACCACAAAGGTTGGTGATCATCTCTGAATTACTCAATCTCTTACATTAGGGACCAACATGGCAATACACCCTCTCTAGATTACATTATACTTTGTGATGCTTAATTAATAATTTTTTTTAAATCTTTATTTGTATATAGTGCCCCCCTGCTATGGCACTGAGTGCTTCACATATATCACATTAACACAACTTTTAATTCTCACAACAATCAGGTGTGGTAGGTTAGGCTGATAAACTATTGTGACTGGCCCGAGATAACCTAGTGAGTTTCTGGCTAAGGCAAGACTTGAACTGAGGTCCCCCCCACCTCCCGATCCACACACTTAACTCTTTGATATCCCTGGATGAAACTACTAGATTATTGGATAAGATGCCAAAACAAATATAGCCATGAAGGTTTTTTTATTAAGAAAGAAAGAAAGAAATTAAATAAATAAAAAATCAGGGCTAGTAAGATTTGGAAATGAAATGTATTGAAAGCAAAAACTCCCTGTTTCTCAACCAGTTTACAAGACAATCTTCTATTAAAGTCAACGGGAGTTTTGCCATTTAATGGCAGAGAACTGCTCCCCCAGAGTCCCTGGGGTGCAAAGTGCAAAGAGAGCTTTCTGAATACGCTGCAAGCGAAGCTCTCCCCCGCACAGCGGGTAGAGCAGCTTTCTGCAAAGGAAGAAAGACCCTCTCTTGCAATTCTCCCATCTTTGCTCTTACTTCACAACTTTTTGCAAGTCTGACCCAAGTTTATTTACCCATCTGTGCCTGTGCATGTGCCTGTATCACCCAGCCAGCTGGCTCTGTGCCTGTGCCTGTATCACCCAGCCAGCTGGGTCTGTGCCTGTGCCTGTATCACCCAGGCAGCTGGGTCTGTGCCTGTGCCTCTATCAGCCAGGCAGCTGGGTCTGTGCCTGTATCAGCCAGGCAGCTGGCTCTGTGCAATGCAAGGGGAAGCTGCACACTCTCCGCTACATTATTACTGGAGAGAGACGCTTAAGGGTGACAGGGAGCAGGAATCACTTTGCGCGCACGCGACTTCCCAGCCTGGGCGAAACGGAGTCACATGATATCCCTCCGCCTCACATGATATCCCTCCGCCTCTTCCCCGCCCCCTGTTCAAAGGCTTGAGTCTGGTTGGCTACGGCAGCTCAATGGGTCCAAACTCCGCTTGCATGTGGCAGGAGGCAGCGAGACGGGTTGCAGCTGCTATGGGTGGTGGGCGCCGATTGGAGCTCTCGGGCCAGACCCCGTTGTAAGGCGGCCGTGGATTGGTAGGGGCTGCGCCGCGTGGGGCTGCTCCCTGGCTTTGTACACACGCTTGCCCCGAGTTTCGCCCCTTCACAACGGGCGGGGGGAGCAGCGCAGCCTGAGGGCGGGGGCGGCGCCCGGACCCCGCTGCGCCGCGATGCCCCTTGCCCGGGCCCGGTGAGCTGCGCTGCGCGGGGTAAGCGGGGCGGCGCTGGGAAGGGGCTGCCGGGCGGAGAAGGAGCCGGGGGGTCGAGCCCTTTGTTGCGGGGCTGGGAGAGGGGCCGCCCCCCCGGGGGGGCGATGCTGCTCCCGGCGCGGCCGCTAGGAAAGCGCAGCCGGTCGCGGCTGCGTCGCGCTCCCCGGGAGTGATCGCTTTCGGCCGGGAGACTAGACTGAGCCAGCGCCGCTTCCTCTCCCCGCAGCCCGGCTCGCTCGGCCCGGCTCTCCCCGCCCCATGGAGCTGGAGGGGCAGTGGTGGAAGGGACAGCTCGCTGCCGACATCCACCAAGCGCTTCGCTACAAGGTGAGCGGGCTCCTCCCCGCGGGGCAGCTCCCTGCGGCTTCCCCGCCTCGGGTGCCCTTCAGCCGGGGGGTCCCCCCCCCCTCTCGCCCCTGTGTGTCCGGCCTGGCGGGGGGAGGCTGCAGATGGGGCCGCTTAGCCCTTTGAATGGCCACCTGCAACTTAAACTAACTCGCCCCGCCGGTAAAGTGCGGCCAAGCGCTTCCTTCTAGGGGTCGGGGGGGGCTTGGCTTCTGCGAGGCTCGGCTGGGAGGGGCAGGTGCTCACAGTCTCCTGGGAACTGGGGAGGAAGGGGTTGAGAAGGGGCTCGGCATGCGGTGCCCGAGCGCTCTGCCAGTGCCCGCTCTTCCAGGGCAAGGCTTCTCCGAGCAGATCGTGTCCCCGCTAGCACTTAGTCTGAGTGGGTGCCCATGGCCTGCCTGCTCCAGTGCTGGTGCCCTGGCTCCCCACCCAGGAGAGCGTTACCACCCTTAACCACATCCCTTCATTGCTCTGCTCTTTCAGGCAATGACTGGGATTCACTGTCTCTTCCCACCAATGAGGGACATTCAATGAACACAACCCCCTGGTTTAAGTTTCTAAGGACTCATTTATACAAAACAGCTACCCCCAAAACCACTCTCATCTAGCTCCTTCAAACTCATTTTTATCACTTGCTCTGTCCTGATGACGTGGGCACTTCCAGGGCAAATCTTTTGGGAAACAGGCTTTTACTNACTACCCCTGGAGCACGGGCAGTAAACTGTCGTGGTATATTTATTTCATTGATATGCTGCCCTTTCCCAGAAACTCCCAGTAGCTCCATTATTTGGGTTTTGTGTGACTGTGGCCTGTACCCATAGAGGAGTTGGTTAATGCATGACAATAGCTCCGCACCCCTACAGTTCTATCTAAGGAGACGGAATGGCTATTGGAGACTTTCAACACTACAGGTTGGCATGACAAGTTCTGTACAAAGCTGCCTACCTTGTTTAGGATCATGGATCCTAATTGCCTGTTCCCTTTCCCTGGAGACAGACCCAAAGTCGATGCATAGAACTTTGCATCAATGATAAGATCGTACTAACGTTTGTGTACAAGATGTGGAATTAACTAATGCTTCAGTGCAGCAAACGTATTTTTGAAGTGAGAGTACTTGCAATTTGTGGGAGAGGAACCCTTGACTTCAGTAGAATATGCAGCACTTTTGAAAAGCTAGTGTCCAGAGCACTTACCTAGATTTTTCACCCTCTCTGCTCCTTTAGAGCTCGAGTATTTGTTTCTTTTAAAGGTGCCAATAAACTTAAGTCTATA
Source organism: Sphenodon punctatus (assembly GCA_003113815.1). Classification (NCBI taxonomy): domain Eukaryota; kingdom Metazoa; phylum Chordata; class Lepidosauria; order Sphenodontia; family Sphenodontidae; genus Sphenodon; species Sphenodon punctatus. The sequence continues at coordinate 2,962,893 of QEPC01014166.1, read as the reverse complement.
AAAAGTGCTAAATTACATCAGTAAGGAGCACCCTATAGATAGGTGAAGTAACATTCAGATATTTGGTCAGTCACTTCTGTAAAAGGAACCATGCCATTGCTTGGAGAGATTGCTGCTTGACAAGTGGGCATATGTGGCTTTAATCTATGGGGCCGTGCTGTTTTAAGGCTGCAATATTCAAAGTACTGTGCTAGTAGAAGCCCCGTTTGTTTCAGTGCAGCTGGCACCGGTACACTGCTTTGATCAGAGACTAAAGCAACATACCTAACCAAGTCTGCAAGGGAAAACATGCTAGTGTATCGGAGGCTAATTACAGCTCTGATACACTAACTAATAATAAACTAACAAAACGGACACTGTAAATTCTGAATCTTAAATATCAAAGTAGTTTACTTAATCATTGGCACCTGTCTGTTTTTCAAAAAGGTAATTCTTTTTTAAAATCTAGAATTTACCTTAAATAAGCTTTTGACAGTTTCTGACACTTTAAGCCCTTCCTTGTCATAGAACAGTCTTTTACTGAACCGCTTTATGAAAGTGATTGAAAATCCTACACAATCTGGGCCCCAGAGTCTGCTTCTTCCAGGGAGAAAGGATGGTCCAGCTCCCAGGGTGTTGGTCTGAAACCTGGATTTAGTTCCCCAGTTGTTGCAGACACCGTGTGTGATTTAGACCATGTTCTGACAATTAATTTGATGAATTGGGTTTTAGTGCTGTTCTGCTGCTTCACTCAACTGAAGTTCTTCAGGCGTAGGAAGAGAAGTTTGTACACCGGAAAGATTAGAAGTGCATACACCCCCCCGGGGTTTATATTTTGAAATACCTTTTCCTGGGAGCACCGTATCGGTGTGTGAGGGTGGTGTGACCATGGTCCTGTGATTATGTCTTGGCTGAGGGTGGAAATTGATGCAGTTCTACTTGAGATGATACTGTTAACCTGAATGCTACCCAAGTGGAGTAGTTCTTTCAAGATAATTAAATTGAAGTAGTTACTTCACTTTATACTTGATTATCAGAACATGGCCTGAGTCTCATGTACCCTGCTTGTGCATTTGTGAATTAGAATAAAAGCATTTTCTTGCCTCACAAGGGCACTATGAGGAAAAATCGATTCCTAGATGGTAAGGGGCTCAGATGTTGACAATGAGGGGGATTGCCACAGCAGCATGACACTCTGCTGAGACCTGGGTGTGCTTTGGGCACGGCTGGCACTGGTCCATTTCCCCCTTAGCCCAGTTTCACTGCATCCTGTTCCTGCCACAGTGCAGAGCAGTGGAAGCTGGAGCACAGCCAGGAGGGAAAGCCAGAATGATTTTATTCCTCTGGCTTTCCTGAGCCCCATTCTCCACAGCAGTGGATGGGAGAGGGCAAGGAGGGAGAAGGGCAAAACTGAAGAGCAACTTGCCCTATAGCAGGTGAAAACCTGCTACAGAGTAACTTGTCATACACAACTGCAGCCTTATGTAGAACAGACTGTGTAATAGTGGATTCTGTTGTGATATTAGAGCTCACTTCTGTTACTGTCACTGTTAGTGGCTGGAATTCCATGTTCTCTAGCAGACTGAAAGGTCTCTACTCTACTCTGGGAACATTTTTCCCTAATGGCTTTTCAGAATCTGGGGTTTAGTTCCTGATCAGGTTGCAAAGTATGTTCAGCCAAGAGCCTGATAGAATAATCTTTGGTTTGTTTTTTGTGAGGCTTAGGTCAACTGAGTTTGCCAGAGTGTAGGATACCTAGAGTTAAAGTTTTGATATATTTCTCTTTTGTAGCCCCTAGGTACATGTGCTGCATATAGGTTTTGCTTGTCTTGGTGAAAAGAAATCACTCCTAAAGATTCCTTTTTATAAACTAATGCCAGCAGATTTTGATGTATATGCATATGACAAATGAGTGGCTATATTTACACTAAATCTTCCTCTCCATTCAGGAGCTGAAACTACCCTCCTATAAAGGCCAGTCTCCCCAGTTAAACCTGAGAAGATATTTTGCAGACTTGATTGCTATTGTGAGCAATCGTTTCAGACTCTGTCCTGCCGCTCGACATCTTGCTGTCTACCTACTGGACCTCTTCATGGACCGTTATGACATATCCATTCAGCAGCTACATGTGGTTGCCCTTTCATGCTTGCTTTTAGCAAGTAAGTATGATGCAACAGATTTAACTGATACATCTAAGTAAAATCCCATCCCCAATGAAGCCAGAATTTCATCCAAAACAACTTGTACTCAATAAAGGAACATCTTGATACAAGCCAGCAAACTCAATCATAAAAATGTGCATAGCTCTTTATGCTTTCAGTCTTTAATCTTCCTCCTCTACGCCCAGTTTGTTTTAACTCAGGGAAGGCAACTTTGCTTCTCGGGGTAAACTAAGATTCTTTGCTGCCAGCCAGACCTCGCTATGTTAGGGGATATGGGACTGAATTAGGATACTGCTAGAAACTAGTTCATTGCATTTTAGGCAAAGTATGTGATTTTTGAGACTACCTGTTGCCCTCTTTCTTCCAGTTCTTCGAATATACTTTTTGACCAAACTGTAGAGCAACTTTTATAAAAAGTTTGGCATGCTTGAGGCTGCTCCCTCTTCCTGCCTTCAAATCCCTCCTAAAAACTTTCTTCTGTCAGACTTTTCCTAGCTCCTCACCACCATAGACTGGTCACTGATGTGCTTCCTCTACTGCCCTGTAGAATTCAGGGTCTCCTCTTATTAATGACTGTTCACTGCCAGGTACATTGATGGTGCTATATAAATACTTAATAGTAGTAATAGAGACTGTAGCAGCTTGGGGTAAGCAAGGGGAATGCTGTGCTACATGAATAAGATGTGCAGTCTTCATTGGGAATAAAAAGAGCTGTGTGTTGGATTTGCCATGTTTAAAATCTATAGTGAATACTTGGCAGAGCTTGCTATGCCAAGAGATCCCCAAACTAACTACAGAGTAGTGCAGACATGAAAAAGAAGCACTGTGATTTATATCAATCCAAAAGGAATAAATATTTTTATAATTTTATGTATGTATAAGATAACTACACTAAACCGTTATCTTTGATTATTGGTGGAACTTAGTACAGCATGAGTGGGTTAAGTCACTGATGTATCCTTTTTTACTAAAGCAACATGACTTCAATTGTGTAAAAAGGGATCAAGTGCTAAAAGTGAGGCAGGAGAACAGATGGCAAGTTCTTTAGAAATGTGAGCTTGTAAAGGCACAAACTAACATACCAAAGTAAACATTTTACTTCAGGCTAAAAGGTACAAGTATGGCGAACTAAAATCCAGTTTCAACATGCAGCTGCTGCTGATAAATTTTTAATTAGAGAGACATTTGTAGTATTGCTTGATAAAGTCTACCTAAAGAATCGTATGCGTTTTCAGATGTGGGATACTGAAGTTTACTGAGACAGAGGATCAGCTTGCACTTTTCAAGTCAGCTGTTGAATTTCTTCATCAGGGCTGCCCTGTGTATTAATCTTGATACCAAGCTGATTGCTAGGATGCTTCCAGACATACAAAATGAAAAATCCATGGACAACAGCAGTGGTTATCTGGTGTGGGACGGGCAAGAGAGGAAAGTACCATGTGGTTACTATGATGTCTAAACTCTTATACCAAGTGATAAACTGGTGGATCCAGGGAAGCTTGCCACATGGTCAGGCGGTTCATATGTCAATAACTGTGTTCTTAAACAAGACATTTCCATGCATGGCCACACATAAAACATTCATTCAACTGCTCGTTTGAAGGTGGTGCATGGGGATGTGCACTCCCATTAGCCACGCAGCGCCCACTCACAGGGCACTGCTAAAAAACCTGGAGTGCACTGTGCAGGGCAAGCCAATAAAGTGCATGGGGACAGTCGCTTGCTTATCTCCTGCCGATATGAGCTGGAGCTCTCACCCACACCAGCAGACAGGTCTGTGGCCGGCTGCCTCCTCAGTCCCACCCACAGCCCTGCCAGGAGCTCTTTGGAGAGCTCTTAAAAGACATGCACATGAAATACGCTATGGTGGCGCGAAATACACCAAACCTTCCTTGAGACGCACAAGAGCCAATGCTATGGGGTACTGTGACAGCAGCTTTCTGCATGCCCTGCCCCCCCACCCTCTCAAGTATGTGCCACTGTGTTGTCCAGGGCTGCCAGCAGCTGTACTGGCTCCTGGGCAGGAAGGGGTTACTGGCTGCTGTGGCTTCCTGTTTCCATGGAGTCCAGGGCTATGTCATGGCAGAGGGTGAGCAGTTGGGTGGGGAGTGTTGCCAGGAGGGAGACTGGCTGCCCATGTGAGTTGTTGGTCTGTGGTGGTGGTTGGAGTGCATGGAGGCTTCCTCCATGGCCATGGTGGCTGCCTTGGGAGCCGCCCATCAGAATCCCTCCCCACTCACTCCACATGCACGAGTGCTCCGCAGCCAGGCCACTCAGTAGCTATGGATTCTCCCAACCCCGCCACCCAAACTTTGCTCATTTAAGAACACCCTTAATGTTAATGCACACAACTCTCTAGATTTCCACTGGCTGTTGTCCCATGGGTTTTTGTTTCTTAAACGTCTAAAAACATCTTTTACATTTGGAATCAGACTTGGGTTTGTTTTGCCTTTAAAATTAAAAGCTGTATTTTACCCTGATTTGTAGGGAAGTCTCCTGCAGTATATTCTGTAACAACTGAGGCATTTTGAATAACTTGTATAACAAGAGTAACTTAAGGTAAACACAGCCGTGATGATGCTGTAATGTGGCCTCTTGGTCCTGCAGCTGACTCCAGAAAGAGACTGCTGAAGTGCAGGCTGCATGATGTGCTGCAGGAGGTGTGGCAACTCTGCTGAAGAAATGCACTTCAAAGCATACCCTATCCCTGCTTTGTGAAAAGTCTTCCACTGAGTTTTGCTTATGCTAGGAGTACCAGAGCTTGGAGTGGATGGCAAAAACAGAGCAGGATATCTTCATATTAAAGAAACTAACATTAGCTGCTCGGTTTAGCTTCTAGCTTACTCATGGTTTGTTTGGTTTTTTCCCCCCCTCCTTTCCCATTCCTTCCCCAAGGTAAATTTGAAGAAAAGGAAGACAGTGTGCCTAAACTTGAACAGTTAAACAGCTTGGGCTGTATGACTAACATGAACCTGGTATTAACAAAACAGAACTTGCTACATATGGAGCTGCTGTTACTAGAAACCTTTCAATGGAACCTCTGCCTCCCAACTGCCGCTCACTTCATCGACTATTATCTTTCTATTGCTGTCCATGAGACCGACCTCCATGATGGATGGCCAATGGTCTGCTTAGAGAAAACTAAGTTGTACATGGCAAAATACGCTGATTACTTCCTCGAAGTATCTCTGCAAGGTGTGTTTCTTAGCTCAGCTAATGTGTCCTTAAATCTTAACTAATATTTGTGTGTCTGACTTAACCTTAATCATTCTTGGTATCTCACCAGATCATGCATTTTTAAATTATGCCCCTTCGTTAGTGGCGGCTGCATGTGTGGCTTCTTCAAGAATTATTCTACGACTCTCTCCAACGTGGCCAACACGACTCCATCGTCTTACTGCATACTCCTGGGATTTCCTGGTGCCGTGCATTGAACGACTATTAATGTGAGCTTATGTTCATTGGCTATACATTTTGAAGGTTTTGGTATGACATTTAAAGGACATTTCTGCTAAAATGGTCTCTTAAGGAACTTATTGTAAGGCAGCACAAGCAAGCGGATGGTACTTCCTAGTCACTGGAATCAGTGCTTCTGAAAGAAAGTCATTTTACCATTATTCATTGCTTAAAGTGGAGTAGCTACCAAAAATGTGAATACCATTTCTGTGTAATCCAAACTTATTACACCTTTAGATTCAAAGGGTCAACCTTCAAGATACACAAATGGCATAGTGATGATAAAAGTATAAGGGAGTATGTCGAAGTCTAATTTACCTTCCAAGTAGGCCAGAAGAAGCTGAGTTGTGTTAACTCTTCTATGGGTGTTGTATACATCCTATAGCATTTCTGTCTTGCTATCTAAGGTTATCAAAGCTGTTTCCCCTATCTATGCTTTTGTTCATTCTCAAAAAAAGGTAAATTTCATCTTTATACTCTATTATGGCTCCCAAGTGATTAAAAACACTCAACGTAAACATTTTTAAGCAAATCTGTATTCTAGTACAAAATCTCAGTACTGCTTCAAACACAGTTCACTCTGGAATGCACTGATCAGTGGGTGCTTTTAGACAAGCACATCCCCACTCACCGTCCACCCACTATACATGCTGCCGTGGTACCCTATGGATGCCCTGTAACATGTATAATGGGTGGAGAGGTGCTTGTCTAAAAGCACCCAGTGTTTTCAGCTGTAACTCCCCTATACTAGAACATACTGCAGTGTTGTAACAAATCACTGCAGTCACTTGTGTAAATGTTAGCATATGTCTTCTGCTGAAATCTTAAATGCAAATTATTCTTTTTAAACATTGGCTTTAAAGTTCTGTTTGGGGTTGAAAATCTAAAACATTTAAAACTCTCTGGCTTACTTTGCTAAAACACATAAAGACTACTTGTTCCTCTGTCTTTTCAATGGATGGCTAAACAGATACATTTGAAAGCTGGTGGGGTACCTTTACAGTTTAAGATGTTCTTCATCTATATATAGAAGAAAAATGGCTAACAACCTTATTTTCCATTTATGTTCTAGTGCACACGATAATGACGTGAAAGAAGCAGACAAGCAAAAACGACAGCATGTCCCCCAGACTACACAGCACAATGTATTTCAACCCCCAGCTCCACCTCTGCAGCAAACCCATGTCCAGCAGCATGTGCCACAATATCTCCAAGCACAGACTCCTTTACCGTATCACAATCAAACATCACAACAGCAAAACTGTCCGCAGGTAGTGTCGGCCAGTCACACGTCGTCTTACCCGCTGCAGACTTGCCCTGCTGGTTTACAGGCCAATGTTCAGGCTGGAGATCACATGCAGACTGGTGCTGGTCTGTCGCTAGCTGTACCAATAGAAGTGAAGCCTTGTATAAATGTCTCCTACAGCCGGAGTTACCAGATCAATGGGCGTTATCCTTGTATTACTCCCTGCTTTGAGAGGTGATGACTATGAATTCAATCCAGCCCTGTAGTTGGAAGCCTCAAATAACATTAAGGGCAAGAATCTTAAAAATAGTGCCCTTTCTGGAGTAAAACAGCTGGAAATACCAGCCAAGTGTTGAGAGAAAGTTCAAGTACAGAATTGACAAAGGATAAGCACATATTTATACATGGGAGTCATGGGCAGATACTTCTAGCACTGCGGTGCTCTTAACACTCACCTTTTAAGGTGCATGTCGAAGAGAGATGTCTGTGAACTGGCTAATAGCTTATTTTCTACGGAAGGAGCTATACCTTGTTTTGTTCTTTGAAGAGGACATCTTTATGCAATACCTCCGTACAGTATTGAATAAGAGGTACATTCAAGTGCCATTTTTACCCAAAATGATGGGGAGAGGGAGCTTCCACTGACCTATACCAGTAACGCACAACTCATTATTTTGTCCCTGCTCATGCTCTTACATTGGATTATGTTTTACAACATATGGCAGTTGGGTTGACTTACTTTTTTAATGTTATGCTTCCTAGGGTACATGTTAAACTGTAACTTTTTTTCTCTTGGTTTCAGTCATTTAGAGTAACACTTTTCACACTAACTCAGGGAAATATGTAATCAAAATTACTGTGCTGCTTCTGTATATGCTTGAATGGGTGTTACCTAAGGTGGCCTTTCTTTCAGGGCATCTACAGTGTCTAGTACCAAAGGGATTTGTGAGCATTTATAAAGCATAACTGTAGTCCAAACTACTTACTGCCACCCAACAGTGTGTTATATAGAGAGTAGTAGCATCTCTGTCTCTAAACTGAATGCCTTTTATACCACAACTTGTAGTAGTGTTTGGGGTTCTTTATATATTATTGCAGTCCAGATTGGAATATCTCTAGTTTTCCATTCTATAAATTCTCAGTTTATACAGGAAAAAATAGTTAAAACGTTTTCAAGAAACCCAGTGTTGCATATATCTAATGTGAGTTGGGTACTGATGACAGATGGAAGTTCTCAGGTTTATACTAAGGCAGCTAACATCTTCGCTATAGAAGATCCAGGTTCTTGAGCAAACTGCATTCCTGCTGGTGAATCCAACGTGTGTTGCTGAGTGAAATGCTAGGTCCTAGCAAGGGTGCTAACTGCACAGCTGTCTGTTACAGTGTTGTCTCTAGATCATATGACTTGATCCTGCCAGAGGGTGAATGTGGTAGCAGGGTTGGGGTTAAGGTAGAATATGAATAAAGGAAAAACTAATCTACAAAACTAGGCAACTGTCACTTATGTGGGGTGGAGTGGGAATTTATGAAGGGAGCTCTGCTCACTTAAATGTGTTATTTCTAATAGCACTTAAAAGCATGGCTTAAATAGCAGATGTTAGCCTAGGGAATTTGTTACTTTATGACTTGTGGAAGTCCAAGTATTGTCAGTGTTACAAAAAACATTGTGGCTGGGATAGAAAGAAGGTATATGTAGGACATTGTTAATTGGGAAGTCTATTTACACGTGAGAAGGGACCCTCCTGTAATACTCAGTCATTGAAGAAGATGTTTCTGCTTAATGGCTCTTGCTGAAGCCAAACTAATGTTCTTCAAGAAAACATCATTTAGTTTGGAGGAGAAGAATCCTCTATCTGTAATCATTTTAACATACAAATCATGTTTCAGGTCCTCTCTTCTTAGGGAAGAATGGGCAAGTTGGAACAGGATGCAGAGAATCCAGACTCTGCTGTGTGCTATAGAGTACACTTCCTGGTTCTTCTCAAACACTGTACAAGTGCTACCTTTCACTTCCCTAAAAATAACTGATGACTTTTTTCTTTTGAGAGGAGTGGGGGGAATAGAGGTTTCTACATGGTTAAATTCCCATTTGTTTTGTTTCATTTTGGGGTTGGAAGAATGGGGAATGCATTCAAAAGGGAAACTGTCTTCCATCTTTGCATTTCAATCTGCTGCAGCCTAATATATCAAAGCCTTGAGTATTTTAACTACCTCAGTAATACTATGAATGTACAGTCTTGTGATGGACCACGACTTGAAATAACAGCAGATGCCTGTAGCAGTTTATCAGAAGCTTGTATTAGCTTCAGTGTCCTTACCTGGGATGCAGCAGCATAAAATCTGTTGAAGTGTTGGTAACTATCTCCTAGAGACAGTTTACATTTAAAAAACTAGCTAATTAACACTGGAATTATTTGGGGGATTATTTAATTAGTTAATACTGCAAAGTCTACAAAATGGGGTATTTTAATTTTAAAACCTGACTTATTGTAAAAGGGCTCACTACATGCTGTTTTGTTTTTGTTTTTAATTTATTATTTAACCTCCTGAGTTGCTCTGACATAATGGCATCATAATGAAAATGGAGAAAGGAGTATGCACTGTGAACCATTTAAAAAGGGCTTTATCGATGTCCATTAAATAAACACACTACTTCAATTTCCTGCTGTGAGAACCAAAACGTGTGTGTGTTACAGTAATGATGCTCAAACATTTGGGGGGTGGGGGGGTAATCCACAATACTGGAATCTGGATGAGTGCTATGCACTTGGATTTTTAAAAATAAAAATAGTTTTGAATAACGGTCTCGAGCTGTGTCTTTTATAAAACGTATACGCCAGAACTGGCCCAGGTTCATAATGCCACCATAATTTTTCAGTTTCTGAGGCTTACTCTTCTCCTCTCCCTGCACCCAAGCACCTCTTTGAGTGAAAACAGATGTGACACTGGCCTGCTTGGACCAAACCTCACCTGCACATCTGTGTGGGTGCCATCAGATGTTGGCCTGGGATTGCCCCAGGCCACATCAGCGGCTAGCCCAGTCTCTGACCTCAGAAAACCTCCAAGGTCCTGTCCCGTGCTAAGGCCCACTGGGCCAAAGTGGCCCACGGCAGGCTGTCACATCTGTTCTGAGGCCATCATGGTGAGGAGTGGGGCACTTGGTGCACCGCAGGGGCGGGGCCAGCCATACATTTGGCATGCTTCCCAGCCACAGGCATGTCTGGTGCTCCGGAACATGTCTGCCAGTTTGTCTGCCTGGATCGGGATGCTGCCATCACTTCTGTTTTTATCCTTTTGTCAATATCTTGAGTCTCTAACATTAACAAAACGGGGGTGGGGGGAATGAGAGAATTGGTCTACATGTGTAGAGGGTATTCTACACTTAAGGGATTATTATTATTATTATTAACAAACATTTATATAGCGCCAGCAGTGTACCTGGCACTTTACAAAGTAATAAAATAGACACGGTCCCTGCCCCTAGGGCTTACAATCTGAGAGACAGGAGCTGGGGGAGAGACATAGGAAGGGGAACAGAGGGAGAGACAAGGGGTCTAACATTCATGAAGATGCGAGGTCTCAAGTGCACGTACTTGGCTTGGTTACGATGAGAATGACAGCAGGCAGGTCCATGTTGCAAGGATAAGGGTAAACCGATCGTAGGTATAGGAATAGTGGCTCAGCAGGATAAAGAGTCAGACAGAGCAGAGCGAAAGAGGTGAGTTTTAAGGAGAGATTTGAAGGTATGAAGGGAGGGGGCAAGGCGGATGTGGACAGGGAGGGAGTTCCAGGCATGGGGGGCAGCAAGTGAGAAGGGACGAAGGCGCTTAGGGGAGCAGGGAAGGCGTGGAAGGGCGAGAGAGGGGACAGGAGGAGCGAAGTGCACGGGCTGGAGTATGGAGGGCGATGAGGGATGTATCCAGTGCAGCTTCTGAGACAGAATGGTTTAGAATTCAACTAACCTTTTGAAAATTCATTAATAGTTCCCTTCTGAGTCTTCTCTGTATAGTTATTGCTGCTACTAGGACTCAAATGGAAGGCAGTCGGAACAAGAGGAGTTGCTCTGACATAATGCTGCAGGTGGGATGAATCTTTTTGTGCGTATTGCTGTTCTAGAAAGAATGCCTTGCTAATGCTTTTTCGTGTACTACCTTGCTATTACGTGGCATCTATCTGTAAATGTATTAGGCAGGGCAAGCGGAGTCACTTTTTTTTTTTTTCTTTTTCATGTCCAAGTCCATTTCCTCTTCCACTGTTCCATGATGATCTTCCTAGAGGGAAGCTAGCTTTTCAAGGCCCTGTGCCTGTATGCATCTGTGCAACTTATCTGGAGTTAGACCCCTTGAAATTGAAATGGAACTAAAGCTAACCACATGCCCTAAGGTCAAGGCCTTAAGTGAAGGATAAAAAGCTGGTAACTTACTAAAATGATCAACTTGAAAGATTTATGGCAGTTGCTTTCTGATCACTGACTACATTCCATTGTTCTACTGTAAACTTGCAAGGATGCGCACCCCCAGATCCACTGAAGTGAAATCTTGCGGATAGTTGGCGTCCTGTGATGAGCTATTTAGTCCTCGGAGTAGAGACCAAATAGTGTGGTATAGGCAGTAGAGACAAAATAATTGTGCAGATTTTTGTCTGTACTGCCTATATTTAGGACCAACATGGTAACCATACTCCTCTGGGGGAGGCAGAGACATTACTGCATACAGCTCTGTAGGGTCCAAGTAGAAGTGGCCAGCTTCAATTTATTCACTCAATCATAGCTGTACTACAAATTTCACTTAAGTAGTTTTGTCACTAATATTAATGCATATTTGTCTTTTAGAACATAGTTACCTTAATTTGGGTGATGATTGTATCCCTTTAAAGACAAATATACATTGGTAACAATGACCGAATTCTCTCTCTAGTTGAGGGGTACTTGTATTGTCCTGGTTTTTTTTAATTTAATTTTATTTTTTTGCAATTGTTTTGTGAAAAGGCTCCAGTAAGGCCCCAGTCCAAGCTCTGCATGCACATGCTGCGTGTGCACAATTGTGCACTGTGTGCTCATGGTGCAAGAGGCAAAACACGTGGTTCACCATGCATGTATGTGGTGCATACTTGGTGTGGGCACACAACCTTGGATCAAGGCCTAAATGTGGCAATTAAGGGTTCATTGATTTCAATGGGGCCAAGATTTCACCCTCTATACAGAGAACTGTGTTATCAGTAAAGTTTAATGGAAATGCTTCCTCTAGTAAAACAGTAGTAACCTTAGTGACATACAGTGCTGTTAACAACAGTAGTAAAAGGTTACTTTTTCTTGGTAGAGTGCCTTTTTAACATAGCTTAAAGATGAAGCTACAATGAGGCAAGGTCCATTGCTCGTTTTTGGTACGTTCCTGCTATAGGAGTTGTGGTCATTACTTATGCTATATCTACACATAACAGGGCTCAAGTTGGCCTGCCTTCACAGCGGTTTGGAAATGTTTACCAGTCATCACAGTCCTAAGCAAAAGCTTATAACTGCAGAGAGTCAGAGCTGGAAGTGACTTCAAGGGTCCTCTAGTCCAGCACCCTGCACCACTGCAGATATTGAGTATGCTTTTTGCTAGCATTGAGATAATTAAGGATTGGAGGCTGCATCTTGGATCTCCAGGATTTTCCATTCTCTTTTTCAGACCATGAGGCCTATTGGTTGCTAGGTAATACCACTGTCTGAGGTGTTTTAAAAAACCTCTGCCTTTTAAATCTATTCTAATATCAAAAGCAATGTAAAAAAAAAAAAAGCAATGGGATATCTCATGTTTTTCACTGACTTCCAGAACTGTTAAGAGCTACCAATAACTGAAAACATGGCTCTTAACTGACAGTTCTGCTTCCTTGGATGGAATCTGAAAATGGAGATGGGATCCTTCTTGTCAACCTAAAAAAATACTACACTATGATTTAACTGTGTACAAGCCAGAAAAGAATCTACTTACCTCTTTCATCAGGTGCTGGCTCTGCAGGACAGATATACCTGGGAAGGAGGTTTGCTGAGTAAAGAGTTGCCTAATCTAGCAATAACCAAACTTTGAAAGCCATGTACTAATGTGTGCTGTTTTATTTTCATCTTGTCCCAAGTGGCATTATCAAAAGTACTTTCCAGTGCTTTGATGGGTATTACTAAATTTATATGTAAAATGTTAATGGAACTAATGCAACACATTTTTTCTTATGGTTACTGTTCTGATTATAATCTTAAATGTTTTGCTTTATGTACTCTGTTTTCTTTGTAACTAAGGGTAATTTCAGACGTTACGAAAATGCCTTTCACCACAGTGAACCCCAATGGATTCCCTGTGGTGGTGGCGTTTGCGGGAACGTGTGTTTGGTCCCGGCCGGAGTTCACCATGGTGAACCCCAACCAGGACCAAGTTTGACCATGGTTAGAGTGCCCACAATCGGGAATGGGCCAAAAATAATGTGTTAGCTTTGGCTCATCCAGGATCGTGGCCCTGACCGCGATACGGAATCAGGCGCAGCGGCTGCATTGGCCGCTGCACCCGCCCGTCTCCCTGAGGGTGGGCGGTCGAGGGGGTGGGGGGCGAGGCCTTGCACCCACACGTCACATAGCACAGCCCTGCCCCCTCCCCAATTCCCCACAGTGAAGTATGGCTGGCTTCATCACGGACCGGGCGCTGAGAGAGATCCCGCTTCGGGGTTCAGCATGGTGGGCCTCTGGGCCCATCACGTCTGAAATCTCCCTAAGCATACAACATTGTTAAACATCAAAACAGTATGCGAAAAGAAGAATTTAATCAGAAAAATTAACTGAAAATGGGAAAAATACAAACCAAAACCAGCTTAATAGTAAAATGAAGGCTTCTGCTTACTCTAGTAATTGCAATGGACCAGTATCATGCTGCAATTAGTAAGAAACCTTTTAAAATACCAAACTACAAACTGACAGTTATAATTTGCGATTTGAAATCATCTGGTCTTTACCATTGTTAGCAATAGGCCTTCCCCAATAGTTTGAAGCAATTTAATTTTGCTAGATGCCCTTGGAATGTCAGGAAATGCACTGTGCTGAGACGCTAAAGCATTAAGTTCTAACTGTTCTCATAAAACAATCATTTAATGTTTCCTTCAAGTTTTTACTCCCTCCCATTCTAGAAGACTGACTTAAGATGTACTAACAACCCCATGGCTGAGTCTCTGCTTACTGCTGACAGACCAACGAAACTAAGTAAATCCATACAGATAAAATATTGTTTGGGTATGGATGAATGTGCACAGCAAGAGCAAATTCTGTATTGGGAACTTCTGAAGAATGAATATCTGTTTGATATACAGCTTCGCTTATTGATTGCAGATCTATGTATGGCATCTGGATAGGGTATCCTGTTACCTGGGAAAACATAGCATTATACATTAGTTTCAATGGAAATCTAAATCTCATAGTTTTGAGTACAGTAACTTTGTGCTTAAAACGTTCACGTGGCTAAAGCAGTTATATCCTGGTGAGAATTAAGCACTTGATTATTATCTCCTAGGAGTTAGGATATAAGCAGCTGCCTAACTAAGTCAGACCAATGGTCCATCTTAGCCTAGCATTGTTACAGCCTGACACAGCAGCAGGGTTTCAAATTCAGCTCTCCAGCAGAGGCTTCACCCAGGTGTGCTACCAGAGATCCTGAGTCAGGGATTGAACGTGGGACTCTATACATGCAAAGCATATGCTTTACCTCCTGAGCCATGGCTCACCCCATTGGGTTCAGCCATGGCTGTCAGCAGAGGCAAAGTAGGGCATTTGTCGAGGGCCCATGGCCTTCAGGGAGGGACCCCAAACCTGGGCAGCAGCGCCACAGCTGTTGTTGCTGCCACCACCGCCGCCGCCTCTCCACTTCTCCCTGCTTTGCTTTTGGCCCCGTGCTGGGCCAGAGCTGGTTATCTGGCTGCCTTGGACCATAGAACTGGCCACACATGCACAGAAACACTTCCACGTGACCAGGAATGGGTCGGCCCCACGCTGCTCCCAGAGAGGTGCGCTGGCGCACTGTGACTACAGCCAGGCAGCAGCTGAGCACTCGAGGACGGAGGAGAAAAGAAGCAAGTGGAGTGTTTTTCTTGGCTCAGGCAGTGGCTGTTTGCTTCGGAGATTGCTCCAGAGTGAGGTGAGTTTGTTTGGAGGGCCGCATGCCAATTATTCATCATTTGGACCTTTCCCCCCACCCCCTTGCTTGTGGTTGTGAGCCATTTCTAGTATAACAGCCATGAATGTCAGTGAGTGAGTGTGTGTTTGTGATGATGTGTGTCTGCCTGGCTCTAGGGGATGTGCTGGGGGCTTGGGGGTTAGTTTGCCCTGCCCCCTGTGCACTCTGCATGTTTATGTTTGGGGAGGGTCTCTCCATCTAGCCTTGCATCACAAGCTGTCTCACTGATATCTCTGCCTGGAGGTCTTGCTGCCAACTCAAACTTAATACAGCCAAAATTGAACTCATTTCCCCCTTCCTCTCTCTTCCTTCTCAATTTCTATTGATGTCACCATCCAACCTGTCCTTCCAGCATGCAACTTGGGGTTTCTTAGACTTCTTCTCCTTTAAACCTAGATCCAATCTGTCACTAAGTCATATCATTTATCTCTGCACAATAGTGCTAAGATCCAGCCCTTCTGTACTGTTTCCTCTGCCAGAATCTAGCCCGTGCTCTTCCTGGCTATTGCCTTGACTCTCATCCTCCTTAACTGGCCTTCCCTGCTCTCCTCTTGCCCCCCTTATTTCTGTTCAAGACTCCACTGCCACGATCATCCCCCTTACCTGCCACCTTGATCATGTTCAGCCCTTCCTCTCTTTCCTCCGCTGGCTCCCACTGCCCAACCACATTCAGCACGATCTCCTAGTCCTTACTTTCAAGCCCTTCATAGTCTTGCTCATTTGTATCTCTCTATTGTTTCTGCCTGGGAGCTCCAGTCCCCCTCTGCTACCATCCTCACCTGCTCACAACTCTCTTGTTCCTCCGAATGTATCCGCCCCTTCTCTCTCGCTGGCCCCAAGCTCGGAATGCTCTCCCTGAATACATTCATTCTCCTCCCTCCCAGCCTACGACTCTCTCCTGAAAACCTACTTCTACCCTCAAGCTTTCCCTAGCTCATCACATGAGTCTCCTCCCTGATTTTCTTAGGGTTCCCATCTCCCCTGCTAAGCACATGCACCTGCAGCTTTGTGGATGTATTCCTCTCTCTCCCTCTGTTCCCCTCCCCTTCTTCTCCACTTCCTTGTCTCCCTCAGATTTTAAGCCTGCTGGGGCAGGGACCTGTTTATAATTGATGATTGTAAAGCACCAGGTACATTGCTAGTGCTATATAAATTAAATACTTTATTAATAAGCTGCAACTTTTTGTTGCAATCTGGTAGCACACAGTAGCCAATCATTGCAGGCTCAGTATGACACAAAGCACCCAGCAATTCACAGGAACTCGCTTGAGGTCTGTCCACTAGTGATGCTCCCCACTTGCTTTGGCTCTTGGTCAACTGTTCTAGGATGTGGCGCCCCCCCTTCCTTTAAGGGAAAACATCACCAATATTTTTTAAATCAGAGGAAGGGGAAAGGTGTCTGATATTGCTTTTGGACTGCTCTAGCCCTTCTGGACAATACTGTTAAACTAACTGAGTCAGGCCAATGGTCCATCTTAGCACAGTACTGCCATAACCTGACATGGCAGCAGGGTTTCAAATCCAACTCTCCAGGGTCACTGGCAGAGGCCTCACCCAGGCATGCTACCCGAGACCCTCCAGGATCCCCGGCAGAGGCCTTACCCGGGTGTGCTACCAGGGATCTTAAATCAGAGATGCCTGGGATTGAGTTTGGGACTTCATACATTCAAAGCATGTGCTCAAGTGGTAACCTGAGCCCCGACCCACCCTTTCCTTCCCAGATTGAACATAGCTGTGGTTTTCTGAGCCCTCAACAGCCAGCCCCATACCTCCCATCTTAGAAGGAGATGCTTTATACATCATTCATGTTCCAGGGTTCCGTTTGTTTTCAAGAACTGAAAAGCACTGTTTTCAAGCATTTTCAACCAACATGAAAGCTCTGTTGCACAGGCTCTGTCCTTGAACCTTGTCAGCAACCCAACCCTTCTTGCAGCTCCTCCTATTTTCTTACCATCCTCCAAATCAATGGGAGTGGCAAGAAGGCACTGTGATGTTGGGATGGGTCATAGGATACATGTAACATACATATGTAGCATGTAGGTAATTAAGATTGTTAATGCAACATGTATGCAACGTAAGCTGAGAACTGAAAGCTCATTGCATGTATGCAGTGTAAACAGAGAAGTCATTGCATGAATGAAACTGAATAATCAGGAGGCCAGGTCTATCACCTTCTTGAGGCACTGATAAACAGCCATTGACTTGCAAACTCACACGATCATGGCTTACGTGCAAAAACCCACACACTCCACCTGAAGAGACAATGTGGGAAAACAGACAAAGAGCCATCACAACGTATTTAAGGAAGGAGGAAAAAGAAGGGAGACATTAGCATTCTGCCATCTTCCACTGTGAAAAGGAGCCAACAGCCCAAAAGGTCTGGGATCAGACAGTATGGAGTAAGGAACTTGATTCTTTCAAACTTCCAAAATTTGGGTCCAGCTTTACCATCACAGCTGAGAATAGACTGAGTTATTCTTTGGACTCTAGTTAGGGTAAGAGAATAGTTAAGAAACCTTAGTTCAGGAAGATCTACGTT